>LR862377.1:7544251-7591751 GCA_903992545.1 Pipistrellus pipistrellus | reverse complement strand
GCCGACGCTCTATTCACTGAGCCAAACCGGTTTTGGCAAGTCAAGATTTTTTTTTTTTAAATATATTTTATTGATTTTGTACAGAGAGGAAGGGAGGGAGATAGAGAGTTAGAAACATCGATGAGAGAGAGTCATCGATCAGCTGCCTCTTGCACACCCCCTACTGGGGATATGCCCGCAACCAAGGTACATGCCCTTGACCGGAATCGAACCCGGGACCCTTCAGTCCCCAAGCCGACGCTCTATCCATTGAGCCAAACCGGTCTCGGCGGCAAGTCAAGATTTTTTTTTAAAAAAAAAGAAATATTCGGGACTGTCCCGCCAAAAGCGGAACGCCTGGTCACCGACTATGCCCGTGGCACGCGCGACCTGCGCGCGCGCGTGTGCGTGTTGTATAGGTGTGCGCAGGCGCGTTTGCGCGTGCACGTGCGCGCTCGCCCTGCCGGGAAGAGTGGCCTCGGGTTCGGATTCGGGCTCGATCCTGGAAGAAGGTCTTCGCCAGGCCCCCTCCTATGCAGAGGACATGTGTGTGTGCGCGCACTCGAGCGAGAGCGTGCGTGTTGTGCACGTGTGTGCGGGCGTGCTTGCGCAAGCATGTGCGCGAACACGCTCCCAGGAAGAGGAGCCTCGATTCGGATTCGGGCTCGGTGCTGGAATATGGTCTACGCCAGGCCCCCCTCCCCATGCAGACCCCGGAGGGGGGCCGGCGCCCCCGTGTCCCGGCGCAGCGCGGCCTCTGCGGCAGACGGCGGAGCGGAGCGCGCCCCGGCCGCGGGCAGCCCTCCCGGGGTGGTGCGGCACGCACACGCCGCCGTGACGTCCTCGCATCAGCGCCCTGGAACTGTGTAGGCGAGGGCGAGCTAAAAATAAGAGCGGAAAATCTATCATTTAGGTATCGCTCTGCCAGCGCGGCTATTTGAAGGCTCCCATGGTCCCCAGCGCCGGCGGCGTTGGAAGCCCGCCCTCGGGCTCCGGGGGGCAGTGGCAGAGAACGCAAGATCTCGGGGCGCTGGTCATGGTGGCAACATCCCCAAAATAAAGGCACGTCCCTCTCCCTCCCCTTCCCGTTCCCGTCTCACCCCTCTGATCGGCCCTGTGCCGCAGGGGAAGCCAGAAGCCACTGGAGCGGCCGGATGCCGACCTGGATGTGACCAGCCCTGGATCCGCAAAGACTAATAGTGAAGGCACTTGCGGGGCGCCTCCCAGCACCCTCCTCCGACCCCCTGGGATCGGAGCCGCACACAGGAGGGGGCCTCTGGGGGGCAGGAGCAAAGGGTCAAGAGAGCGCGGGCTGCGGGATGGCGTGCCTTCGGGGATGCCTGCCGCTAGGTTAACCAACATGGATCCGATCTGCTTGTGAAACCCCGGAGGGGGGAGGGAGGCCGAGGGCGGGGTGCGCAGGCTTTGCGTTGGCGCGAGTGTGTCCGGGAGCGGGAGGAGGCGCCGAGGTACGGGCTGCGTGGCTCTGCGCCTCGCGGGCTGCGTGCGTGTGTCCCTGTCCCCGCGCCGCGGAGCCGGGCGCTTCGAGGGACCGCGCGTCACCTGACTCCGCCTGCCCCTCGGCTCCCCGCTCCCTCCGTCCGCCAGGTGCCAGGGGGCAGCAGGCTGGTGCGGCGCCCCGGGGCCCTGCGGAGCGGCATGGTACCCCTGGATCGCAGAGGCCGTGGAGCGGCGCCAGATCCCGGAGTGTAGGCATTTGGGGGGCGGGGGAGGGGCGCGCCAGAAGGAGCCAGCGAGCCAGCGAGGAGCGCCGGGGAGAGGCAGCGCGCCGCGGGCACGGACCAGGGGGGCTGCGCGCGCGGGGAAGATGTGATCGCCTGGGGGGGTCTGGCTGGTCCTCCGGAGCACCATGCAGAAAGGGATCCGGCTCAACGATGGCCACGTCGCGTCCCTGGGGCTGCTGGCGCGCAAGGACGGCTCGCGCAGGGGCTACCTGAGCAAGCGCAGCGCGGACAACGCAAAATGGCAAACCAAGTGGTTCGCGCTGCTGCACAACCTGCTCTTCTACTTCGAAAGCGACTCCAGCCCCAGGCCCTCCGGCCTCTACCTGCTGGAGGGCTGCGCCTGCGAGCGCGCGCCCTCGCCCAAGCCCGCGCTCGCCGCCAAGGAGCCGCCGGAGAAACAGGTGAGGCCGCACCTGCCCTGCTGGCGCGGGGGAGGAGGGGGAGGAGGAGGGAGGGATCGGGGCCTTCCGCCGGGCCCCGCAGGACCCAAACTTTGGTCCCGGGGCGCAGAGCGGGCAGGGGGCACGGCTGCCCTTCACCCGCCACTTCTGGGGGAGGCAGGACGGAGGGATGGCGGCGCCGGGGAGCTGGGAGGGAGACGGGGTCCGGGGGGCATGACGGTGATGGGGAATGTGAACCCACATCCGGCCCAAAATGGTGCTCCCGGAGAGGAGCGCCCGCCTGTCTGCCCGGACCCGGAGGCGCGGTGGCGGGGAAGGGGAGCGGAGCGCCGCGTCCCTGCCTCCCCGCAGCGGCCGGGAGGAGCGGGGGCGCCTTTGCGGGCTCTGCCAAGTTCGGGGATGCAGCGCGCGGGGGCCGGTTGGGCGCCATCGCGTGGTGACGGGCTCCCCGCCGGTCCGGGTCCCCGCAGCACGGCCAAGGGGTCCAGGCACGGGGCTGCGGCGGAGGGGAGGCCGCGGGCTGGACGAGTGGGGGCGCCCTCCTCCCCGCCCCCCGCCCCCACCCCTGCGTCTCCACCTCCGCCGCCGCCAGTGGCCGCCACCACCGCCGCAGTCCCGGCGCCAGGGCTGCGCTCACGCGTTCGCTGAGCTGCCAGGCGACGGGCCTGGCCTGGATCTGCGGGGCCGGGCCGGTGGGGGTGGGGGTGGGGGTGCGGGCACCTGCAGGCGGGAGCGGGGACCCCCAGACGGGGGGAGAGCAGTTTAGGCGCCGGGCGCGCCCTCCAGCCGCCAGGATGGACCCCGACAAGACGGGCGGGAAGGGGCCTGAGGGGTCCCAGGAGCTCCGCCAGCTGGTCACTAACCAGGGAGCACCCCCAGCACACACACACAGAACACCACTTGCCCAGGTCATGCCAGGTGTTGGGGCTGCCTCGGCGTTGCCAGCAACTCTCAGAAGCCCTGGCTGCATCCAGACCCGGGGTGGGGGCGGGGCGGGGGCTGGGCTGGCCGAGATAAAGCATTGCTGACGCTGCCTCTTCCCCCCCCCCCCCCTGCCCTCAACCTGGGGGGTGGGGAGGCTGGGGAATGGGGACAGGAATATGTGAGGGGGGCTGGGGAATGGGGACAGGAATATGTGAGGGGGGCTGGGGAATGGGGACAGGAATATGTGAGGGGGGCTGGGGAATGGGGACAGGAATATGTGAGGGGGGCTGGGGGATGGGGCCGGTAGGGGCTCCCTGATGCCAGAGCAGAGCCAGAGCACTAGGGTCTAGAGGCCCCTAGAGGAGAGCCAGACCCAGGCCCGGCCTGAGACCCATGACCTGCCCCTCCCCCGGCCTCCGAGCCTTCCAGAACACAGCCACCCCTTGCCAGCCAAAGCCCCCCACCTCTGGGAGACACTGGTGGCCGGAGGCCCCAGCGGGAACCCACCTCAGCCCTCAGCCCCTGCTCAGAGCAGAGCTGGCCTCCCCGGGAGGCAGGGGGAGAGGGCGGAGAAAACTAACTTCCTGTGGGGCTCAGCCTCTAGGAAGCCAGGAGCAGGCCTGAGCCTGCGGCTCAGCTCTGCCACTTCCTGGCTGTGTGACCTCAGGGAGCACACACAACCTCTCTGAGCCTCCGTGTGTGATCCCCAAAATGGGGGTCACCACACCCAGCATTCTGGAGGGTGGGGGTGTGAACACAATTAAATAACACGTATGAACATACACTCATGATGCATCTGAGCTGGATCTAGATCCATCTCAGTTGGGTCTGAATTATATCCCCTTGGACAGGGAATAAAGGCCTAGCACAAAATGTAAATGCCGAAAGGTCCCTCAGACACCATACACCCCTCCTCCCATTTTTTAATATATGGTATCTGAGGGAACTTTCGGCAGGAAGTGGGTCGGGGATGGAGCACATAGTAGGTGCGCAGGAAGTGCGTCAGGGGTGGAGCACGTAGTAGGTGCGCAGGAAGTGGAAGGGAGAGAGATAGAGAGCTAGAAACGTCGATGAGAGAGAAACATCGACCAGGTGCCTCTTGCATACCCCCTACTGGGGATGTGCCCGCAACCAAGGTACATGCCCTCGACTGGAATCGAACCCGGGACTTTTCAGTCCAAAGACCGATGCTCTATCAACTGAGCCAAACCGGTTTCGGCTGCATTTTACGTCTTAAGGGCCAACTGGGCTCAGAGGTCTGAGACTCCCAGGCCTCATGGAGCCAGACTGGCACCGCCAGGCTCTGGTGCCCACTGGCGGCTGCAAGGCCCCTCCCTGGCCTGGGCCCTGTTCCCTCAGTGCCGACCCCCCTCTCCTCTGCGCCCTACAGCCACATCCTGGAGGCAGAGGCCCCTGAACTTGAGAGTTTGGGTTCAGCTTCCCTACTGGTTGACCCTTGAGATCCCTTGCCTTGCCTTTGGCATGGAGTTACCCCAAAACTGGCTTTTCTCACCCTCAATGCCAGCTCCCTGGAAAAACCTTCCAGCCCCGGCTTCTAAGGGGGGGCAGAGGGGACCCCAGCACTCACCCCCAACCAGGAGGGGTCACCATGTGGACCCTGGGGACCCACAGTGCCTGCTGGGTGTGCACCCACTGGGTGCCTTTCCCTGAGGCAGGAAGTAGCTCAATTCCCTGGTGGATTCCGATCTACAACTGCCCTGAGGCTGTGTGTGAGTGTGCCTGGTTTACGGAGGGGGGTGGCAGTGGCTGAGATGTATGCTCTGGGTTTTACACACACACACACACACACACACACACACACACACACACTCTAGAGGCCCAGTGCACGAATTCCTGCACCAGTGGGGTCCCTCAGCCTGGCCTGTGAGATCAGGCCGAAACTGGTTCTCCGACACCCCCTGAGGGGTCCCAGATTGCCAGAGGGCTCAGGCCAGACGGAGAGACCCCACTGGTGCACAGTCAGGGCCGGGGAGGGAGGCTGGAGGCTGGCCAGCCAGGGAGGGACCAAGCGAGGGCTCCAGGGTGTGTCCAGCCCGCCTCGCCCAGTCCCAATCAGCCGGACCCCAGCAGCAAGCTAACATACTGGTTGGAGCATCTGCCCCCTGGTGGTCAGTACATGTCATAGTGAGCGCTTGATCGGCCTTAGCATATCATTAGCATAGTATGCTTTGTGGGGTTGAATGGCTGACCGGATGACTGAACACGTAGCATATTAGGCTTTTATTATACAGGATTTTTGTTGATTTCAGAGAAGAAGGGAGAAGGAGAGATAGAAACCTCAACGGTCGGCTGCCTCCTGCATGCCCCTTTATGGGAAACGAACCCGAGACACTTCAGTCCACAGGCCAACAACACTCTATCCACTGAGCCACACCAGCTAGGGCCATTCTCTGGCTTTCTGACCCCCCACATCCAGCCTCTAGGCCACAGAGGTAAAGGCCAACCCCAATGTAGGGGAAGAGGTTGAGCTATGAGCAACGCAGCATGGAAACGCCAGCCCCGAAGGCCTGTGGCCCCCAGGACTAACCATATGGGGTGCCCCTCTCCCACCCCCTAAGGTTGCTTGAGATGAAATCAGATTGCATTGTGCAGCTTGGTTCATGTTACCTTAACATGGACAAGAAAGGCCAGGTCCCTGCCCCTCTGCTCCCCCTCCCCCCCGCCTAAACTCTCACACGGGTGTGACTACCATTGGGGGGCCACCTGGCCACACCTGCCCTGGTCTCTGTGGGTCCCGTGACCAGGAACCCTTGAGCCTTGTGATCAAAGTGCTCCCAGGGGAAGGGGGCTGGGGGAACCTCTCAGCAATGGCCACGTGCTGGGAGCTGTCCCTCCACCCAGCCGCCCATTCAGGCGCTTCGTATCCGTGGGGTACCCCTCCACGCGCATAGGACCACCAGAGACTCCCACAGCCCTTAGAAATGAAGCAAAGTCGGAAGTAAAGCCTAAGCGCCCCGCCCCCATGGGTCCTAGACCCCGCCCCACATGCCCGGTCCCGCCCCTAATTGGTCTTGGCCCCGCCCAAACACCTGATCCTGCCCCTACTTAGCCTTGGCCCCGCCCACACACCTGGTCCCTTTGCTACTTGGCCCTGGCCCCGCCCCCACTTGGCCCTAGCCCCGCCCACACACCTGGCCCCCCCCACCTGATCCTGCCCCTACGTGGCCTTGGCCCCGCCCACACACCTAGCCCTGGCCCCGCCCACACATTTGGCCCCGCCCCTCTCGGTTCTGGTCCCTCCCACACCTGGTCCCGCCCCGTCCGGCCTAGGCCCCGCCCCCAGCCCCCAGCCGGACCAGGTTCCCGCTCTGCTGGCCTTCGCCTCAAGCCACCTCCCTGCTGCTCTAGGTACCTTCCTCCCTGCGCTCGCTCACCGTTGGGGGGTCCTCACGCGGGTGCGGGCCGTCTGCAGGAGCTGGCACGCGTCCTAGACTGAGGCAACTCAGGGTCCGCGAGGGACCGAGGCCTGAGGGGGCACAGAGTCGCTCTGTGTGAGGGGGTCCGAGCAGTCCTTCCAGGAGGGGGGCTGTGTCCCGGCAGGACGCGCCC
The DNA here is from genome assembly GCA_903992545.1 of Pipistrellus pipistrellus. Lineage (NCBI taxonomy): Eukaryota > Metazoa > Chordata > Mammalia > Chiroptera > Vespertilionidae > Pipistrellus > Pipistrellus pipistrellus. Next base: position 7,585,132 of record LR862377.1, on the reverse strand, counting down.
TAAGGGAGCGGGTGGGACCCTGGTCACAGCGCTGGTGGCGGTGGCGGCGAGGCGCGCGCAGCAGGGCCTGGAGAGGCCTCGAACCCCCTCTCATGAGGTGTCAGGGTCTCGCGAGATCCGAGTTGGGCAGCGTGAGGCGGGAAAAGCTCATTCCCCTCTCTCCCTGGTCAGGTGAGCAGACTCACGCAGAGGCAGGTGCAGACCACGTGCTGCGGCCTGGCCTGTCAATCAGAGCATCCCGCTTCTGACTGCAGCGTGGACAAGGGGTCCAGGGGCACATTCTCTATTAGCTTTAAAGAGCCACCTCCCGCCCTGGCTGGTGTGGCCCAGTGGATAGAGCCCTGGCCTGCGGACTGAAAGGTCCCGGGTTCGATTCCGGTCAAGGGCATGGACCTTGGTTGCGGGCACATCCCCAGTGCAGGGTGTACAAGAGGCAGCTGATGGATGTTTCTCTCTCATCGATGTTTCTGACTCTCTATCCCTCTCCCTTCCTCTCAGTTAAAAAATCAATAAAATATATTTTTTTTAAAAACAAAAAAAAATTTTAAAAGACATAAAAGTAAAATAAAAAGTCACCTGCGCCCAAACTCTATGTGCCCTTCAGCCCTGTCTTGTTAGTAGAGCGCTTCAAAAACCAGACCCAACATCCCTGGTCCCGGGACACACAACTCATTGTCCCTGTTGGCCCATTTCTGAGATGGCAAAACTGAGGCCCAGAGATGTTCCCGTCCCTTGTTCCCAGTTACAGAGCCCACAGGTGAACCCCGGCTGCCTGACTGCTCCCTGCACGAGTTTGGTTTAATTATCTTTTTATTGATGTCAGAGAGGAAGGGAGAGGGTGGGAGAGAGAAACATCCATGATAGAAGAGAATCATGGATCGGCTGCCTCCTGCACACCCCCCCCCCCCCTTACTGGGGATCGAGTCTGCAACCCAGGCTTGTGGCCTTGACCGGGAATGAATCGAACCCCGGACCCTTCCGTCCGCAGGCCAGGGCTCTATCCACTGAGCCACACCGGCCAGGGCCAACACCTGAGATTTTGGCCACATAGAGACATGGGCTGGGGTAAGCAGTGTGAGTTTATCGTTCTCTGCCAAGATACCCAGAGGGGAGCAGGGAGAGAAACACGGCGAACAGGCGGGAAAACACATCGCCGTGACCTCTGCCAGGTGGCCGCTGTGCCTGCTGGGGTCCCACGGGCGTTCGGGAACAGGCGCCGAGGCGTCCACGGCCCCCGGTCCTGATGCCCAGGCCCCGTGGGAGCCGGGAGCCGGTGCCCGCGCGCAAGCAGCCGAGAACAGAGCTCGGCCCCCGGTGTTTATGTGGGAGCCGTGCCCGCGGGCTGGGCAGTCGCCCAGAACACTGCCAACGCCCAAGCTCCTCCGGGAGGGCCGCCCTCGTGCAGGGAGCAGCTGGGAGCCCTGGCTGCCCCCGCTGCCCGGCCCCCACTCAGAGCGGGCCCTGCACTCCCCGCTCCCCCCCCCCCCGAATGCACAGCCTCTGCTCCCCGCTCATCCTGCCGCCTCCTGCAAAGCTCCCTGGGCCTGTTTCCCCATCGGTGAGATGGGGGCCGTGAGAGAGCCTGCCTGCAGCCCTGTCCTGAGGAGTCACCAGTGGCTCTACCCACTGGGCCACACTGTCTCAGCACAATGCACACAGTAGGTCTTCTCGAGAAACGCCAGCTGGCAGGCACACAGTCAGCTTCCACCTTACAACCGGGTCCTCCTCAGGGAAGCGGCAGCTCATCTGGGCCTCTGGCAGGTGACTCACGCAGGCTGGTGCTCTATCCACTGAGCCACACTGGCCAGGGCAAAACATCTATATGCTAATTAGACCAGACATGCAAGGAGGACCCGCATGGATGACCCCTTAAACATAATATATATTAAACATAACATATACACACACACACACACGCATATATATATATATATATACACACACACACACATATATATATATATATATATATATATATATATATATATATATATATTTAAGGCCCTGGATATAAAGGGAGATTGGCACGTGGTGTGTGTGTGTGTTTGTTTTAAATATATATATATTTTTTATTATTAAAATATATATTTTATAGATTTTTTTCAGAGAGGAAGAGAGAGAAAAAGAGAGTTAGAAACATCGATGAGAGAGAGAGACATCGATCAGCTAGCTGCCTCTTGCACACCCCCCACTGGGGATGTGCCTGCAACCAAGGTCCATGCCCTTGACCGGAATCGAACCTGGGATCTTTCAGTTCGTAGGCCGACGCTCTATCCACTGAGCCACACCGGTTTCGGCTTAAATATATTTTTTACTGATTTCTGACAGGAAGGGAAAGAGAGAGAGAGAAAAAAAAACATCCATGATGAGAGAGAATCATGGATTGGCTGCCTCCCGCATGTACGCCCCTGACTGGGGGTCAAGCCCACAACCTGGGCACGTGCCCTGACCGGGAATCAAACCCGTGACCTCTTGCTTCCTGGGTAGAGACTCACCTGCTGAGATACACCTGGCTGGGCCTTTAAATATTTCTTATTGATCTCAGAGAGGAAGGGAGAGGGGGAGAGAGAAACATCAATGATGAGAGAGAATCATGGATCAGCTGCCTCCTGCATGCCCACCACTGGGGGTCGAGCCTACAACCCGGGCCTGTGCCAATCCAAGATTCTCTCTCATCCTGGATGTCTCTTTCTCCCTCTCCTTCTCCCTTCTTATGAAATCAATAAAAACATTTATTTTTTAATTGATTTTTTTTATAGAGAGGAAGGGAGAAGGATAGAGAGTCAGAAACACCGATGAGAGAGAAACATCGATCAGCTGCCTCCTGCACCCCTCCCCCCCCACCACTGGGGATATGCCCGCAACCAAGGTACATGCCCTTGACCGGAATCGAACCCAGAACCCTTCAGTCCACAGGCCGAAGCTCTATCCACTGGGCCACACCGGTTAGGGCAGTGAAAATATTTTTTTTAAAGACTCGATCTCACTAATCTGGCAAAGCGCAGGCCGAACCAATATCCCACTCTGAAGAGAGCGAGATAATTGTTTTCAACAAGGTGCCTCCGAGCAGCGTTTTCAATGTTTTCCGAATTGGAAAATCCAGCACAGACCTGGACATAAAAAGCTGCTCAAAATTAATTTTAGAAGCGCGAGCGAGCGGCATCTCCTGCTTCTGCACGCGGACGCGGGAGGGAAGGGCAGACGGCCAGAGAGTTGGCAGGAGGGAGGGGGCGGCAGGCTGTGAGGGGGATGACAGAGGGGGCAGATGTGGGCGAGGGGCCAGCCCAGCGTGACATCGGGGGTCTGGGGCTGTCAGTGCACATGAACTGAAGGAGCGGGAGCCCGGTCAGAGCTGCTTAAGCGACAGCAAGGACTGGCGCTCGCTCTCTCTCTCTCTCTCTCTCTCTCTCTTTCTTTAAATATATTTTATTGATTTTTTTACAGAGAGGAAGAGAGAGGGACAGAGAGTTAGAAACATTGATGAGAGAGAAACATGCATCAGCTGCCACTTGCACCCCCCCCCACTAGGGATGTGCCTGCAACCAAAGTCCATGCCCTTGACCGGAATCGAACCCGGGACCTTTCAGTCCGCAGGCCGACGCTCTATCCACTGAACCACACCGGTTGCGGCTGGACTGGCTCTCTTGGAACCCGAGTCTCTGAGGCCTGGACAGCAAGCTGCTGCCCCGCCCCGCCCCCGCCCCAGCTCCCTGGCGCCCAGCCCTCTGCCCCCGCCCCCCATCTCCCCCCCTGGAACCGAGTGCGGACCCCGAGCCTCCCCTGCCCACAGCCTCCTTCCCCTTTCACACCCCAAGGCCACGTCCGGGGCCTGGCCGGGCGGTGGGTGCCCGGGAAAGCGTGTCCTCCCGGCTCCTCTCCCTGCCGTCTCGCTGTGTGGCCTTAAGCAGGTGGCTCGCCCTCTCTGAGCCTCAGACCGTCACGCCGGTTCCCGTTGGGGAAGGTGGGAATGCACCGACTCCGGGAGACGAGCGTGAGAGCGGGGGGACATCTGGGGACCCCTCTGCGGCCCTGTGTTCTCCCCGCTTCCGTCTCGAGGGGGAGGGGCGCCCAGCGGAGCCCCCCAACTCGGCGGGGGACGTTTCATGCTGCAGCCCCAGGTATCTGTTTCCCAGGAAACCAGTGAGGGTCAGTGACTGCAGAAACGCACACGCTTACACATACACGTACACACACGCACACGCACGCGCACCCCGTCTGCCACCCAGACGGACCGTTAACAGCAATGCAGTGAATGTCAGCAGGAGCCACCTCGGCCTGCCTCTCTCTGCTGCCCAGACACCCAGGGGACACCCAGAAACGGGGACCAGGATGGCCCTCTCTGACCCACAGCCCCGCCATGACCTCTTCCGGAAGGATGGGCGGGCTTGAGGGTCCCGCCCTGCCCCCCCACTGCCTGCCTGACTCCTCTGGTTTCTCCAGGGGCCCCCACAGGCTGCCCCCAGCACATGGCCGGCCACCCCACCTGCCATTTCCCTCCCGGCTAAAAGGCTGGCCCCTTGGCCCCATTCTTTTTCTTTTTTTTTTTTTTTTTTTGGCAAGCCCTTATTTATTCATAAAAGCTACCGTTCACCGGGGCCTCTCCTGTCTCGCAGCCACAGTGCCCTTGATTCAGATGCCAGCGTGGCGAGTGCCAGGCGGCAGCCAAGACGGGGAGACAAGCATTATTCCAGCCGGGTGCTCCATCTCCCTCTTTTTTTAACCTCCGAGGCCCACTCCATGCTGGCAATCCTATAGGACTGTCGTCCGAACGAACTGAAGGTAGAAATTAAAGTTGAGCTGACCCCTGTGGGGGGAGGGGAGTAGAAGGAGGGGCTTGTAAGAAGGAGGACTCTATAGGACAGCCTACAGAGTTCCCCTTGCCTTCCTCTGACCTTGCTCATCACCGCTCCTCAGAGGTCATGATCACACCAGGGCAGAAACCATCTGAGCGGGAAGATTGGCATCTTTGAGCTCTGTGTGCTGTCCAGGGTGTGTTTCCTAGCAGACACTACAGATCAGGGGTCTTCAAACTACGGCCCGCGGGCCACATGCGGCCCGCAGAGGAGTCTGATCCGGCCCGCCAGGTTTTTTGGGCAGTGAGCGCAGCCGAGGTGTTACAGTAGGAATTAGTAGTTCATATAGTCCGGCCCTCCAGCTCTCTGAGGGACCGTGATCTGGCCCCCACTTTAAAAAGTTTGAGGACCCCTGCACTACAGATACTGCGTCTCAGATCGCCTCCTGTTTTCCAGCTCACATTTGCGTTCATCCGGGTCTCCCTCTCTTCCTGGTGCATTGCCTTCCATCCTGCCCACCCCCATCGCTCAGCGTCTGTGTGTGCAAATTAGCTTCCATCTTTGTTTGGTTAATTTGCATACCACTCCTGATTGGCTGGTGGGTGTGGTGGAGGAGCGGTCAATTTACATGTTTGTCTATTATTAGGTAAGACTAGAGAGGCCTGCTGCCTGGATTCATGCACCAGTGGGGTCCCTCTGCCTGGCTTGCAGAATCAGGCCAAAACCGGTTGTCTGACATCCCCTGAGGAGTCCCAGATTGTGAGAGGGTGCAGGCCAGCCGAGGGTCCACACCAGTGCATGGTCGGGGCTGGGGAGGGACACAGGAGTTGGCCAGCCAGGGAGGGACCGCAGGAGGGCTCTAGGGCGTGTCTGGCCTGTCTCCCTCAGTCCCAATCAGCTGGACCCCAGCAGCAAGCTCACACCTATCAGTCGAAGTGTCTGCCCCCTGGTGGTCAATGCATGTCATAGCGACTGGTCAACTAGTCGGCTGTCTGCCCCCTGGTGGTCAGCGCACGTCATAGCAAGTGGTTGAGCGGCCGTAGCATATCATTAGCATATTATGCTTTGATTGGTTGAACAGACCACCAGGCACTTAGCACATTAGGCTTTTATTATATAGGATGTTATTTATTTTAAAATATCTTTTTATTGATCTTAGAGAGGAAGGGAGAGGGAGAGAATCAATGATGAGAGAGAATCATGGATCGGCTGCCTCCTGCACGCCCCACACGGGGGACAAAGCCTGCTCCCCAGGCCCGCGTCCCCTCCGCCGCGGATAAGGAGCCCATGCCCAGCTGGGGTGGCAGCGAGTGCTCTGCCAACGGCTAGCGGGGCAGGCGCCGTGGCTCCGCGGACGCCCCGGTAACCAGGGATCTCGCCCCGTGCAGCACTATTTCACCGTGAACTTCAGCCACGAGAACCAGAAGGCCTTGGAGCTGCGGACGGAGGATGCCAAGGACTGTGACGAGTGGGTGGCGGCCATCGCTCACGCCAGGTGCGTCTCCCCCAGCCCCGGGGTCCGGGCACGGGCGGCTGAACCCTGAGCCTATGGGCCCGACCGGGCAAACCCACACCTTAGGACGAGGGAAGGAGGCAGTGGAGGAGAGGAGGGGCGACGGGAGCTTGACAGAGACAAGTTTGGGCATCAGAAGGTACTTGAGGTTCGCCCTGGCCCGTGTGGCTCAGTGGATAGAGCGTCGGCTTGGGGACTGATGGGTCCCAGGTTCGATTCCGGTCAAGGGCATGGAACTTGGTTGCAGGCTCCTCCCCACCTGGGCCCTGGTCGGGGCATGTGCAGGAGGCAACCCATGGATGTGTCTCTCTCACATCAATGTTTCTCTCTGTCTCTCCCTCTCTCTTCCACTCTCTCTCAAAAAAAAAAAAAAAAAAAAAAAGGTACATGAGGTTGGGCACTGGCCTGGTACCCCATCCTAAGCAGTCTTTATTTATTTCTTTTATTAATTTCAGGGAGATGAAGGGAGAGGGAGAGAGAAGCATCCATGAGGAGGGAGAATCATCCATCAGCTGCCTCCTGCACGCCCTCGATTGGGGATGTTCCTGCAACCAAGGTACATGCCCTTGACCGGGACTTGAACCCAGGACCCTTCGGTCTGCAGGCCGGCGCTCTATCCACTGAGCCACACCGGCCAGGGCCAGCAGGGTTGTTCTGAGAATCACGTGACATCATGTATGCGAAGGGGCTCGGGAGATGACAGCGTTCTCATCTGTCACACATTCTGATCATCAGGATGGGAATAATTGGACTTCCCGCCCCTCTTCCCGCCCCCCCCCCCCAAAAAAAAACAGACATCAGTCTGGCCCTGGCCGGTGTTGCTCAGTGGATAGAGCGTTGGGCCTGTGGACCTAAGGGTCCCGGGTCCGATTCCGGTCAAGGTCTCCTCCCCGGCCCAGGCCCTGGTTGGGGCGTGTGCAGAGGGCCAGCCCATCCATGTGTCTCTCTCACATCAATGTTTCTCTCTCTCTCTCTCTCTCTCTCTCTCTCTCTCTCTCTCTCTCTCTAAAACCAATGGCGAAATATCCTCGGGTGAGGATAAGGGAAAAAGAAAGAAAAGTATAAAAGAATATGTCCCAGTTTGGCGGATGCTATGGTAGCGGAAGTCGAGGGTGCTTCTGGGACACCCCACCCAGTCAGGGCGGGGGGCAGGGCAGGGAAGGTTCTGGGGACCCAGAGCTAAGCTAGGAAAGAGGATGGAGCTGGTCCAGGGAAGGGGGTTGCGGGGGAGGAGGGGCAGAGGATGCTCCCGACAGAAGCCCTGTCTGTGCAAAGGCCCTGTGGTGCCTGGGGTGGGGCCGTGGGAGGAAGCAGAGGTCCGAGCGCAGGGAAGGGGCTGGGCGACCATAGCAGCGTGCCCGGGCGGCGGGACCCTCTCCCGAGGGCCGCGGGGGCAGCCCAGGGGCGGAGCGGGCCGTGCCTGACCGCCGCGGCCGCCTGTGCCCGCAGCTACCGGACGCTGGCCACAGAACACGAGGTGCTGATGCAGAAGTACCTGCACCTGCTGCAGATCGTGGAGACCGAGAAGACGGTGGCCACGCAGCTGCGCAGGCAGATCGAGGACGGGGAGGTGGAGATCGAGCGGCTGAAGGCAGAGGTGACTGCCGGCCGGGATCGGGAGGGGCGGGGGGGGCCATGGGACGGGGCGGCTCCACCGCAGCTCCGCCAGCCTCCACCCCCGAGACCAGGGATGCTGGCCGAATGGGAGGGTCCTGGGGTCGGATGTGGATTCAGATCCCACTTCTGCCACCTACGCCTGCAGCCTGGAGCGGACCCCTAACCTCTGGGTGCCCCCCCCTTCTTTTTCTTTTAACTCATTCGTGTTTATTTCAGAGAGGAGGGGGAGAGAGAGAAGCGTCCACGATGAGAGAGAATGACGGACCGGCTGCCTCCTGCACGCCCCACGCTGGGGATCGAGCCCACCACCCGGGCCTGTGCCCCGACCGGGAACGCAGCCGTGACCTTCTGGTTCGTAGGTCGACGCTCACCGCTGAGCCGCGCCCCCGGCCGGCACCTGTGCCTCCTCTTCTTATGGGCTTTCTTACATCTACCCCTCAGGGCTGCGAGGTTACGTCTGGGTAGATTCCTGTTCTGGGATGGCACCCCCATGGAGTAGGCCTTCCGCGTTACCAGCCTAAGACTCCGGGGGTGGGCGCCGATGGATTTTTGGCCTGCCCGCACCCAATTGCAATGCCCTTGTCACCCCCACACACCCAGACCTGGGGAACCCACCCGGGCTCAGAGGTCCCCTCCTGGGGACTCCCTGCCCTGCCCCTCCCTGCCTGGCACATAGTAGGTGCTCAATAAGGACGTTGGACACATGGCACTCAGTAAGGCCATTGGGCACATAGTAAGCGCTCAGTAAGGCCATTGGGCACATAGTAGGCGCTCAGTAAGGCCATTGGGCACATAGTAGGCGCTCAGTAGGGGCGCCGGGCACACAGTAGGCGCTCAGTAGGGGCGCCAGGCACACAGGAGGCGCTCAGTAGGGGCGCCGGGCACACAGTAGGCGCTCAGTAGGGGCGCCAGGCACACAGGAGGCGCTCAGTAGGGGCGCCGGGCACACAGGAGGCGCTCAGTAGGGGCGCCGGGCACACAGGAGGCGCTCAGTAGGGGCGCCGGGCACACAGGAGGCGCTCAGTAGGGGCGCCGGGCCCACAGGAGGCGCTCAGTAGGGGCGCCGGGCACACAGGAGGCGCTCAGTAGGGGCGCCGGGCACAGAGGAGGCGCTCAGTAGGGGCGCCGGGCACACAGGAGGCGCTCAGTAGGGGCGCCGGGCACACAGGAGGCGCTCAGTAGGGGCGCCGGGCACACAGGAGGCGCTCAGTAGGGGCGCCGGGCACACAGGAGGCGCTCAGTAGGGGCATTGGGCACATAGTAGGTGCTTAATAAGGGTGTTGGGCACATAGTAGGTGCTCCGTAAGGGGGTCAGGCTCTGTGGTGGGCACTGGAGAAGCAGAGGTCTGACTGTGGGTCACAGAGCGCCTTTGGCACAAGCATGGAGCTCAGGGGCCCCCGGCTCTGGAAGTGAGTCATTTCAAGGCGGACGTGGGTGTGGGCTGGTGCTGCTTCTGCCCTAAATCGGGGTTCCGGGGTCGGACGTGGGGGTTTGGAGGGCAGAGAAGGGGTGGGTGCAGGGGCGGTTGTGAGCGTGTGTGGCAGCGGAAGCCCATTTGTGGGAATTTTTTAAAAAATATATATATTGTATATTATTGATTTTTTTTTACCGAGAGGAAGGGAGAGGCATAGAGAGCCAGAAACATCGATCAGCTGCCTCCTGCACACCTCCTAGTGGGCTGTGCCTGTAACCCAGGCACACGCCCCTGACCGGAATCGAACCTGGGACCTCCTACTCCACAGGCCGATGCTCTATCCACTGAGCCACACCAGTTAGGGCAGGAATTTTTTTTTTTTTTAAGTTTTTATTGATTCCAGAGAGGGAGGGAGAGGGAGAGAAAGAGGAACATCCATAATGCGAGAGAATCACGGATCAGCTGCCTCCTGCACGCCCCACACTGGGGATTGAGCCCGCAACCCGGGCCTGTGCCCTGACCGGGAATCGAACCCTGACCTCCTGGCTCCTCAACCACGGAGCCGCCCGGCCCGGTCCATTTGTGGGAATTTGGGGAGCAATGTTTCCAACTGAGCGCCTCACCCTCGGGGGCAGAGATTTTTTTATTTTCTTTTCTTTTCTTTTATTTATTTATTTTTTTAAATATATTTTATTGATTTTATACAGAGAGGAAGGGAGGGAGATAGAGAGTTAGAAACATCGATGAGAGAGAGTCATCGATCAGCTGCCTCTTGCACACCCCCCACTGGGGATATGCCCGCAACCAAGGTCCATGCCCTTGACCGGAATCGAACCCGGGACCCTTCAGTCCCCAAGCCGATGCTCTATCCATTGAGCCAAACCGGTCCCGGTGATTTTTTAATTTTATTGATTTTTTTACAGAGAGGAAGAGAGAGGGACAGAGAGTTAGAAACATCGATGAGAGAGAATCATCAACCAGCTGCCTCCTGCACACCCCCTGATGGGCTTGTGCCCGCAACCAAGGTACATGCCCTTGACCGGAATCGAACCCGGGACCCTTCAGTCTGCAGGCCGACGCTCTATCCACTGAGCCACACCGGTTTTGGCCAGAGATTTTTTTTTTTCAAGGAGACTCTGCAGGGCTGACTGTCCCAGCTCTAGGGCCACCCCCGCTCTCTGCCTCTCGCCCACACACCCCCCGCAGGGCACAGGGCACCTGTCCGCTCTGGCCCGGCTCCGGGACCCGGAGGCACAGAGCCCGGGGCCCAGGACGTGGCCGCCAGGTGGCGGGAGGCACTGAGAAGCCGGGGAGTGGCAGGCGGCCCTGTAACCAAGACAAGGTCTTACCCAGTCAGAGCTGGGAGGGCTCTGAGGACACGGGGCCACAGGTCACCATCAGCACTGGAGGCCGGGCCCAGACCTGGCTCCCCCGGCTCAGACCCCCTGCCAGTTACCTCTGCCCCCGGAAGTCGGTGGATTAAAGGGTGCACATTAGGCCAGCGTGGCTCCGTAGTTGAACGTTGACCTAGGAACCAGGAGGTCAGGGTTCGATTCCTGGTCAGGGCACATGGCCCGGGTTGCGGGCTCCATCCCCAGTGTGGGACGTGCAGGAGGCAGCCAATCCATGATTCTCTCTTCATCATTGATGTTTCTCTCTCCCTCTCCCTTCCTCTTGAAATAGATAAAAATATATATTTTAAAAAAGAAAGCCAGTCTTCGGGGTGGGGAGCAGGGGGGGACAAGTAGGCAATTGAGTCACCAGGTTCACACCATCCCTTCTGCTCAAATTCCTCCTGTGCCAGAGCCACCCGTCGGGCTCCTATCTGCCCTGCAAAACCTCTTCTGGAAAGCCCTTCCCATTTCCGCGGGGGCAGCCAGAGCCAGGCACTCGCTGGTGAGCTGGCTGTGAGGTCAGCAGGGCAGCTCTCGATGCCAAGCGAGCAAACCAGGGTTCAAAGCCGGCCCACCCACCCCCGAGGGGTCTGCCAGGGCGAGAGCAAGGCTGGCACCCTGTGGCCCAGCCCCCCTCCCCTCCTTGCTCCCTGCTCTGCAGAGCTCTGCCCGTCCCCCTCATGCTTAACTACGGCTCCGGGGCCGCCTGCGTTGCTAAGCATGGAGTGGGGCGCCTGGCCTAATTGTACCTATTTTTCTCTGGTCCTGCTGTGTGGATGTCCTAGAATGCCTCTCCCTTAGGGACTGCACCGATTTTAAATACATACGCACGCACGCACGCACGCACGCACATATGTACATACACACACATACACACACAGGTCTCCCAATTAAAGGGAGAAGGATACCAGGTGCAAATCCCAAACTTTGTGAAGAAAGCAGGCCAGCAGCCCAGCCAGCGTGGCGCAGTGGTTGAGTGTTGACCTCTGAACCAGGAGGTCAGGGTTCGATTCCCGTTCAGGGCACAGGCCCGGGTTGCGGGCTCCATCCCCAGTATGGGGCGTGCAGGGGGCAGCCGGTCGATGATTCTCTCTCATCATGGATGTTTCTCTCTCCCTCTCCCTTCCTCTCTCTGAAATCAATAAAAACACATATTTTAAAAAATACATTTTATTGATTTTTTACAGAGAGGAAGAGAGAGGGATAGAGAGATAGAAATATCGATGAGAAAGAATCATCGATCAGCTGCCTCCTGCACACCCCTGCCACTGGGGATGTGCCCGCAACCAATGTGCATGCCCTTGAACGGAATTGAACCCGGGACCTTTCAGTCCACAGGCCGACACTCTATCCACTGAGCCAAACCGTTTTCGGCATAAAAATATTTTTTAATGTATTTTTATTGATCTCAGAGAGGAAGGGAGAGGGAAGGAGAGAGAGGAACATCCATGATGAGAGAGAATCATGGATCGGCTGCCTCCTGCACCCCCCTTGAGTCCGCAGGCCAACGCTCTACCCATTGAGCCACACTGGCTAGGGGCTGTGGTTGGCAAACCATGGCTTGTGAACCACATGGGGCTCTTTGACCCCTTGAGTGTGGCTCTTCCACAAAACACCACGGCCTGGGCCAGTCTATTTTGAAGAAGTGGCGTTAGAAGACGTTTAAGTTTAAAAAATGTGGCTCTCCAAAGAAATGTCTATCGTTGTCCTGTTGATATTTGGCTCTGTGAACGAATGAGTTTGCCGACTCCTGGGTCAGGGCAATAAAAACATATTTTTTTAAAAAACCGGCTAAGATGGCAAACTATGTTGCAGACATCTGACCCAAAAAATACCCCCAAGCATTGCCTGGCTGGTTTGGCTCAATGGATAGAATGTCGGCCTGTGGACTGAAAGGACCCGGGTTCGATTCTGGTCATGGGCTTGACCCCCCAGTGTGGGGCGTGCAGGAGATAGCCGATCCAGGATTCTCTCTCATCATGGATATTTCTCTTTCCCTCTCCGAAATCAATAAAATATATTTTTTAAAAATATTACATTAAGCCGAAACCGGTTTGGCTCAGTGGATAGAGCGTCGGTTTGCGGACTGAAAGGTCCTAAGTTCGATTCCGGTCAAGGGCATGTACATTGGTTGTGGGCACATCTCCGGTAGGGGGTGTGCAAGAGGCAGCTGGTCGATGTTTCTCCCTCATCAATGTTTCTAGCTCTCTGTCCCTCTCCCTTCCTCTGTGAAAAATCAATAAAATATATTTTTAAAAAAATATTACATTAAAAGGAACAGCAGCAGCAGCAGCAGCAGAAAACCCAAGCATCAAGGCAGCCATGGTAGAGGCACGGAGACAGGTTCAGGCCCGGCTCACTCCCAGGGGACAGGGGACAGGGACAGGGAGGCGAAGGGCATTGCCAAGGTCACTCAGAGCTGGAGCCCTGCGGCCTGGGACCCAGGGGGGCAGGTCCCCCAGACGAGGGCCCACGCGCCCGTGACCCTCGGGGCGGCTGACCCGTGTGTCTGTCTCAGATCGCGTCCCTGCTCAAGGACACGGAGCGGATCCAGTCCACCCAGACCGCCGCCGCCCCCAGCGACGAGGACAGCGACATCAAGAAGATTAAGAAGGTCCGCACCCCGCACCCCACCCCGCCGGGAGTCCAGGGCGCCAGGAGGCTCAGAGGCACCCAGCGCCTCGCCCCGGACCTTGCACTCCCCAGCCCTGGTCCCCGCCCCCCCTGGTCCCCGCCCCCCTGGCCCCCGCTCACCCTTGTCCCCCCTCACCCTGGTCCCCCCTCACCCAGGACCCTGCTCACCCTGGTCCCCGCTCACCCAGGTCCCCGTTCACTGCGATCCCTGCCCCCCCCCCCGGGTCCCCGCCCCCCCTGGTCTCCGCCCCCCGGTCCCCGCCCCCCCTGGTCCCCGTCGCCCCCTGGTCCCCACTCGCCCTGGTCCCCCCTCATCCTGGTCCCCGTCCCCCCTGGTCCCTGCCCCCCCTGGTCCCCGCTCACCCTGGTCCCTCCGTCCCCCCTGGTCCCCCTCAGAGGCACCCAGTGGTCCCCGCCCCCCTGGTCCCTCTGCCCCAGCGCCTGCCCTCCCTGCAGCCCTGGTCCCCGCGCCCATTGGCACGGGCAGGCAGCTCGGCAGTCCCGCCCTGGGGGTGGGGGGCTCCCAGTCCGCCCCAGCCGGACCCCCCCTACCCCAGCACTGAGGCCCCCGCCCGTGCTCCCAGGTGCAGAGCTTCCTGCGCGGCTGGCTGTGCCGCCGCAAGTGGAAGGACGGTCATCCAGGACTACATCCGGTCGCCGCACGCCGACAGCATGCGCAAGCGCAACCAGCTGGTGTTCAGCATGCTGGAGGCCGAGGCCGAGTACGTGCAGCAGCTGCACATCCTGGTCAACAACTTCCTGCGGCCGCTGCGCATGGCCGCCAGCTCCAAGCGGCCGCCCATCACGCACGACGACGTCAGCAGCATCTTCCTCAACAGGTGGGCGCCCCGCCCCCTGCAGGGGCGCCCCATGGGGGGGCCGCACCCGCACCCGCGCCAGGCCCCCTGGACCCCGGCCTGCAGCCGGTACCGCCCGTGCAGAGGTGGGTGCAGAGGAGGAAACCGAGGCCCAGGAGGAAGGCCGGTGCCCAGGTCACATGGAGGAAGCCACGCCCCCCACCCCACCCCCAAACCACGTGGTTTGGGGGGGCAGGAGGGCAAAGGGTCCGGCCCTCACAATGTGCCTCTAAGGTAGGGGTGTCGAACTCAGTCAGAGAAGGGGCCAAAATCTAAAATCCAGCCTAAATCGCGGGCCGAATGGTTTACTGAACAGTCATAAACTGACAATGTCATAAACTGACAGCGGAGTGCAGTGATGACAGCGCGGTGCGGGCCACATTGCAAGGCCTGGCGGGCTGGATTTGGCCCGCGGGCCTTGTGTTTGACACATGTGCTCTAAGGGCTGGTTCTGAGCACAGCCCCCCCGCCGCCCCCCATGAGGGGACACGGGTTGATGTTTGGGGACTTTTTAAAAAAATATATATTTTATTGATTTTTTTTTTACAGAGAGGAAGGGAGAGGGATAGAGAGTCAGAAACATCGATGAGAGAGAATCATCCATCAGCTGCCTCCTGCACGCCCCCTACTGGGGATGTGCCCACAACCAAGGTCCATCCCCTTGACCGGAATCAAACCCGGGACCTTTCAGTTTGCAGGCCGACGCTCTATCCACTGAGCCACACCGGTTTTGGCATGGGGACTTTTTAAAAACAAATATTTTTTATTGGTTTCACAGAGAGGGAGAGAGAGAAACATCAGCATGGATCGGCTGCCTCCTGCACACCCCACACTGGGGATCGAGCCCGCCACCCGGGCCTGTGCCCTGACCTGGTTCCTAGGCCCACTCTCAACCGCTGAGCCACACGGCCGGGCCCCTCTGTGGCTGCAGCCACCACACCTGAGCGGCGGTGTCCTTCCTGTCCGGTCCCCAGGGGCCTGTGATGGGGCTGTGGGCAGGGACACGTCATGGAGGCAGGCGCACAACACAGGGGCTGCCCGCCCTCGGACCTGGGACCCCCCCAGCTCCCGGGAAAGGCCAGGCTGTAAGCATGTGAGACCTTGTGGGCCAGCGGGTCTCCCTCAAAACTGACCCCCTGGCCGGGCCCCTCAGGCCAACAGGGGTCATTACAATGGTCAAGGGTTTGGGTGCGGTCTCTGATCTGGGCACAGACAAGAACCCACCAACGAATGCATCCATTGGGGGGACAACAAATCAATGTTTCTCTCTCCCCCAAATCAGTCCATTAAAACGAAAAAACTGCCCTGGCCGGTGTTGCTCAGTGGCTAGAGCGTCGGCCTGCAGACCCAAGGGCCCCAGGTTTCCATTTCCGGTCAAGGGCACGTTTCTTGATGGCAGGCTCTTCCCTGGCCCCCGGCCCTGGTTAGGGCGCATGCAGGAGGCAACCTATTGTTTTGTTTCTCTCCCATCGATGTTTCTCTCTGTCTCTCCCTCTCCCTCCCACTCTCCCTCAAAATCAATGGGGAAATGTCCTCGGGGGAGGATGAACCACAAAACCTCGCCCTGGCCTGCTGGTAACAACCGGGTTCGACCCCGGTTCTATTCTGGGATGGTCCCAGCCGCTCTTCTGCCTCAGCCCCTCTGGGGGCTTCCCTCCCGGGCGGGTGACCCCAATGCTCTGGTGGCACCTCTGGAAATTCCTAGTCCTTTTTCATCGGGGGCCCCCCCGTATTCCTTCCGCTCTGCCCCCCCCCAAACTACAGTCCGTGGGACCCAAGGGGTTTTCACAGCAGGTCTTCCTGAGAAAGGGGTTTGCTGCTGGAGTCTCCCCAGGACCCCCAAGCCATGTACACCTCGGGGGGTGGAGGGGGGGCACCCCAAGGCAGAGCTCCCCCCTTTCCCTTCCAGCGAGACCATCATGTTCCTGCACCAGATCTTCTACCAGGGCCTGAAGGCGCGGATCTCCAACTGGCCCACGCTGGTCCTGGGTGAGTCCCGCCCCCCACCTGCAGGGCCCCCCCTCCAGGCCAGGGCACGTCCTGGGGACACCAAGCGACCCCTGAGGGAGCCCGGGAGGACAGACATGGATGGAGCTGCTGCTGGAGGAGGTGACATAGCCTTCGTTCTTTATCGCTTCTCCCATCCAGCTAAATAAAGAGCGAATATGCAAATGGTCCTCACTCCCTCATAAGGCCTCTGGGGAGAGAGGGATGGGGACCAGCCAGGCACAAATAAGCTCTGGAGAGAGGAATGGGGACCATCCAGGCACAAATGAGCTTGGAAGAGAGGAATGGGGACCAGCCAGGCACAAATGAGCTCTGGAGAGAGGAATGGGGACCATCCAGGCACACATGAGCTCTGGAGAGAGGGATGGGGGCCAGCCAGGCACAAATGAGTTCTGGAGAGAGGGATGGGGGCCAGCCAGGCACAAATGAGCTCTGGAGAGAGGAATGGGGACCAGCCAGGCACAAATGAGCTCTGGAGAGAGGAATGGGGCCAGCCAGGCACACATGAGCTCTGGAGAGAGGAATGGGGACCAGCCAGGCACAAATGAGCTGTGGCCTGGGAGAGGGACAAGCCGCCTACCCACGGGCCCCTGCGGGTGCGGCTGACCTGGGCAAAGCCAGCCAGAGGGAGGGAATCCTGGGTCCCGGGTGCGGAGAGAGGCCAAGGCAGTTAGGGACGATCAGGCCAGCAGGGGAGCAGTTAGGGGCAATCAGGCTGGCAGGCAGAGGGGTCAGGGGCCATCAGGCAGGCGAGCAGTTAGGAGCCAGCGGTCCCGGATTGTGAGAGGCAGTCGGACATCCCGCAAGGGGTCCTGGATGGGAGAGGGTGCAGGCCGCGCTGAGGGACCCCCCTCCCACGCATGGATTCCATGCACCGGGCCTCTAGTTTATAAATAATGTCCGTGTACCCATGGGCGAAAACTCGGGAATCCTCAAAACAGGAGGAGACGTTTAAAAAGGCCCCCTGCCGCTCTGCCTCCCCGGGACCCCGCTGTAAACACGGGGTTTGCCCCCAGCATGGCTGTTTTCTCCCGGTTTGTGTGCTTGCAAACACACTGCATGTAGATTTCGGGTCTCGCCGCGGGTGTTTGTAACGGGTCTGCGTGCCGCTGGAGGCGGGGTGCTCAGCACAGCACCCCCTGGCTCCTAATTGCTCGCCCGCCTGCCTGCCTACCCCTGTCCTCCAGGGCACGTGTCAGACTTGACAGGGCCCAGCTCTCAAAACCCGGTGTGGCTCAGTGGTTAGAGCATCAGCCTGTGGACTGAAGGGTCTCGGGTTCGATTCCGGTCACGGGCAGGTGCCTCTGTGGCAGGCTCGATCCCGGCCCTGGTCAGGGCGGGTACGGGAGGCAACTAGTCGATGTCTCTCTCTCTCTCTCTCTCTCTGTCTCTCTCCTTCCCTTCCACGGTCTCTTAAGTATCATCCTTGGGGGGGAGGATTAACAAAGATATACCTGAGGTTCTGATGGGACCCCACGTCCCCTCCCAAGGCAGGGGCTCTCTGGGGAGGGCCTGGCACCTGTCTGTCTCCGCGGGGAGGCGCCCTGCTGCCCTCCCATCCCCTGCCGACCCCGCTGACCCTGCCGACCCCATTGACCCTGCCGACCCCGCTGACCCCGCCGACCCCGCCGACCCCGTGGACCCTGCCAACCCCATTGACCCCGCCCACCAGCCCTGCTGACCCTGCCGACCCCATTGACCCCGCTGACCCCGCCGACCCCGCTGACCCCGTGGACTCTGCCGACCCCATTGACCCCGCCCACCAGCCCTGCTGACCCTGCCAACCCCGCTGACCCCACTGACCCTGCCGACCCCATTGACCCCGCTGACCCCGCCGACCCCGCTGACCCCGCTGACCCCATTGACCCCGCTGACCCCGCTGACCCCGCCGACCCCGCTGACCCCGTGGACTCTGCCGACCCCATTGACCCTGCCGACCCCGCTGACCCCGCCGACCCCGCTGACCCCGTTGACCCCGTGGACCCTGCCAACCCCATTGACCCCGCCCACCAGCCCTGCTGACCCCGCCGACCCCATTGACCCGCTGACCCCGCGGCCCCCGCCCGCAGCCGACCTGTTCGACATCCTGCTGCCGATGCTGAACATCTACCAGGAGTTCGTGCGCAACCACCAGTACAGCCTGCAGATCCTGGCGCACTGCAAGCAGAACCGCGACTTCGACAAGCTGCTCAAGCACTACTAGGCCCAGCCCGACTGCGAGGAGCGCACCCTGGAGACCTTCCTCACCTACCCCATGTTCCAGGTGCGTCCGCCCCCCCCATCCCGGTGCTCCTCCCCTCCCCCCCCATCCCTGTGCCCCTCCCCTCCCCTCCCCCGCCCAGACCTTCCTCACCTCCCCCATGTCCCAGGTGCGTCCGCCCCCCCCCCATCCCGGTGCTCCTCCCCTCCCCCCCCATCCCCGTGCCCCTCCCCTCCCCTCCCCCGCCCAGACCCTCCTCACCTCCCCTCCCCCTCCCAGACCTTCCTCCCCTCCCCTCCCCCGCCCAGACCTTCCTCCCCTCCCCTCCCCCGCCCAGACCTTCCTCACCTCCCCCATGTCCCAGGTCCCAGAGCGTCCTCACCGCCCCCCCTTACTCTCCCCCGCCCCAGTGCGTCCCTACCTCCCCACGCCCCAGGTGGGCCCCGGCCTCCGCCACGAGGGAGCCAGCCCGCCATGCCGGGCTCCTGAGGGCCCCGCAGCCACAGGGAGAGGCCGGCCGCCGTGCCTGCCGGGGCTGGAGAAGGGGGGCCGGGGCTGCCCCACCGGCAGGCGCAGGGGAAGGGGCTCTGCTCCTCCTGGTCCCCAGGCCCTGCCCCTGCACGGGTCCTCCTCGGAGCCGAGGGCGCCCTCCCCAATGCCGCTCTGTCCCTCCCTCTCCCGCCCTCCCCGTCCCGCCCCCAGATCCCCAGGTACATCCTGACGCTGCACGAGCTGCTGGCGCACACGCCCTACGAGCACGTGGAGCGCAACAGCCTGGACTACGCCAAGTCCAAGCTGGAGGAGCTGTCCCGGTGAGCGCCGCCCCCGGTGCCCCCCCAAGGCCCCCTCCGCTCCTGACGCCGGGCCTCCTGCAGGGCAGAGGGGCCGGGAGCCAGGGAGGGCGCTGCCTGCACCGCCCGCAGGGGAGGGGGCGGGTCTGGTTCCGGGGTTTCTGATGGGCCAGTCAGGGTGGGGTGAGCCGACCAGAAGAGTGGGGGAGGGTGTGCAGGGAGGAGGGGCCACGGACTGGGTACCCATCCCACACACACTTCCAACGGGGGCTCCTGGCCCTGAGGACACCTGACCCAGCCCTGAGGGACACCTGACCCAGGGCACCGGGCACAGGGCAGGCACAGGGTGAGTACAGGGTGGGCACAGCGCGGGCACAGGTGCAGACATGGCAGACAGGAGTACAGGGTGAGTAAGGGAGGGCAGGAGTACAGGGTGAATACAGGGAGGGCACAGAGCAGACACAGCGCGGGCACAGGTGCAGACATGGCAGACATGAGTACAGGGTGAGTAAGGGAGGGCAGGAGTACAGGGTGAATACAGGGAGGGCACAGGGCAGACACAGCGCGGGCACAGGTGCAGGCATGGCAGACAGGAGTACAGGGCGGGCACAGTTGCAGACACAGCAGACAGGAGTACAGGGCGGGCACAGGGCAGACACAGGGTGGGCACAGGTGTGGGCACAGGGCGGACACAGGTGCAGGCAGCACCAAGCTGCCCAGGAAATGTGGCCTAAGACACTGACCCTGTCCCCCGGGTCCCAGCGTGCAGCCCACTGGGGCTAAGGTGACCCGCCTCCCTCCCTAATGTGCCAGGACCGCCCTGGCCGGGTGGCTCAGTGGATAGAGCCCCAGCCCTCAGGCTGAAGGGTCCCGGGCTCTGTATCTCGGATTAGGAACCAGCTGTGCCGAGTGGCCCTCTCACACTGCCTGTCCCTGCAGTTCACGGAGGTCAGACTCAGCTGAGCCACAGCTGATCGCCAGGCCCCCCCCTGTCATAATCCGGTTTAGCCCTAACCAGTGTGGCTCAGGGGACAGAGCGTCGGCCTGCGGATGGAAGGGTCCCGGGTTCGATTCCGGTCAAGGGCATGTACCTTGGTTGCGGGCACATCCCCAGTGGGGGGTGTGCAGGAGGCAGCTGATCGATGTTTCTCATCGATGTCCCTATCCCTCTCCCTTCCTCTCTGTAAAAAATCAGTAAAATACAATATATCTTTTAAAAATAATCCGATTTAGAGCCAGTATTTTAAAAACCAACATAGAAGAGGGTTCCTGGAGGAAAGAAAAAAAAAAAGTACAAAGGCCCCGAGAAGACATTGGCAGGAGCCTTGAAACCTATCAAGTGTGCCACAAACTTGTGAATTTGTGAGTTCACACTCATGAAGGGGCATGTCCCCCCAGAGTGAGTGAGTGTCGCCACCCTGTGGACAGAAGCGGTATTGCAGGGGATTTTTAAAAAAAAAATATTTATTTTTCTCTTCTCTAGAAATAGTTTTTTCTGTGGGTGGACAGAGCTGGTGGTCATTGAGCTAATGATGGCTCCTGTAGAGCCGGTCTTTCTCCCCAGGATGCTGCCTGTGCCTCCCCCGTTTCAGGCGTATGTATGTATTATATATGTATTGGCTCAGGAAGGAAGGGAGAGGGAGAGAGAAACATCGCTGACGAGAGAGAATCATGGACCGGCTGCCTCCTGCACTGTGGGTGGAGCCCTTGGCCGGGAATCGAACCCGGCCTCCTGGCTCAGAGGTCGGTGCTCAGTCACCGAGCCACGCCAGCCAGGCACGCTTCAGACTGTTAAATGCCAGCGGCCTGGCCTTAGCCGTCACCTCCGTCTCCTTTTCTCTGACCCACGATCGCCCGCCTCCTGGGCTCCTTCCTGCTCCCGACCCCTTTGGGGGGGCCCCGCTGAGAACTGGGGGGGCCAGGCTTTCTCCGCAGGCCTGGCCGGGCCAGCCCCCCTCCCTCCGGCATGGCCGCGTCTGACCGCGCGGCTCCCGCCCGCCCCCAGGATCATGCACGACGAGGTGAGCGAGACGGAGAACATCCGCAAGAACCTGGCCATCGAGCGCATGATCATCGAGGGCTGCGAGATCCTGCTGGACACCAGCCAGACCTTCGTGCGGCAGGGTGCGCGGGGCCCGGGGGCGGGGTGCATGGTCCCTCCTGCCGGCGTGACCGGGGTCCCCGCTGGACACCAGCCAGACCTTCGTGCGGCAGGGTGCGCGGGGCCCGGGGGGGAGAGGGGGTGCATGGTCCCTCCTGCCGGCGTGACCGGGGTCCCCGCTGGACACCAGCCAGACCTTCGTGCGGCAGGGTGCCCCGGGCCCGGGGGGGAGAGGGGGTACATGGTCCCTCCTGCCGGCGTGACCGGGGTCCCCGCTGGACACCAGCCAGACCTTCGTGCGGCAGGGTGCCCCGGGCCCGGGGGGGAGAGGGGGTACATGGTCCCTCCTGCCGGCGTGACCGGGGTCCCCAGCTGGACACCAGCCAGACCTTCGTGCGGCAGGGTGCGCGGGGCCCGGCGGGGGGGGAGGTACATGGTCCCTCCGGCTGCTGAGGCTGCCTCTCCTGCCAGCATGACCGCGGGCCCCCGGGGGGCTGGGGGAGTGACGGGGTCCCCACGGCTGGGGGGCACAGAGAGCGGGGGAGGGGCTGGGGGAGTGACGGGGGGTCCCCACGGCTGGGGGGGACAGTGACAGCGGGGGAGGGGCTGGGGGAGTGACGGGGGGTCCCCACGGCTGGGGGGGACAGTGACAGCGGGGGAGGGGCTGGGGGGAGTGACAGGGGGTCCCCACGGCTGGGGGGGACAGTGACAGCGGGGGAGGGGCTGGGGGGAGTGACGGGGTCCCCACGGCTGGGGGGGACAGTGATAGCGGGGGAGGGGCTGGGGGAGTGACGGGGTCCCCACGGCTGGGGGGGACAGTGACAGCGGGGGAGGGGCTGGAGGAGTGACGGGGGGTCCCCACGGCTGGGGGGGACAGTGACAGCGGGGGAGGGGCTGGGGGAGTGACAGGGGGTCCCCACGGCTGGGGGGGACAGTGACAGCGGGGGAGGGGCTGGGGGAGTGACGGGGTCCCCACGGCTGGGGGGGACAGTGACAGCGGGGGAGGGGCTGGGGGAGTGACAGGGGGTCCCCACGGCTGGGGGGGACAGTGACAGCGGGGGAGGGGCTGGGGGAGTGACGGGGGGTCCCCACGGCTGGGGGGGACAGTGACAGCGGGGGAGGGGCTGGGGGAGTGACGGGGGGTCCCCACGGCTGGGGGGGACAGTGACAGCGGGGGAGGGGCTGGGGGAGTGACGGGGGGTCCCCACGGCTGGGGGGGACAGTGACAGCGGGGGAGGGGCTGGGGGAGTGACGGGGTCCCCACGGCTGGGGGGCACAGAGAGCGGGGGGGGGGCTGGGGGAGTGACGGGGTCCCCACGGCTGGGGGGCACAGAGAGCGGGGGAGGGGCTGGGGGAGTGACGGGGTCCCCACGGCTGGGGGGGACAGTGACAGCGGGGGAGGGGCTGGGGGAGTGACGGGGTCCCCACGGCTGGGGGGGGACAGTGACAGCGGGGGAGGGGCTGGGGGAGTGACGGGGTCCCCACGGCTGGGTGGGGAGTAACGGGGGGGTCCCCATGGCTGGGGGGCACAGAGAGCGGGGGAGGGCTGGAGGGCGAGGCCCGGGGGCAGGGCTGCTGCCAGGACTGGGGTCACTCGGATCCTAAGCTCAGTCCCATGTTTGACTCCCACGGTGCTCAGAGGCCAGGGCCATCCCAGAGACGGAGTCAGCCAGGGTCAGTTAGGGGTCAGCCAGAGGTCAATCAGGAGTCACCCTAGAGATGGGGTCAAAGATCAGGGGTCACCCTGGAGACTGGATCAGCCAGAGGTCAGCCAGGAGTCAACCTGGAAACAGGGTCGGTCAGGGGTCATCCACAAGTCAGGTGTCAAGGGTCAATCTGGAGATGAGGTCAGCCAGAGGTCAACCTGGAGATAAGGTCTGTTGGGTCAGCCAGGGGTCGGTCAGAGGTCAGGGGTCAGGGATCAACCTGGAGATGAGTCAGCCAGGGATCTCACCAGAAACAGGGTCATTCAGGGGCCAGCCAGGGGTCAGGGGTCACCCTGGAGAGGGGTCAGTCAGGGGTCACCCCAGAGACAGGATCATTCAGGGGCCAGCCAGGGGTCAGCCGGCCTCTCCCCTCTGCCCGCAGGGTCCCTCATCCAGGTGCCCATGGGTGAGAAGGGCAAGATCCCGCGGGGCCGCCTGGGCTCCCTGTCCCTGCGGAAGGAGGGCGAGCGGCAGTGCTTCCTGTTCTCCAAGCACCTCATCATCTGCACGCGCGGCTCTGGCGGGAAGCTGCACCTCACCAAGGTGGGCGGGGCCGGGAGCTGCCCCTGACCCTGGGGGCGGGGCTGACCTAGGTGGGCGGGGCAGGGAGCTGCCCCTCAGCCAGGTGGGCGGGGCTCCGGGGGAAGCTGGCTCAGGTGGGCGGGGCAGGGGCGGGGGCAGGGCTCTCAGCATCACTGCCAGGACCTCGCACAGGGCACACGGCCCCGAGCCTTCGTGTGCGGATCTCCACAACGGGGGGGGGGGGGGGGTGGAGGGGGGGGGGGGGGGGGGGGTGTGTGTGTGTGTGAGAACCCCTCCATCGGAAAACCCCGGATCCTCGATCCCCAGCGGGGGCGTGCGGGGGGCAGCTGACGCATGATTCTCGCTCATGGATGTTTCTGAGAGACAGGACCACCAGTGGATGGAGTCAATAGGAATGAATATTTCAGTGCCGCTCAGAGCGTCACGCCCCCGGCCCCGGGCCGCTCTCTTGCAGAACGGGGTGGTGTCGCTCATTGAGTGCACCCTGCTGGAGGACCCCGAGAGCACGGAGGAGGAAGGTAGGTGCGGGGCTGCCCGTGCACTCACACAAACATGCACGCACACACGTACACACAGATATACACACATACACATGTGTACACACAGATGTGCACACATACACGTACACACATGTATACACAGATGTACGCCCAGATATACACGTACACACGTGCGCACACAGATATACGCACTGAATATGTACTGTCAAAAGGAAATTTTAAAAAACAACAAATATACACACCGAGATATACACACGTACACACACGTGTACGCAGAGATATACACGTACACTCGTGTGCATGCAAATATGCACAGAGATATACACACGTACTCACACAAGTATACACACATGTACACACAGAGATGTTCACGTGCGCACGCATGCACACGCACATGCACACTCACCCAAGGCTGGGCCCGGGCGTGGGCCCAGGGGGAGGAGGGGCCAGCCCCTTCCCCGGCCCCGGAAGCAGCCAGAGGCCTGTGCCCCGGACGCCCTCCTCCCTGCAGGCAGAGCATTAGGGTCCCGGCCCCGCCCTCCCACCTCCCCCCCCCCCCCCACACACACACACACACACGCACGCACCCCGCCACGCTCACTGGGCGGCTGACGGCTGTTCTGCACCCGGAAGCCAAAGGGCCCGGCCAGGAGGAGCACCTGGACTTCAAGATCGGGGTGGAGCCCAAGGAGGCCCCGCCCTTCACCATCATCCTGGTGGCCTCGTCCCGGCAGGAGAAGGCCGCCTGGACCAGTGACATCAGCCAGGTGAGCCCCTCCACCCCGACCCCTCCACCCCTGCTGACCTCTCCACCCCTGAACCCCTCACCCCTGATCCCCTCACCCCTGACCCCCCACCCCTGGCCCCCTCACCCCTGACCCCCTCACCCCTGGCCCCCTCACCCCTGACCCCTCACCCCTGGGCCCTTCACCCCTGACCTCCTCCATCCCTGATCCCCCCACCCCTGACCTCTCCACCCCTGACCCCTCCACCCCTGACCCCCTCACCCCTGACCCCCCCACCCCTGACCCCCTCACCCCTGACCCCTCCACCCCCGCTGACCCCTCCACACCTGACCCCCTCACCCCTGACCCCTCACCCCTGACCCCTCCACCCCTGACCCCCCCAACCCTGGCCCCCTCACCCCTGGCCCCCTCACCCCTGACCCCTCCACCCCTGACCCCCTCACCCCTGGCCCCTGACCCCCTCACCCCTGACCCCCCCACCCCTGGCCCCCTCTACCCCTGACCCCTCTACCCCTGACCCCTCCACCCCTGATCCCTCCACCCCTGACCCCCTCACCACTGACCCCTCCACCCCTGACCCCTCCACCCCCGCTGACCCTTCCACCCCCACTGACCCCCTCACCACTGACCTCTCCACCCCTGACCTCTCCACCCCTGACCCCTCCACCCCCGCTGACCCCTCCACCCCTGGGCCCTCCACCCTGCCTCTGCCCGGACGGACGGATGGACGGAGGGTGCCCTGGGGCGGGGGCAGGGCCGGTGCCCGGCTCTCGGGGGTGGGCGGGCTCTGACGCGCCCTGTGCTTCCAGTGTGTGGACAACATCCGCTGCAACGGCCTCATGATGAACGCCTTCGAGGAGAACTCCAAGGTCACGGTGCCGCAGATGATCAAGTGAGCGCCGCCGCGGGGTCACGGGGTCGCGGGGTCACAGCGCGGCCGGCACTGGGCCAGCTGCCGGCGCCCGCGCCCGGCTCTCGGCCCCGGGGTGCTTGCTGTCTGTGCGGAGTTTACATCTGTTTGGGTTTGTGAGAGAAAGCGGGAGGCGGGGGAGAGAGAAACATCGATGTGTTGTCCACTGACGGGTGGATGCGTTCGCCGCTCCATTCTGTGCGTGCCCCAGCGGGCAGGGCACGTTCACGTCTGTCTGGAAGACTGCTGTGGCTCCGTGGGTTTTTGCATGAGGCTGTTTAAAATGTAACTTTAAAGCAACAAACAGTCTGTCCAATGACAGCGGGGAGGGGAGGGAGATGTGGGGGAGAGAAGAGATCAACCGAAGGACTTGTGTGCATGCATATAAGCACAACCAATGGATGCAAAACTCTGGGGAGGGAGGGCATGTATGGGAGTGGGGGGGATTGGTAAGATATGTACACATATAATACCTTAATAAAAAAATGAGCCGAAACCGCTTTAGCTCAGTGGATAGAGCGTCGGTCTGCGGACTGAAAGGTCCCAAGTTCGATTCCGGTCAGGGGCATGTGCCTTGGTTGCGGGCACATCCCCAGTGGGGGTTGTGCAGGAGGCAGCTGGTCGATGTGTCTCTCTCATCGATGTTTCTAGCTCTCTATCCCTCTCCCTCTGTGAAAAATCAATAAAATATATTTTTTAAAAAAAATTTAAAAATAAATAAAATGTAACATTAGAGCCCAGATGGCATGGCTCAGTGGTTGAGCGTCAACCTATGAACCAGGTGATCAGGGTTCGATTTCCTGACAGGACACAGGCCCGGGTTGTGGGTTCCATTCCCAGGGTGGGGCGTGCAGGAGGCAGCTGATCTATGCTTCTCTCTCATCGTTTTTTTAAGTTTACATCTATTCTAATAAAAGGATAATATGCTAATTAGACCAGGACCTTCTGGACAAAGCCACGATGGCAGGGCCGAGGAAGAGGCTGTTCGGGGCAGTCAGGCCAGGAGGGGAGGGCAGTTGGAGGCGATCAGGCCTACAAGGGGGGACAGTTGTGGGCAAGCAGGCCAGCAGGCAGGGTGGTTAGGGGCGATCAGGCAGGCAGGTAAATGAGCAGTTAGGAGCCAGCAATGGCGAGAGGGATGTTCAACTGCCAGTTTAGGCCAGATCCCCTAAACGGGCAGTTGGACATCCTCTGAGGGGTCCCAGATTGGAGAGGGTGCAGAGAGGGAGAAGAGAGAGAGAGAGAAACATCCATGATGAGAGAGAATCACGGATCGGCTGCCTCCTGCACGCCCCACACTGGGGATCGAGCCCGCAACCCGGGCCTGTGCCCTGACCGGAATCAAACCCGGGACCCTTCCGTCTTCAGGCTGCCGTTCTATCCACTGAACCACACCGGCCAGGCCTCATTCATCACTGATGTTTCTATCCCTTCTTCTCCCTTCTTCTCTGAAATCAATACAAACGTTTTTTAAAAAGCAATAACAATGGCCAGTTTCTAAGAATATTACTGTTTCTAAGAATATTACTGCCATAAATAAATAAAAAGTTGCAGCCCCTTCTTCCTTGGTGTCCTTCCCCCAGAGTTTTTCTTTAAAATATATATATATATATATATATATATATATATATTATTGATTTTTTATAGAGAGGAAGGGAGAGGGATAGAGAGTTAGAAACATCGATGAGAGAGAGACATTGATCAGCTGCCTCCTGCACACACACACACCCCTCCCCCCTACTGGGGATGTGCCCGCAACCAAGGTCCATGCCATTGACTGGAATCGAACCTGGGACCTTTCAGTCCTCAGGCCGATGCTCTATCCACTGAGCCACACCAGTTTTGGCCCAAAGTTTTTCTTGTTCCAAGAGCAGCCAGTCCTTCATCAGCCCGTCTGTCTGTCTGTCCACCCCGGCTGTCTGTCCGCCCCGGCTGCCTGTCCACCCCGTCTGTCTGTCCGCCCTCCGTCTGTCTGTCCATCACATCTGCCTGTCCGCCCCGTCTGCCTGACCGCCCCGTCTGCCTGTCCGCCCCGTCTGTCTGTCCTCCCCGCCTGCCTGTCCGCCCCGGCTGTCTATCCCATCTGTCTGTCCGCCCCGTCTATCTGTCTGCCCTGTCTGTCCATCCCGTCTGTCTGTCCGTCCCGGCTGTCGGTGCCTCGGGAGACGGCGATGGGTGGGCCGGGACCCCGGGGTGAGCCCGGTGTGACCGGCGCCCCCCGCAGGTCGGACGCCTCGCTGTACTGCGACGACGTGGACATCCGCTTCAGCAAGACCATGAACTCGTGCAAGGTGCTGCAGATCCGCTACGCCAGCGTGGGCCGGCTGCTGGAGCGGCTCACCGACCTGCGCTTCCTGAGCATCGACTTCCTCAACACCTTCCTGCACTCCTACCGCGTCTTCACCTCCGCCGCCGTGGTGCTGGACAAGCTCATCGCCATCTACCGGCGCCCGATCAGCGCCATCCCCGCCAGGTGGGCGCCCCGGGACCGGCCCGAGCGGGGGGGGGGGGGGGGGGGGGGGGGGGGGGGGGGGGGGGGGGGGGCCGATCCCTCCTCCCTCCGGCTCCTGGCTCTGTCCGCCCCGTCTCACCGCTCAGCCCCCCTTTGAGGGCCAGCCTGCCACACCTTCCCCATTTAAGAAAGAAAGCACAGGCTAAACCGGTGTGGCTCAGTGGATAGAGCGTCGGACTGCAGACTGAAGGGTCCCGGGTTCGATTCCGGTCAAGGGCATGTACCTTGGTTGCGGGCACATCCCCAGTAGGAGGTGTGCAAGAGGCAGCTGGTCAGTGTTTCTCTCTCATCGATGTTTCTAACTCTCTATCCTTCTCCCTTCCTCTCTGTAAAAACCAATAAAATATATATCTTTTAAGAAAGAAAGAAAGAAAGCCCAGCCCCGGCCAGCCTGGCTCTGTGGCTGAGCGTCCACCTAGGAACCAGGAGGTCAGGGTTCGATTCCCGGTCAGGGCACAGGCCCGGGTTGCAGGCTCCATCTCCAGTGCGGGGCGTGCAGGAGGCAGCCGATCCATGATCCTCTCTCCTCTTTGATGTTTCTCTCTTTCCCTCTCCCTTCCTCTCTGAAATCGATACAAACAGTTAAAGAAAGAGAAAGGGAGGGATGGAGGGAAGGAGACAGGGAACGCACTCCCGCGCTCTGAGCCCGCGTCCTGCTCCGGGCACAGCCGGGCCGCTCAGCAAGGCTGGGGGGGGGCAGGTAGTGGGGGGCAGGCCTGGGCCCGTGATGTGCCCCGGAGGTCCGGATAGGAGTCTGTGGCTGGGCCCTGGTCTTGCTGAGCCCGCTGGTGCCCAGCGTCTGAGGCTGGGGACAGTGTGGGCGCTGTGCTCCCCATCGAGCTCCCGGCTGTCGGAGGGGGCCAGGCCTCCTGTACGACCCACTGTCCAGGGCCCGGGTCGGCCAGGCTGGTCCCGGGTGCAGCCGGAGGCACGAGGGGGACCAGGGCCCTGCCCCCGTGCGCCTGCGCTCCCCGCCGGCACCCCCTGTCCACGCGCTCGGGCCCCCCGGGGGCCCCGAGAGCAGGAGACGCCCCGGGGCCACGCCGACCCCCCCTCCCCCGCCCCCGCAGGTCGCTGGAGCTCCTGTTCGCCAGCACCGGCCAGAACAACAAGCTGCTGTACGGGGACCCCCCCAAGTCCCCCCGCGCCGCCCGCAAGTTCTCGTCGCCGCCCCCGCTGTCGCTCACCAAGCCTGCCGCCTCGCCCAGCCGCCGGCGCAAGCTGTCCCTCAACATCCCCATCCTCGCGGGCGGCGCCCCCGGCTTCGCCGCTGTGGCGCCCCTCGGCAAGGCCGCGCTGGACACCGGCAAGCTCTGCATGGCCGGCGGCTTCGGCGGCAAGGCCGGCGCCGAGGCCGAGACGGCCGAGAGGCCCGAGGAGCCCCCGGCCCCCGGCAGGCAGGGTGAGCGGCCCGGGGACCCGCCTCGGGGGAGGGGGTATAGGCGGGGGGGGGGGGGGGGGGCTCTGAGTCCTGGGGTGTCCCCTCCACGGGGGACACATCCGGGGCCAGGCACAGGCACCACCAGACCTAGTCCCGCCCCCCAGACTGGGTGTGTGTGCGTGCACGTGTGCGCGCATGTTTGCATGTACATGTGCCTGTGCGTACACATATGTGTACTTGTGTGTGTACTCGTGTGTGTGTGTGCGTGCATGTGTCTGTGTGGTTTGTGTGTGTGTGTGTTCGTGTTTGCATGTGTGCTTGCTCGTGTTTGTGCATGTTTGTGCTCATATGTGTGCTGTGTGCGCATGAGTATTCATGATTACTATGTCCAAATGCTTGTGTGTGTTTGTGTATATGATTATATGTGTTCAAGTGTGCTTGTGTGCGAATATTCATGATTATGTATGTTCAAGCGTGTGTAAGAGTATTCATGATTATATATGTTTTGTGTATATGATTATATGTGTTCAAGTGTGCTTGTGTGCGAATATTCATGATTATGTATGTTCAAGTGTGTGTAAGAGTATTCATGATTATATATGTTCAAGTGTGTTTGTGTGTTTGTGTATGAGTATTCATGATTATATATGTTCGAGTGTGTTTGTGTGTGTGTGTGTGTGTGCGCGCACACGTGTTGGGCTCCGTGTTCTAAGGAGAAGACCTGGCGTCCAGCGCAGCTCCCTCGCTCCGTAGCTGAGGAAACGGGGGGGCGGGGGGCGGGGGGCGGGGGGCGTGCACCGTCCGCTCCCCGGAGTGTGTGCCCCCGGGTCTCCCTGCGATGGGAGCCCGGCCGGTGCTGACACGTCACACACACCCTCCCGCTCCCAGTGCGGCGTGGACCAGCCGGGGCGCCCCCGGGCCTGCCAGACCCCCAGCCCCGCCCGCCGGCCCGGCTCAGACTCCACTCGCCCTCCCCCACGGCGAACCCCGCGCACTCTGTCTCACCCGCACCCGCAGGCCCGAACCCCAAGGCCGGGGACCGCCCCGGGGACGTGAGGCCGTCCCCGCCCCTCCCGGGCTCCGGCGTCTCCGTGCGGGAGGAGTCGGACCCGGAGCAGAGCCAGAGCGAGGAGGCCGACCCCGAGACGTCACCCACCAAGTCCCCGACGACGCCCAAGCCCGTCAGGAGCAAAACCCCCTCAGGTACCGCCCACCGAGGGCGAGCGGCCCCGGGCAGGGACGGGGTGGCCCAGCCCAGGAGAGGGGGGCAGCGGGCCAGTGGGTGGCCATGGGGGCGCTGGGGGGGCCTGCTCTCACACCGGCATCATCCCTGGCCCCACCCAGGGCCACTCCTGGGAGCCCCATGAGGGGCCTTTACTCCCATTTTTCTTTTTTTTTTAATTTCAGAGGGAAGAAAGGAGGAGGGAGAGAGAGAGAAACATCCACGATGAGAGAGAATCACTGATCGGCTGCCTCCTGCACGCCCCACACTGGGGGCGGAGCCCGCAACCCGGGCCTGTGCCCTGATGGGGAATCCAACCGGGACCCCCTGGTTCACAGGTCAACGCTTAACCATTGATCCACACGGGCCGGGCCTAACAGTCACTATTGATAGCATCTGCAGACTCCCAATACCTCCTTTCACCTTCACGACCCTCCTTGAAGGGGGTCCTACCCCCTCAGGATTGCCTCCTGAGACCAGAGAGGTTTAGTAGCTCCCTGAGGCCACACAGCACGAAGGGGAGGACGCGGCGTGCAGGGCTCTGTATCCCGCCACGCCCGGCCTGTGCCCGGGGAGATGGAGAAGGCGGAGGGGGTAGCGCTGGGGTGGGCCGGGGTGCGGGTTAGAGGGTGCAGAGCACACGCCCTGGGACCCTGGCCTTCCTTCCTCCCCAGAATTCCCCCTTTTTTCCTACAACAACGGCGTGGTCATGCGGTCCTGTCGCGAGCTGGACAACAGCCGCAGCGGCCTGTCGGCGGCCTCCGCCTTCGCCATCGCCACCTCGGGCGCCAACGAGGGCACCCCCAACAAGGAGAAATACCGGCGGCTGTCCCTGGCCGCCACAGGTGCGGGGATGGGCTCACGGGGCCCCTTCCCACCGCCGCCCGCCCTCCTCCTGCGCGGCCTGTGCCCAGCGGAGGCCCGCCACCCAGGGCTCCCGGCCACCCCTCCCGCCGCGCCCCTGGGAGGCCCCGGTGGGCAGGGGTGTCAGCCGTCCCATCGGCCCAGCCCGCCAGGCCCGGGGCAGGAGGCGAGGCGCGTGGGAGGCCGGCTCCGTGTCCCCGTGACCCCCGCCCTCTGCCGCCAGGCTTCCCCCCGGACCAGAGGAACGGGGACAAGGAGTTCGTGATCCGCAGAGCGGCTACCAACCGGGTGCTGAACGTGCTGCGGCACTGGGTGTCCAAGCATGCGCAGGTGGGCGGGGCCGGGACAGATGGGCGGGGCCAGGTATTGAGTGTCCAGGCATGCGCGGTGGGCGGGGCCTGGCCCTGGGTGTCCAAGCATGCGCGGTGGGCTGGGCCGGACAGATGGGCGGGGCCTGGTACTGGGTGTCCAGGCATGCGCAGGTGGGCGGGGCCGGGACAGATGGGCGGGGCCAGGTATTGAGTGTCCAGGCATGCGCGGTGGGCGGGGCCTGGCCCTGGGTGTCCAAGCATGCGCAGGTGGGAGGGGACGGACAGATGGGCGGGGTCCAAGCACGCGCAGGTGGGCGGGGCCAGGATAGGTGGGCGGGCGGGGCAGGTGGCCATGTGCCTTTCTTTTTTTTAAAAAAGAAACATACATTTTATTGATTTTTGCAGAGAGGAAGGGAGAGGGGTAGAGTTAGAAACATCGATAAGAGAGAAACATCCATCAGCTGCCTCCTGCCCGCCCCCCATTGGGGATGTGCCCCTTGACCGGAATCGAACCTGGGACCCTTCAGTCCAAAGGCTGGCACTCTATCCACTGAGCCACACCGGCTAGGGCGCCACGTGCCTTTCCTGGGGAGGTCTGCGGGCGCCCGCTGGGTCCCCGCCAGGACCCCTGAGAAGGGAGTGAGGCGGCGCCTCCGCCCGCGTCGGACTGGAAACCGCCGCATCCCCGGGCCTGAGCCGGACCCTGCGGGCAGCCGGGACGGGAGGCCCACAGCCCGGCGCCTCTCTCCCAGGACTTCGAGACCAACAAGGAGCTCAAGAGCAAAGTGGTGGGCTTCCTGGAGGAGGTGACGCGCAACCCCGAGCTGCTGACCCAGGAGCGGAAGGCGGCCGCCAACATCGTGCGGTGGGGCCCGGGGCCGGAAGAGCCGGGAGGCTGGGGGGCGCTGACTGACACCCAGGGGTGGCCAGCAGCCGGGGCGTCACCCCTGGAGCAGTGAGCCAGGCTGGAAAGCCCGGGAGAGTGGGTGCCTGGAGGCGAGGCGGGTGCAGGCAGGTCATCTCCGCATCTGGCCCCCCAGGACGCTGACGCAGGAGGACCCCGGCGACAACCAGATCACGCTGGAGGAGATCACGCAGCAGGTGAGCGGGGCCCGCTGCCCCCCAGCACCTCCCTGCAGGGGAGCGGGCGCCCCGGGCCCGCCTGTGGGACCCCCGTGGCCTCAGAGCACCTTCTTGCTGTGAGGGCTCCCCAACCCTGCGAAAGGGGGAGCAGGCTGTACCCCACACCTCCCGCCCCCGCCTCTGCTCCCAGGCTCACCCTCCTTCCCAGGCCCCAGCAGAGGGAGCCCTGGCCAGTGTGGCTCAGTGGATAGAGCGCCGGCCTTCGGACTGAAGGGTCCTGGGTTAGAGTCCAGTCAAAGGCACAGGCCTGAGTTGCAGTCTCCATCCCCAGTGTGGGGCGTGCAGGGGCAGTTGATCCCTGATTCTCTCTCATCCTGGATATTTCTCTCTCTCCTCCCCTCTCCCTTCCTCTCTGAAGTCAATAAAGATATGTCTGTTTTTTTGTTTTTGTTTTTTTAAAGAATACAGATTATATTGCCAAAACCGGTTTGGCTCAGTGGATAGAGCATCAGC
This sequence comes from Pipistrellus pipistrellus, assembly GCA_903992545.1. Lineage (NCBI taxonomy): Eukaryota > Metazoa > Chordata > Mammalia > Chiroptera > Vespertilionidae > Pipistrellus > Pipistrellus pipistrellus. The sequence continues at coordinate 7,551,519 of LR862377.1, read as the reverse complement.
CTGCGGACTCAAGGGTCCCGGGTTCGATTCCCGTCAAGGGCATGTACCATGGTTGTGGGCACATCCCCAGTGGGGGGCGTGCAGGAGGCAGCTGATGGATGTTTCTAACTCTCTATCCCTCTCTCTTCCTCTCTGTAAAAAAAAAATCAATAAAACATATTTAAAATTAAAAAAAGAATACAGATTATAAAAGAAGGGGGGGAGAAGAGGGGGCGGCCTTCTCCCAGCCAGGCCTCCCCCCACCCCGAGCTTGGCCCCAACAGGCCAGCCCTCCTGGGCCTCCTCTCCCATCAGGTCTGCCAGGCGGGGCCTTCGGGGTCACACCCGGCCGTCCAGCCGCCCCCCAGTCTGTGGAGACCCCCCGGGGCTAAGCGGGGCTCCCCAGGCTAACGGCCCCGCCCCCTCAGGCCGCGGGCGTGAAGGCGGAGCCCTTTGAGAACCACTCGGCCATGGAGATCGCGGAGCAGCTGACCCTGCTGGACCACCTGGTCTTTAAGAAGATCCCTTACGAGTGAGTGAGTGGGTGGGTGGGTGCCGGCTCCCCTCCCCCTCACCCCCCCAAATGACAGCCTCAGCAGCCAAGGGCCGCCTGACCGCCCCCTCCCCCGTCCCGGGGGCCCCGTCTCCCGCAGGGAGTTTTTCGGACAAGGCTGGATGAAGGTGGAGAAGAACGAGAGGACCCCGTACATCATGAAAACCACGAAGCATTTCAACGACGTGAGTGTGGGCGGCGGCCCCGGATCCGCGGGGGGCTGGGGGAGAGCGGACACCCCCCTCCCCCCGGGGGCCCTTCGTTCCGCAGGCCGGCGCTCTATCCACTGAGCCACACCCGCCAGGGCTCATTGTGTCCTCTCATCCTTGCTGCTCTGAGCAGCTTCCCAGCGAGACCGCCCGCGTGAGGGAAGGAGGTTTGGAGGGACAGGGGTGAGGGACCCTTGCTCTTTTTTTTTTTTTCTTTTTTAAAAATATATTTTATTGATTTTGTACAGAGAGGAAGAGAGAGAGAGAGAGAGAAACATCGATGAGAGAGAGTCATCGATCAGCTGCCTCTTGCACACCCCCTACTGGGGATATACCTGCAACCAAGGCACATGCCCTTGACCGGAATTGAACCCGGGACCTTTCAGTCCCCAAGCCGACGCTCTATCCACTAAGCCATACCGGTCCCGGCTCTTTTTTTTTTTTTTTTAATACATTTTTGTTGATGTCAGAGAGGAAGGGAGAGGGAGAGGGAAACATCCATCATGGATCGGCCGCCTCCTGCACACCCCACGCTGGGGATCCAGCCCGCCACCCCCGCATGTGCCCTGCCCGGGAATCGAACCGAGACCTCCTGGTTCCTAGGTGGACGGACGCTCAGCCACTGGGCCACCCTGACCGGGCATCTATTATGATTTTCAGTACAGGGAGGGGAGCTTAGGCAAAGAGGGGCGTCACAGTATATTAAAAGGCGGGTTCCTGCCGAAACCAGTTTGGCTCAGTAGATAGAGCACATATGTCAAACACAAGGCCCGCGGGCCAAATCCAGCCTGCCAGGCCTTGCAATGTGGCCCGTACCGCGCTGTCATCACTGCACTCCGCTGTCAGTTTATGACATTGTCAGTTTATGACTGTTCAGTAAACCATTCAGCCCGCGATTTAGGCTGGATTTTAGATTTTGGCCCCTTCTCTGATTGAGTTCGACACCCCTAAGATAGAGCATCAGCCTGGGGACTGAAGGGTCCCGGGTTCGATTCCGGTCAAGGGCATGATGAGAGAGAATCATGGATCGGCTGCCTCCTGCACACCCCATATCTCCGGTAAGGAGTGTGCAGGAGGCAGCTGGTTGATGTCTCTCTCACACCGATGTTTCTAGCTCTCTATCTCTCTCCCTTCCTCTCTGTAAAAAATCAATAAAATATATTTTAAAAAATAAAAAAAAAAGGTTGGTTCCTTACAGTCAAGTTAGCTGCAGCGGCAGCAAGGACAGTTACAAAACCCAGGATGTCAGTGGGTAAGCATTCTAAGACATGCTTCTTACTCATTTAACAGGTGATTTGCAGGGGTCCTTTTTTAAAAAATTAAATGTATTTTTTTTTTTATTGATTTTGTACAGAGAGGAAGGGAGAGAGATAGAGAGTTAGAAACATCGATGAGAGAGAGTCATCGATCAGCTGCCTCCTGCACACCCCCCACTGGGGACATGCCCGCAACCAAGGTACATGCCCTTGACCGGAATCGAACCCGGGACCCTTCAGTCCCCAAGCCGACGCTCTATCTATTGAGCCAAACCGGTCTTGGCTAAAAAAATTAAATGTATTTTTATTGATGTCATGTGCCCTTGATAGGAATCGAACCCGGGACCCTTCATTCCGTAGTCCGGCGCTCTATCCACTGAGCCACACTGGCCAGGGCTCATTGTGCCCTCTCATTGGTCTTCCTCGTGCTGAGGAAAACTTCTCCTGTCTGCCCGTGGACGGGGTGTCAGTGTCCCTGAGCGATCCCTCGGGGTTTTCAGACACTCACTCCTCTCCTCCTCCTCCCTGTCTCTCCTTGCGGGCTTCAAGATCAGCAACCTGATCGCCTCGGAGATCATCCGCAGCGAGGACATCGGCGGCCGCGTGAGCGCCATCGAGAAGTGGGTGGCGGTGGCGGACATCTGCCGCTGCCTGCACAACTACAACGCTGTGCTGCAGATCACCTCCTCCATGAACCGCAGCGCCGTCTTCCGGCTCAAGAAGACCTGGCTCAAGGTCTCCAAGCAGGTGCGGGCGCTGGGCTGGGCTGGGCTGGGGCTGGGGGATGGGGCTGGGGCAGGGCTGGGGCTGGGCTGGGGCTGGGCTGGGGCTGGGGCAGGGGCTGGGCTGGGGCTGGGGTTGGGCCTGGGGCCGGGGCTGGGGCTGGGCTGGGGTTGGGCCTGGGGCCGGGGCTGGGGCTGGGCTGGGGCTGGGGCTGGGGCTGGGGCTGGGCTGGGGCTGGGGGATGGGGATGGGGATGGGGCAGGGGCTGAGGCTGGGGTTGGGTTGGGGCTGGATTGGGGCTGAGGCTGGGAGCTGGGGCTCGGGAGCGTGGGCGCGGGGGTGTGGGCATGGAGTGGGGCACAGGTCGGGGCCGTGGGGGTGCAGGCCGCGGGCTGGCAGCCTCTGCTCCTTGCAGACCAAAGGACTGATCGACAAGCTGCAGAAGCTCGTGTCCTCGGACGGCAGGTTCAAGAACCTGCGGGAGGCGCTGAAGAAGTGAGTGTGGGTCCCCCCGCCACCGCCCTCTGTGGGACTGCGCCCCGCGGGACCCCCCCCAATCCGGCTGAGCAGGAGTCCGTGTGTCTGTGTCTGTCTGTCTGTCTGTCTGCCTCCCCACCAGACCCCCCCACCAGGGCAGGGCAGCCTTGTCCCCCGTCCTCTGCCCGGAGACCTCAGTCCGGGGCCCTTTGTGGGGACAGCCCCAGGGGGACCGCCAGAGTCCTTGATTCTAAAATGCACGGTTTTGGGGATTTTTTTTTTTTTAACATTTCAGTATTTCTGCCACTGGGAGACATCTTACAGGTGATGCCTGTGTTGAACAGGAGCGTGTTTTTACTTCCTGTGCTTGGAATCGGGCCTCAAAACAAAAGCACTTCCCTGGCAAGTGTTGCCCAGTGGTTAGAGCATCGGCCTGCAGGTTTGATTCCTGGTCAAAGGCAGGTACTTCAGTTGCGGATTCTTTAAAATTATTTATTCATTTAGTTAATCCTCACTGAGGATGTTTTTCCATTGATATCTTTTTTAGAGAGAGAGTGGAAGGGAGGGAAAGAGAGAGAGAAACATTGATGTGAGAGAGAGACAGCCATTGGCTGCCTCACCCATGCACCCGCTGGGGATGGAAGCCTGCAACCGAGGTGCGTGCCCTTGACCAGCATCGAACCCGAGACCCCCGGGTCCGCAGGCCGATGCCCTATCCACTGAACCATACTGGCCAAGGCTGGGTGGCAGGTTTGAACCCCAGTCCTGGCCGGGATGCGGGAGAGGCAGCCAGTCGATGCATCTCTCCCACATCGATGTTTCTCTCCCCAGATCAACGGGGAAATAGCCTGGGCTGAGGGTTTTTAAAAAGTACCTTCCCAGCCAAAACCAGTTTGGCTCAGTGGACAGAGCGTCGGCCTGCAGACTGAAAGGTCCCGGGTTCGATTCCGGTCAAGGGCATGGACCGCGGTTGCGGGCACATCCCCAGTAGAGGGTGTGCAAGAGGCAGCTGATGGATGTTTCTCTCTCATCGATGTTTCTAACACTCTATCCCTCTCCCTTCCTCTCTTTAAAAAATCAATAAAAATTAAAAATTAAAATAAAAAATAAAATAAAACTAAATTTTAAAAAAAAGTGCCTTCCCAGACAGTGCATCTTAGAATCAAATCAATGCCCTTTGACCCACAGCTGCCCCTCGGTCTGCAGGGGCCCCTCCTAGCTCCTGCAGCTCCGCCGCCAACCCCGTGCCCCTGAGGTGCTGTCAGCCTGGGGGGTCCCCAGAGCAGGAAGGTCCCTGTTGGGGGCGGGGCCTGTGCCTCCTGGTCCCGCCCACCAGAGGCCAGAGGCCCCGCCCACCAGAGGCCAGCGCCCCTGCATGGAGTGACCCCCACCCTGAGTGACCCCTGCCCAGAGTGACCTCCACCCTCAGTGACCCCGCCCTGAGTGACCCCGCTCCCAGGGACCCCCCTGGGTCCCCAGGCCAAGAAGAGACAAGTGCAGCCCCTGGTTGCCCCTGGTTACCCCTGGTTACCATGGAGACCAGGACGCCTCCCGGCTCTCCAGGGCCCGCGGGTGCCTGCTGATGGGGTGGGGAGCCCCGCTCCGGGATCAGCACCCCTCGGGCCGTCAGCTCACGGTGGCCCTGAGCCCCCCACCCCCGGCCCGCCCGTCCGTCCGTCCGTCCCCGTGTCCTCGTGTCCGGTCTGTCCGCCGCTCCGTGTCCATGGCCTGACCATCCCGCTCTGTTTGTGTCCTCAGACCGCGTTGTGTCCCCCGCCCGGGCTCCCGGAGCCCCGTGGACTGTGCTTGTGGGGAGCCCCCCTCCGTGCATTCACCACCCGCGCGTCCGTCCGCCCGTCCGCCCGCCCCCGGCGCCTCCATCCGCCTCCTTCACATGGCTTCTCGGCCGCCTCCGTCTCCGCCTCCGCGGCCCGCGGGCCCCCATTCTGTCCGCGTCCCCCCTCCCATCCCTCTCCAGGGGCCCCGGGCCGTGTCCCTGCCAGCGGGGCCCACCGGCACGTGGGGTGGGCGCCCCGCCCTGCAGAGGGGGTGAGGTTGGGGCCACTGAGGGCCCCTCCGCCCCGATTTCCGGGGCAGAGGGCAGGGGGCGGAGGGCGGGCGGGGGCAGTCGGAGCCGGGGCGGGAGGGGCCTCCCTGAGTCCAAGGTCCACTCCTTGTCCCCGCCCCTTTTCCAGCCAAGCCTGCACCCGAGTCTCCCTCCCTCCCTCCAGCCTCTCCTATTTTTAAAAAATATATTTTACTGATTTTTTACAGAGAGGAAGGGAGAGAGAGAGAGATAGAAACATTCATGATGAGAGAGAAACATCCATCAGCTGCCTCCTGCACGCCCCCCACTGGGGATGTGCCCGCAACCAAGGTCCATGCCCTTGACCGGAATCGAACCCGGGACCCTTCAGTCTGCAGGCCGGCGCTCTATCCACTGAGCCACACTGGTTAGGACTCTTCTATTTTTTTAATTTTATTTTTATTGATGTCAGAGAGGAAGGGAGAGAGAGAGAAACATCCCTGATGAGAGGGAATCACCGATCAGCTGCCTCCTGCCCGCCCCACGCTGGGGATGGAGCCCGCCCCCAGGGCCTGTGCCCCGACCTCCTGGTTCCTAGGTCGATGCTCAGTCACGGAGCCCTGGTGGCCGGCCGGGCAGTCCTGCCCCTTTTCTAGAAACAATATTTTTATTTCGATCCGGTCCACGCGGACCGCATTGACCTCAGCGCCCCCGAAGGGTCAAGAACCGGGGGTTCGAGACGCTCTGCTGTCCCCGCTCCCCAAACCCCGAGGCTGCTCCCTCCCCACGCCCGGGTCCGAGCCGGCCAAGCCCCTTTAAGAGGGCCCGTGTGTAAGCGGACACGTCTGTCCCTGCCGTTTGCCCCCAAGCTGCGACCCGCCCTGCGTGCCCTACCTGGGCATGTACCTCACGGACCTGGCCTTCATCGAGGAGGGAACCCCCAACTACACGGAGGACGGCCTGGTCAACTTCTCCAAGATGCGGATGGTGCGTGCCCCGCCCCCGCCGCCCCGCCCCGCCCCGGCCGCTCCCGACCCGGACCGGGCAGCCTCCCCCCCGCAGGCCGCACACCGGGGCCCGGGGGGGGGGGGGGGGGGGGGGGACGAGGCCGCCCCGGGGGGCGCCCTCCGTCCGGGGCAGAGCGGGACCAGAGCCCCGTCTGTCTGGTTCCGGCCACACCTTCCTCTCGCCCCGTCCACCCCAGGCATGGACCGCGGGGTCACAGGCCGGACAGCCGCTCAGGCGGCGCCTCCCGAGGCCAGGGGACCCCAGAGCGGGGTGAGGGGGCGCCTGGCTGCTCGCTGCCCCTCCTCCCTGCACCCTGCACCCTGGGCCCCGCCCGCATGGGGCTCCCCTCCTTCCCAGAGGGGCCTCTGGGAGCTGCACACAGTAGGCCCTCCTCCCTGCACCCTGGGCCCCGCCCCATGGGCTCCCCTCCTTCCTAGAGGGGCCTCTGGGAGCTGCACACAGTAGGCCCTCCTCCCTGCACCCTGGGCCCCGCCCCATGGGCTCCCCTCCTTCCTAGAGGGGCCTCTGGGAGCCGCACACAGTAGGCCCTCCTCCCTGCACCCTGGGCCCCGCCCCATGGGCTCCCCTCCTTCCTAGAGGGGCCTCTGGGAGCCGCACACAGTAGGCCCTCAGGATGGGAGGGACCCTGCCTGCCTGCGGCTGGGGCTGTGGCTGCCCTCTGCCCCGCGGAGCAGGGTGCCGTCGGCCCTGCGGAGTGGGGTGCCCCGCAGAGTTCTGCCCCGAGGAGTGGGGGTGCCCTCTGCCCCGCCGAGCACGGAAGGGGGTGTCCGTCTGCCCCGCGGGGTGGGGTCCCTCTGCCCTGCGGGGTAGGGTGCTCTGGGGTGGCCCTGAGAGGGGGCCTGTCCCTCTAGAACCCCCTCCTCCCACAGATCTCCCACATCATCCGAGAGATCCGCCAGTTCCAGCAGACCGCCTACAAGATAGAGCACCAGGCGAAGGTAGGGTCTCTCTCTTCGCTTTCCTCTTTCTTGTGGGCTTTCAGTGTTTTCTTATCGACTTCAGAGAGGAAGGAGGAG
>LR862377.1:7487469-7543770 GCA_903992545.1 Pipistrellus pipistrellus | reverse complement strand
GAAGGGAGGAGAGAGCGAGACGTCCATGAGGAGAGAGAATCACGGATCGGCTGCCTCCCGCACGCCCCCCACTGGGGACGGAGCCCGCAACCCGGGCCTGTGCCCCGACCGGGAATCGAACCCTGACCTCCTGGTTCCTAGGCCGACGCTCAACCACTGAGCCACACCGGCTGGGCTTAAAAATCCTTGCGGCACCCGGCTGAACATCGCCGGCCTAACCATTGGGCCACTCTCCCTCGCTCTGCATTCGCTGAGCGCCTACTGTGCGCAGGGCCCTGCGTTGGGCCTGGGCCCTCGCCTTTACTCCCCCCCCCCCCCTCAGGTCACCCAGTACCTGCTGGACCAGACCTTCGTGATGGACGAGGAGCGCCTGTACGAGTCCTCTCTGCGCATCGAGCCCAAGCTCCCCACCTGAGGCCGCCCGGCCCCCCGGCCCCCGCCCGCGCTCCCCGGGGGCCCCGGCCGAGCTGTACATACCCGTCCGTCCTGGATTCTCCTCCTCATGTGCTCCTCCGAGAACACAGACCGGCCCGCCTCAGTTCCCGACCGGTGACCGCACCAGCCCCCCTCCCCCCGCCCCCGCCGCCCGCGTCCACCACGGGCTTCTGCCCCCCCCCCGTCCCCCGCCGGGCCAGGCCGGGCGGCCCCCAGCGCCTCCCAGCATGTCCCATGTAGTGGCTACAATGGGGCGGGGCCCATACCCCGAAGCCCAGCCATCGACTGACCTCCCCGTGGACGGCCAGAGCCGCAGGCCTGGGGACCCCTCGCTCCCCGTCTCCCCAGCCACCACCCAGCACCCCGTCCTCCTTCGCGCTGGGAATCACACCGGACAGACAGATGGACGGACAGCGGGCACGAGGCCCCGAAACCCAACGAGGAAAACGCAGTCCCATCGCCAGGTGGACGTCTGCTGACCGATCGCTGCCCCAGGTCACTGCGAGCCGGGAACACGCACACACGCACACGCACATGCACACACACACACACATACACACACACATACCCACACACACATGCACACGCACATATACATGCACACACCCACATACGCACACACGCATGCACACACAGCCACATGCACACACACACATGCACACACACGCCACTTCTCCTCCGTCAGAGCCTCATGCCCCCCGCCCCCAGCTTCGTGAGCTGCTCCAGTCCGTCTCTGCCTCGTCACAGTAGCTCCCGCCGCCGCCGTGGTTAGACCCCGTCCCCACGTGTGTGTGTGTGTGTGTGTGTGTCCCTGCACACAGTGTCCTCCCCAAGGCCCCTCGCAGGAGCACGGCCCCCTGCCGGCCCTGTGAGCACAGCTCTGTTTTCTACATGGGACACGGGGGGTGGGGGGTGGGGGGGCAGGCCCGTGGCGGCCCCAGGCCTCGCCTGCCGCCGTGAGCAATACCCACCGGTCTGAGGACCCTGCGCCCGGTCCCACACTCCCCCCACGTCCGGCTCGTTTGGAGAAAAAAAAGCAAAAAGCAAAAAAAACACACAGAAAACGAACTTTCCGTTTTGTAACGATCAATGTTTCCTGATTACCTCTTGCTAAATAAATCTATTCTATCTCAGGGTGAACCGTGCGTTTGGGTGGCGTCCTTCGTTCCCGCGGGGGACGTGGGGGGCCTTGGGACCAGACCCCAAGGGATGAGGACACAGTCCCTGCTTTGTGGGGACTCCCCCAGTTTAACGGCTGAAAATTTCTATCCCGATCGGCGTGGTTCTGTGGTTGAGCATTGACCTATGAACCAGGAGATCAGGGTTCGATTCCCGGTCAGGGCACAGGCCTGGGTTATGGGCTTGATCCCCAGTGAGGGGCGTGCAGGAGGCAGCCGATCCGTGATTCTCTCTCTCATCGTGGATGTTTCTGTCTCTCTCCTCCCTCTCCCTTGCTCTCTGAGGTCAATAAAAATATCCCACCCACAATATCTACACTAATAATAGGGAAACATGCAAATGGACCGTCCCTCCGCTACACTCGCCAGCCAATCGGAGCGAGTATGCAAATGAACCCAACAAAGATGGAGGTGCGTTTGCATGCACAGGCGTGGCGGAAAGACTGCAGGCAGCGTAGCAGGAAGCCAAGCGCTGCAAAAGGGAGCGAGGCTGTGGAGAAGCACGGGGGGTGGCAGAGAAGGGAGAGAAGCCGGCGGAGGCAGACCGGGCGGCCAAGATCACCTCTTCCTCCAAAGCCCTATTTCTGTAGGAATCTCCCTGCAACGGGCCTCTAGTTAATAATAACATACTAGCCAAACCCGGTCTGGCTCAGTGGATAGAGCGTCGGCCTGCGGACTGAAAGGTCCCGGGTTCAATCCCGGTCAAGGGCATGGACCTTGGTTGCGGGCACATTTCCAGTGGGAGGTGTGCAGGAGGCAGCTGGTCGATGTTTCTCTCTCATCGATGTTTCTAACTCTCTGTTACTCTCCCTTCCTCTCTGTAAAAAATCAATAAAATATAAAAATAATAATAATAACATACTAAGGCAATGGGGGGTGGGGGGTAATTCCTTACCCAAGGGTATGTTTTTATTGATTATAGAGAGAGAGGAGGAGAGAGAGAGAGCGAGAGAGAGAGAGAGAAACATTGATGTGAGAGAAACATTGATCAACTGATCAATGGATCAGCTGCCTTCCCTATGCACCCCAACCAGAAATCGAACCTGCGACCTGGGTACCTGCCCTGATTGGGAATCAAACCTGCGGGTGACCCGTTGGTATATGGGATGACGGATTTTTTGCTTGTTTTTGTTGTTTTTTAAATCCTCACCCAGGGATATGTTTCCATTGATTTTTAGAAAGAGTGGAAGGGAGGGGGGGAGAGAGAGAGAGAAACATCGATGTGAGAGAGACACATCGATGGGTTGCCTCCTGCATGCGCCTCAACCAGGACCCTGGCCGGGGAGGAGCCTGCCACCGAGGTCCATGCCCTTGACCAGAATAGAACCCGGGATCCTTCAGTCCGTGGGCCGATGCGCTATCCACTGAGCAACACTGGCAGGGCCTCGACCTGTGCTTCCCGATCCTGGTCTCTTTCCCAAAGGTGCCCTGCGAGGCCTCGATGCCGTGGGGGCGGGAGGCCAGGTGGTCGCTGTCACAGAAACATGAGGTGCCACCCGGGCATCATCAGGCCCTGTGTGTGGTGTCCACGCCTCACCACACACAGCTACACGCACCCACATGCATGCACACACATGCATGCACACACATGCACCCCGCCCCAGGCCTGACTCCCTGACCGCTGAGGGCAGCTGCCCGGCGAGGGGGGACGCCCACAAAGCAAGGAGCCCCCGTTCCAGCTCCAGCCCTCACCGCCCTGCAGGCTCCAGGCCCTCGCCGCCCACAGCCCAGAAGCCACCCCCACGTGGGTGCCCTTCCGCTGACCTGGGCACCTCCACCCGCCCCGCCCCGCCCCGCCCGGGGGTGCCAGCCGGAACCCCGGAGGTCACCGAGCCACCACCTCCACGGGGTCACCGGGTCCCGGCGAGGTCACGCTCCCGCTCACCCCCGACCTCGTCCACCGCCCTGCACGGCAGTTCTCAAACTTCCTGGCCAACGGCACCCCTCGGCACCCTTCTGGATTATCAAGATCCCCACGCGAAAGCCCACACACACGGTGGCAATACCGCTGCCTTCCTGACGCGCGTTCCAAAGTGAATCCGGGGAAACTTGAAAGATCATGATGACCCAGCTGCTGGCTCTGCAGTTGAGCATCTACCTAGGAACCAGGAGGTCAGGATTCGATTCCCGGTCAGGGCACAGGCCCGGGTTGGGGCTCCATCCCCAGTGTGGGGGCGTACAGGAGGCAGCCGGTGGTGAGTCTCTCTCATCATTGATGTTTCTCTCTCTCTTGCTCCCTCTCCCTTCCCCTCTGAAATCAGTAAATATATATATATTCTTTTTTTTTTTCTTTTTAAAAGTCCCCCCCAAAAAGCTGATCAGTGGTTACAGACTCAGAGTGAGGGGTACTCTTTTGGGGTGAATTTTTTAAAACATATTTTATTGATTTTTTTACAGAGAGGAAGAGAGAGGGATAGAGAGTTAGAAACATGGATGACAGAGAGGTACATCAATCAGCTGCCTCCTGCACACCCCTCACCTGGGGATGTGCCTGCAACCAAGGTACATGCCCTTGACCGGAATCGAACCCAGGACCTTTCAGTCCCGAGGCCAACGCTCTATCCGCTGAGCCAAACTGGTTTCGGCTGGGGTGAATATTTTTTTAATCTAAAGAGAGGGTGTGGCCCTAACCCCTTTGGCTCAGTGGATAGAGTGTCAGTCTGTGGACTGAAAGGTCCCGGGTTCGATATCGATCAAGGGCATGTGCCTTGGTTGCGGGCACATCCCCAGTGGGGGGTGTGCAGGAGGCAGCTGATGGATGTTTCTCCCTCATCGATGTCTCTAACTCTCTCTCCCTCTCCCTTCTTCTCTGTAAAAAATCAATAAAAATATTTTATATAAAAATAAAGAGAAGGGGCGGTTGCACAACACTGTGAGGGCACTCAGCGCCCCAGAAGGAGACACTTTAAAATGCTCGATTGCAGGTTATGGGAACTGAACCCCAAGGAAAACAAACAGGCCAGGAGCTGACGGCAGCCCTCGGCCCCTGGGAGTGACCTCGTGACCGGACGCCAGTCCGGCCAGCTGACGGGAGAGGTCTGCTCGGCACACCCCAGATTGCTCAATGGTGTGCTCTGCGATTGCATCAGCCAGATGGAAACAAACAGCAATAGCCCAGCCGGGTGGGGCTCAGGGGCGGAGCCCTGACCTACGTATGAACCGGGAGGTCAGGGTTCGATTCCCGGTCAGGGCACGTGCCCCGGCTGTGGGCTCCATCCCCAGGGTGGGGCGTGCAGGAGGCAGCCGGTCGACCGATGATTCTCTCTCATTATGGATTCATTGATGTTTCTCTCTCTCTCCCTCCCTCTGCAATTGATTTCAGAGAGGAAGGGAGAGTTAGAAACATCGATGAGAGAGAAACATCTACCAGCCGCCTCCTGCACACCTCCTACTGGGGATATGCCCCCATCCAAGGTCCATGCCCTTGACCGGAATCGAACCCAGGACCCTTCAGTCCACAGGCTAACGCTATAACCACTGCGCAACACCAGTTAGGGCCCAAGGTTTTTTTTGTTTTGTTTTGTTTTGTTTTTCTTTTATTTGTATTTTATTGATTTTTTACGGAGAGGAAGGGAGAAGGATGGAGAGTCAGAAACATCGATGAGAGAGAAACATCGACCAGCTGCCTCCTGCACACCTCCCACTGGAAATGTGCCCGCAACCAAGGTCCATACCCTTGACCGGAATCGAACCCGGGACCTCTGAGTCTGCAGGCCGATGCTCTATCCATTGAGCCACACCGGTTAGGGCCCGAGTTGTTGTTTTGTTTTGTTGTTGTTGTTTTTAATATAATAGATTTTTTTAAATGAAGAAATAAACATTCCTGAAGAAAATACTAAGCAATTTTATTTTCTTTCATTCTATTTATTATAATAGATTTTTTTTTATTGATTTTGGAGAGGAAGGGAGAGAGAGAGGGAAACATCAATGATGAGAGTCATGGATCAGCTGCCTCCTGCACGCCCCCCACTGGGGATGGAGCCCACCACCCGGCATGTGTCCTGACCGGGAATCGAACCCGGACCTTCTGGTTCCTAGGTGGATGCTCAACCACTGAGCCACACAGGCTGGACTAAAAAATATATTTTTTTAAAGGGGAGAGGGGGTGTGCTGGTCAGAAAAGTGTCTGGGCTGGGCCTGGGGGGTTGGGCCTGGGAACAGGGGATCCTGGCTGAGGGGAGGGGCGGGGAGGGAGGCGGGACTGGTGAGTGACAGCTCCGCTCAGGGGCGGTGGGAGGGGCCTGTGTGTCCGCCGGGGCGTCGCCCGCAGGTGCCAGGCCGGGCACTGGATGGCGCAATCGCCGGGCTCCTCCGGCCCGGCCTGATTCCACTCCTCCGCGGCCCTTATCGGCCTTATCATCCCGGCCCAGGTGTGCTCCCCGCAATTAGGACCCACACGCCTGACTCATGACCCAGAAACACTCAGGCTCCTTTCCCACTGCGGGCAGGGAGGCGGCAGGGACAGGGGCTGGGGGTGGGGCAGGGGCAGGGGCAGGGGGCAGGGAGCAGGGGGCTGGGGGCAGGGACAGGGGCTGTGCTCACTGTCCCTCCGTTGCCCGCCCCCCAGGGCACGTCAGGAGGTGAGCGCAGGCCGCCCCCCCCTCGGCCCCCAGCTGTCACCTTCGGACTGGGAATGAGTGACAGTCACACCGCCGGCAGGCCGATCCCCACCCGGGCCAGGGGGGAGGGCCAGATCCAGGAAACACGACTTTCCTTTCTTTTTCTTAAACACCTTTCTATCACTTCCCAGAGGAAGGGAGCGCGGGAGAGAGACATCCAAGCTGAGAGAGGATCATGGGTCAGCCGCCTCCTGCACGCCCCCCACTGGGGATGGAGCCCGCCACCCGGGCCCGGGCCCTGACCGGGAATCGAACCGGACCTCCTGGCTCATAGATGGGTGCTCAAACACTGAGCCACGCAGGAAACACGATTTTCAAAGTATTTAGCCGCGGCCACACCCACATGGGTGCGGCTCAGCCTCACGCCCGCCGCAGGGGGGGCACGTGGGGCCGTGCGCGAGGCGCAGCTGGGAAGGTCAGGAAGAGGATGTGCCCGTGGCGGCCAGGCGGGGGGGAGGAAGGGGAGAGAGGACGGCAGGAGGGAAGGGATGGGGCGGAGCTGAGTGCGGGACAGGGGCTCGCCAGCAGCTGATGAGGAAGGGGGGGGCATTTCCAGTGGGACCGGGATGTGTCATAGAAGGTCTCCAGCGACAGCCTGATGCTCCTCCTGCATCCACTCCTTCCTCACTCCACACACTCTGGTTACTCACCTCTACATCCATCCGCCCGTCCATCCATCTATCCATCCACCCATCCTTCCATCCATCCTTCTATCCGTCCATCCACCCATCCACCCATCCATCCACCCATCCATCCATCCATCCACCCATCCACCCATCCACCCATCTGTCTACCCATCCAGCCACCCATCACCCACCCACCCACCCATCCATCCATCCATCTATCCATCCACCCATCCTTCCATCCATCCTTCTATCCATCCATCCACCCATCCATCCACCCATCCACCCATCCATCCATCCACCCATCCTTCCTCCCATCCATCCATCCATCCATCCACCCATCCACCCATCTGTCTACCCATCCAGCCACCCATCACCCACCCACCCACCCATCCATCCATCCATCTATCCATCCACCCATCCTTCCATCCATCCTTCTATCCATCCATCCACCCATCAACCTATCCATCCATCCATCCATCCACCCATCCACCCATCCACCCATCCATCCATCCACCCATCCACCCATCCATCCATCCACCCATCCACCCATCCTTCCTCCCATCCATCCATTCATCCATCCATCCACCCATCCACCCATCCACCCATCCACCCATCCACCCATCCACCCATCCATCCATCCCTCCATCCATCCACTCTTCTATCTCTTCATTCCTCTACTCACCCAGGCCCGCCCCCACTTTTCCGCGCCCGGAGCAGAGCCCGGAGCCCCGCCCTCCCGCCAGGCCACGCCCCCGCCAGGCCCCGCCCTCCCGCAGGCCCCCCTCCACAGGCCCCGCCCCCGCGCTTGGCCCGCGGGGACCGGCGCGCTCGGGGCAGAACCCGAGCCCCGCCCTCCCGCTAGGCCCCGCCCTCCCGCCAGGCCCCGCTCTTCCGCCAGGCCCCGCCTTCCCAATGCCCCGCCCTCTCCAGGCCCCGCCCCCGCGCTCGGCCGGCAGGGACATGGTCGCCCGCGGAGCAGAGCCGGAGCCCCGCCCTCCCTCCAGGCCCCGCCCTCCCTCCAGGCCCCGCCCCCGCACTCGGCCCGCGGGGACCCGGGCGCGCGCGGGGCAGAGCCGGAGCCGCCGCCGCCGCGATGAGGTCCGCGCTGCCGCTGCTCCTCGCCGGCGCCTGGCTGCTGGGCGCCCTGAGCGCGGGCGCCGCCGGCCTGTACCTGGGCTTCTCAGGTGCGTGGGGGGCGCCTGCGGGGCAGCGGGGGGCGGGGGCCGGTGGGGGGCCGGGCCCGGAGGAGGGTGAGCGCGCCCCGGGCCGCGGCGGGCGGGCGCCCAGGGTCCCCCCAGCCCCGCGGGGTGCAGAGGCGGGGGAGCCCCGGGAGCCCCAGCCCCGCGCCCTCCACCCCGATCTGGGGGTCCAGGTGGCGGGGGCCCCGATCTGCCCCGCGGGGCCTCCCGGCCGCTCCGGGGACCGGGCCCGGGGATCCCCAGCCGCGCTCGGCCCGGGGCAGGAGGGCGGGACCGGCCTCAGCCCGGAGCGCGGAGGACGGAGTGCGGAGGCCCTGGGGTCCGGGTGAGCCCAGCGCCCCTGTGAGCTGCTCCCCCCATCCCGGCCCCTGCTCCCCTCCAGCTGCCCCCCTGCGGGGCCTCAGGCCACCCCCATCCCACCCCACAGGCCCCCGCCCCTCCCCGGGCAGGAGGAGGTCTCTGAGGCTGGGATCTGCCCCCTCACCCCCATTTATACAAGAAAAACCCCGCCAAAACCGGTGTGGCTCAGCGGATAGAGCATCGGCCTGCGGACTGAAGGGTCCCGGGTTCGATTCCGGTCAAGGGCACAGGCCCTGATGGTGGGCTCGATCCCTAAGGGTGTGCAGGAGGCAGCCGATCCATGATTCTCTCTCATCATTGATGTTTCTAGCTCTCTTTCCTTCTCCCTTTCTCTCTGAAATCAATAAAGAAATATATATATATATTTTAAAGAAAAACCCCAATCTTGCAAACCCGGACCCAGCAGCCCCTCCACCCCCAGAGCTGTGCCTGGCCCTGGTGGTGAGGGGGGCCGGGACCCCTCTAACTCCAGGGCTGGGCTGCGCAGGCCTCTCCTATGGGAGGCCGGATGGAGGGTAAATATTGGGGTCCCCGTGGCAGCCCCTTAACTGCCTGAGGCCCTGCCTCCGCGGGCCAACCCTGTGGGCGCTGGAACCCGAGTTCCCCAATGATTCCCGGGAAATTCCCCCCCAACCAGTCAAAACCGTAACCACAGGCCCCGCCAGTGTGGCTCAGTGGGTAGCGCCCAATCCATCCCAGGTTCGATTCCGGCCCGGGGCACGCACCTCGGTGGCAGGCTCCATCCCTAGCCCCAGGCAGGGGGCGTGCAGGAGGCAGCCAATGGATGTATCATCGATGTTTCTGTCTCTCCCTCTCCCTCTCTGCAAGAAATCAATAAAATATATGTATTTTTTTTACAGAGAGGGATAGAGAGTTAGAAACATCGATGAGAGAGAAACATCCATCAGCTGCCTCTTGCACACCCCAACTGGGGATGTGCCCGCAACCAAAGTACATGCCCTTGACCGGAATCGAACCCGGGACCTTTCAGTCCAAAGGCCGACGCTCTCTCCACTGAGCCACACCGGTTTCGGCAATAAAATATATATTTTTTAAAAAGTGGCTCATGCAGGAAGCAACCAATGGATGTGTCTCTCTCACATCGATGTTTCTCTCTCTCCCCCCCCCCCCCCCCCCCCACTCCCTTCCACTTTCTCTTTAAATCAACGGGAAAATATCCTGCGGAGAGGATTTTAAAAAAAGACCTGGAAAAATGGGATAAAATCAGGAAGCAGGCCTGTTCGGTGACCCCTGATCTAGACCATCCCAGGCAGCCCCCCCCCCCTTCGACTCCCCCAGACCCTTCTTCCCCGAGTCTCAGTCCGTGGCGACAGGTGTAGCTGGGCTTGGGGCCCTGCCCCGGGGTTCCCCTGGCTTCCCCCACGGACCCCCTGTGTCCCCGGTTTTCACACCCACGTGTTGATTAAAAAAAAATACTTTTATTGACGTCAGAGAGGAAGGGAGAGAGGGAGAGAGAGAGAGAAACATCCGTGATGAGAGAGAATCATGGACCGGCTGCCTCCTGCACGCCCCCCGCTGGGGATGGAGCCCACAACCCGAGCCTGTGCCCTTGACCGGAATCGAACCCGGGACCTCCCAGTCCACAGGCCAGAGCTCTATCCACTGAGCCACACCAGCCAAGGCTCCACATGTTGCTTTAAACCCCTCCCTCCCTCAGCGGCCAGCAAACGCCGGCAGGTGGTCCCCCAATTCCACCTGCCCCCAACGCTGCTCCCCAACCTTCTCAGGCCCCCAGCTGCCCGCACCCCGGTCTGCAGACCTCCCTCTGACACCCGCCTCGGGGCAGGCGTTGGGGGGCCGTGCATGTCCCCCCAGGTTTCCAGGACGGGTCTGTGACCCCCAGAGCGAGATCTAGACTCTGTACAGCACAGGTCTTCAAACTGGGGGTGAGGGGGGCATAAGGGAATTCCAGGGGTTCCGCACAGACTGGGGGTCCCTTGCCAGGCCCCTGACCTCGGGCTCTCGGCAGATCCAGGCTGGGAAGCCGGTTTCCAGGAGCCAGAGCCTCGGGGTGTCAGCTGATGGGGTCCCGAGAGTGGCTGAGTGTCCATGTGACTCGGGCGGGGCAGGAATGCCCGGGGTTGAGCAACGCAGAGCTAAACACGGAGGGGGCAGCTGGGGCAGGTCCGCCAGGACTGTGTACGCACTCACACCGAGCGGCCAGAGGATGATCTCTGGACGCACACTCATCCGGCCACTCCGTGTCTGTCCTATAGAATAAAAGGCTCATATGCACATGGTCCCCTCGACCGGGAGTTCGACCAGCAGGCAGGCCGGCCAACCGCCCCTGTCCTCTCCCCCTGGCCAGGCTGGCCGGACCCCACCCATGCACGGATTCATGCACTGGGCTTCACATACATATACACACACTGAGTGACCAGATTATTATTATTTTTTTTTAATATATTGATTTTTACAGAGAGGAAGGGAGAGGGATAGAGAGTTAGAAACATCGATGAGAGAGAAACAGCCATCAGCCGCCTCCTGCACCCCCCCTCACTGGGGATGTGCCCGCAACCAAGGTGCATGCCCTTGACTGGAATCGAACCTGGGACCCTTCAGTCCGCAGGCCGACGCTCTATCCACTGAGCCACACCGGTTAGGGCCCAGAGCAAATATATACCATTCCGAGCCCCATGGGTCACAGGGGGGCGGAGGGGGGGTGGGAGGGAGGTAAACAGGACGGAAATACACACGTTTTGTCCTGTGGCCCAGGGTGAGGTGAGGCCGGAGATCGGATACAAACAGACGGTCCCTTGGGGCGATGTTCTGGGGCGGGTGTGGGTGCAGATGGGGTTCTGGAGGAAGAGAAACTGTAAGACGTCTGACGCTGCCGGGAAGGGGCTGCCCGTGTGACTGGGGCTGGGTGAAAAGTCACCAGGACTTGCTCTGACCTGTGTGGCTCAGTGGGTAGAGCGTCAGTCTACAGACTGAAGGGTCCCGGGTTCGATTCCCGGTCAGGGCACAGGCTCGGGTTGCCAGCTGCATCCCAAATGTGGGGTGTGCAGGAGGCAGCCGGTCCATGGTTCTCTCTCCTCATGGATGTTTCTATCTCTCTCTCCTCCCTTCCTCTCTGAAATCAATAAAGAAATATATGTTTTTAAAAATGAAAATAGCCCTGACCAGTTTGGCTCAGTGGATAGAGCGTCGGCCTGCAGACTGAAGGGTCCCGGGTTCGATTTTGGTCAAGGGCATGTACCTTGGTTACAGGCACATCCCCAGTGGGGGGTGTGCAGGAGGCAGTTGATGGATGTTTCTCTCTCATCGATGTTTCTAGCTCTCTGTCCCTCTCCCTTCCTCTCTGTAAAAAAATCAATAAAATATATATTTAAAATAATAAAATGAAAATGAAATGGATGCTTAGAGCCTTGGCCAGTGTGGCTCAATGGATAGAGCGTCGGCCTGTGGACCGAAGGGTCCCAGGTTTGATTCCGGTCAAGGGCATATACCTTGGTTACGGGCACATCCCGGGGGTGGGGTGGGGGGGGATGTGCAAGAGGCAGCTGATCGATGATTCTCTCTCATCGATGTTTCTCTCTATCCCTCTCTCTTCTTCTCTTTAAAAAATCAATAAAATATATATTTAAAAACAAAATAAAATAAAATATATATTTAAAATAATAAAATAAAAATGAAATGAATGCTTAGAGCCTTGGCCAGTGTGGCTCAGTGGATAGAACATCGGCCTGTGGACCCAAGGGTCCCAGGTTCGACTCCGGTCAAGGGCATGTATGTCGGTTGGCTTGTGGGCACATCCCCGGCCTGGGCCCTGGCCGCCTGGAGCGTGTGCAGGAGGGAACCAGCCATCACGTGTCTCTCACATCACTTTTTCTCTCCATCTCTCCCGCTCACTTCCTCTCTCTTTAAAAATAAGTGGGGGAAAAC
The DNA here is from genome assembly GCA_903992545.1 of Pipistrellus pipistrellus. Lineage (NCBI taxonomy): Eukaryota > Metazoa > Chordata > Mammalia > Chiroptera > Vespertilionidae > Pipistrellus > Pipistrellus pipistrellus. The sequence goes on along the minus strand of LR862377.1, from coordinate 7,531,447 downwards.
ACCCTGGTGTGAGGATTAAAAAGAAGTGAATTTTTAGAGAACTTACACATAAGGGGGTGAGGAGTGGGGGGGGGGGGTAGACAGGGAGGGGCCCACAGGCAACGGGCAGGCCCATGTTTGGAAATAGGGTTTATTTTATTTTTTAAAATATGTTTTTATTGATGTCAGAGAGGAAGAGTGAGGGGAGAGAGAAATTGAAGCATCAACGACGTGAGAGAATCATGGATTGGCTGCCCCCTCTCGCCCTCAACTGGGGATGGAGCCCGCAACCTGGGCATGTGCACTGACTGGAGTCGAACCCGGGACCCTTCAGTCGGCAGGCCGATGCTCTGTCCACTGAGCCACACCGGCCAGGGCTGTAAAGAGGGTTTAGTGGGAACACACCCAGTGGCCTGGCCAGGGCCAATCCTGCAAAGGCTAAGACATGTACTCTCCATCCTTTTCACTGCACCTGGTTGGGAGCATATAGATTTTTAAAAAATATACACTGAGTGGCCAGATGATGATGATGATCTCTAAACACCTAATATCCTGGCCACTCAGTGTGTGTGTGTGTGTGTGTGTGTGTGTGTATATATATATATATATATTGTATATATATTAGAGGCCCGGTGCATGAATCCGTGCATGGGTGGGGTCCGGCCAGCCTGGCCAGGGGGAGGGGACATGGGTGGTTGGCCGGCCTGCCTGCTGGTCGGACTCCTGGTCGAGGGGACCATTTGCATATGAGCCTTTTATTCTATAGGATAGACACGGAGTGGCCAGGTTACTATGCATTCAGAGATCATCATCATCTGGTCACTCAGTATATATTTTTATTGATTTCAGGGAGGAAGGGAGAGGCAGAGAGAGAGAAACATCCATGATGAGAGAGAATCATGGACTGGCTGCCCCCTGCAGGCCCCACACTGGGGATCGAGCCCATCACCCGGGCCTGTGCCCTGACCGGGAATTGAACCGTGACCTCCTGGCTCCTAGGTCGATGCTCAGCCACAGAGGCACACCAGCCAGGAGGATGTATATACCCTGTTTCCCCAAAAATAAGACAGTGTCTTATATTAATTTTTGCTCCCAAAGACGCGCTAGGTCTTATTTTCAGGGGATGTCTTATTTTTCCATGTACTCATTTATTCAGTGACAATCATGTCATCATCTTCTGGAACATCATCCTAACCATCCAATTCCTGAATTTCCTGGTGAATTTCTTGTGACTCCATTTCTTTCAGAATCAGTGGACCGAATCTCTCATGTTTAGCCTGGGGAGAGGGGTATTTTCGGGGGGATGCCTTCTATTTCACTCAGAAGGAAACCTGTAAGTAGGTCTTATTTTGGGATGATGTCTTATTTTCGGGGAAACACGGTAGATTTTTAAAATTAACTTCTTATCGAGCGTCTCCTGCAGAGAAGGACACGGATCATTACGCCTAACTCCTCTCTCTCTCTCTGCAGAGATGGTTCGCTTCAAGTCCTGGATGCTGCAGGTCGGTACCCACTTCTGCTTTCTGAGGTTTCTCCCGCCTCGGCTTCCTGTTCTCTGGCCAGGCGGGGCCATCTGGGAGGCAGAGGGTGGGGGAGGGGGCGGGGGGAGGGGGAGAGGGGAGGGGGGAGGGGGCGGGGGAGGGGGAGGGGGGAGGGGGTTTCCAGCTGTGGCCTCCGGGTCTTTCTGTCTGCGGGAAGGGTACAGCTGAGTCAGCAGGAGGGACGAGGGCGGGCACCAGCCTTGCAAGCCTCAGGGTTCATTCTACATTTTGGGGTTTTTTTTTGTTTTGCTTTTTTAAATAGGTTTTATTGACTTTTAAAAAATATATATTTTATTGATTTTTTACAGAGAGGAAGAGAGAGGGATAGAGAGTTAGAAACATCGATGAGAATCATCGATCAGCTGCCTCTTGCACACCCCCTACTGGGATGTGCCCGCAACCAAGGTCCATGCCCTTGACCCGGATCGAACCTGAGACCTTTCAGTCCGCAGGCCGATGCTCTACCACTGAGCCACACCGGTTACGGCGGTTTTATTGATTTTTTTTTACAGAGAGGAAGGGAGAAGGATAGTCAGAAACATCGATGAGAGAGAATCATCGATCAGCTGCCTCCTGCACACCCCCTCCTGGGGATGTGCCCGCAACCAAGGTCCATGCCCTTGACCGGAATCGAACCTGTGACCCTTGAATCTGCAGGCTAACGCTCTGCTCTATCCACTGAGCCACACCGGTTTTGGCTGGGTTGTTTTCTTAATTTTTTTTTTTACTAGTGGCCCTGTGCATGAAGTATGCCTGACCGGCACCAGTGGGGGTGCCCAGGGCTGGCGGCTCGGGGCCCCTGGGGTGGTGGGTGGCATTGGGTGGCCCAAGGCCTTGGGGCTGGGCTTGCCCTGTGATGCCCTGCTGTTGGCGTCTGACACCCCGGACGGCAGACGCCGCTGCTGGGGTCGGGCCTGAGAGTGGCCGGCAGCAGAGATGCCCTCCGCCCACCGAGCTCTTCCGGGAGCCGCCTGGGTCCAGGGCTGAGCCGCCCAGTCCCCGGGGCTGAGCACTGAGCCGCCCGGACCCGGGACCGGGCTGAGCCTGCGGCGCCCTCTCTCAGCACCGGAAGGCCTACAGCACGATGGAGTACCAGCACCGGCTGCAGACCTTCGCCAACAACCGGAGGAGGATCGCGGCCCATAACGCCAAGAACCACACGTTCAAAAGTACGGGGTGTGGGGGGCGGGGGGGGGCGTCCGGGGGCGGGGGGACACCCATCGGGGCCCCGCCCCCTCCTATCAGTATCTCTATACGATGTTTTCCTTTAGAGCATCCTCCCCCGAGGACATTCTCCCATCCGTGTGGAGGGAGCGTGCGAGGGAGGGGGGAGACAGAGAGAGGAACATCGATGGGAGAGAGACACAGTGATGGGCTGCCCCCTGCTCGTGCCCCCTGACCAGGGCCCGGCCGGGGAGGAGCCTGTTACCAGGGAACGTGCCCTGGACCGGAATCGAACCCGGGGCCCTTTGGTTCCCGTGGCCGATGCTCCATCCACTGAGCCACACCGGCCAGGGCCCCCAGGGGGATTCTGAGAGCACAGCCAGGCTTGACCTCGGGCACTGAGCTGACCTCGGGGCTGACCTCGGGCACTGACCTCGGGGCTGAGCTGACCTCGGGGCTGACCTCAGGCACTGAGCTGACCTTGGGGCTGACCCCGGGCACTGAGCTGACCTTGGGCACTGGGCTGACCTCGGGGCTGACCTCGGGCACTGGGCTGACCCCGGGCACTGGGCTGACCTCGAGGCTGACCCCGGGCACTGAGCTGACCTCGGGGCTGACCCTGGGCACTGACCTGACCTCGGGGCTGACCCTGGGCACTGGGCTGACCCCGGGCACTGGGCTGACCTCGGGGCTGACCCCGGGCACTGGGCTGACCTCGGGGCTGACCCCGGGCACTGAGCTGACCTCGGGGCTGACCCCGGGCACTGAGCTGACCTCGGGGCTGAGCTGACCCCGGGGCTGACCTCGGGGCTGAGCTGACCCCGGGCACTGAGCCGACCCCGGGCACTGAGCTGACCCCGGGGCTGACCTCGGGCACTGAGCTGACCCAGGGCTGAGCTGACCTCGGGCACTGAGCCGACCCCGGGCACTGAGCTGACCCAGGGCTGAGCTGACCCCGGGCACTGAGCCGACCCCGGGCACTGAGCTGACCCAGGGCTGAGCTGACCTCGGGCTCTGAGCTGACCCCGGGGCTGACCTCGGGCACTGAGCTGACCCAGGGCTGAGCTGACCTCGGGCACTGAGCTGACCCTGGGGCACTGGGCTGACCTCGGGACTGGGCTGACCTCGGGGCTGACCTCGGGCACTGAGCTGACCTCGGGGCTGACCCCGGGCACTGAGCTGACCCTGGGTCTCCCGTGTTGACATTAATGAAGTGACATGGCCAAAGGCCCAGGGCACACCGGGCCCTGTTCTCTGCTTCTCTCTCGGACCCACAGCTCCGCCTGTTTCCGTTTCACGTGTGGCCTGTTTCTCTCCTCTGTGCAGTGGGAATAAACCCGTTTTCGGACATGACCTTCGCGGAGTTCAAGCACAAGTACCTGTGGTCGGAGCCTCAGGTGGGCGCCTGCGCAGCGGCCGAGCCCGCGTCCCTTCGCTGCCACCTCGGGAAACCCCACGCCCGCCCTCCGCCCCCCCTGGCCCGGCCGCTGCTGGGGGGCCCCAGAGGCCAGCTCCCCCAGCCCCTCAGCCCAGCCCGGCTGCCGGGTAACCTGCAGACAGATGCTGGGCTAAAAAGATGATATTTTATTTATTTTATTTTATTTTTAAAAATATATTTTATTGATTTTTTGCAGAGAGGAAGGGAGAGGGATAGAGAGTTAGAAACATGGATGAGAGAGAATCATCGATCAGCTGCCTTCTGCACACCCCCCTCCTCCCACTGGGGATGTGCCCGCAACCAAGGTCCATGCCCTTGACCGGAATCGAACCCGGGACCCTGCAGACCACAGGCCGATGCTCTATCCATTGAGCCACACCGGTTTCGGCAAGGATGATATTTTATTTTATTTATTTTTTAAAATATGTTTTATTGATTTTTTACAGAGAGGAAGGGAGAGGGATAGAGAGTTAGAAACATGGATAAGAGAGAATCATCGACCAGCTGCCTCCTGCACGCCCCCCACTGGGGATGTGCCCGAAACCAAGGTCCATGCCCTTGGCCAGAATTGAACCCGGGACCTTTCAGTCTGCAGGCCGAGGATCTATGCACTGAGCCAAACCGGTTTCGGCTGGGGGAGCTTTTTAAAAAAAAAAGTTATTTTTTTTTTATTGATCTCAGAGAGAGAGAGAGAGAGAGAGAGAGAGAGAGAAACATCCATGATGCGAGAGAATCACGGACCGGCTGCCTCCTGCACACCCCCCACTGGGGATCGATGGGTAGATCTGGGATGGGGGCCACACGCAAAAGAAGAGACGAGACGAGAAATAATCATTTGGGCCAGAACCGGTGTGGCTCAGTGGATAGAGCGTCAGCCTGCGGACGGAAGGGTCCCGGGTTCGATTCCAGTCAAGGGCATGGGCCTTGGTTGTGGGCACATCCCCAGTGGGGGGCGTGCAGGAGGCAGCTGGTCAATGAGTCTCTCTCATCGATGTTTTTGACTCTCTCCTCCTTCCTCTCTGTAAAAAATCAATAAAATGCAGAGCCCTGACCTTTGCCTGGGCTCAAGGGTCAGCAGCCTTCCGGGCTCCGTGCCCACACCTCTCACCTCTCTGCTGGCGGCTTCCCACACATGGAGCCTGCCCCCTGGGCCCGGGTCCCTACCGGGCATCGAGCCCTAGCCTCCTGGTTCCTACGCCCACACTCAATCACTGAGCCACACCGGGCAGGCGGGCGGGGATTCTCTTTTAAGGACCTGTAGTTCTGTGGAAAAGGTTGTGTTTGCCCTGACCAGTGTGGCTCAGTGGATAGAGCGTCGGCCTGGGGACTGAAGGGTCCCATGTTCGATTCCGGTCAAGGGCATGGACCTTGGTGGCGGGCACATCCCCAGTGGGGGGCGTGCAGGAGGCAGTTGATGGATGTTTCTCCCTCATTGATGTTTCTGTCTCTCCCTCTCCCTCTCTGTAAGAAAATCAATACAATATAAATAAAAAGCTTTAAAAAAGGTTGGCCTTTGTTGTTGCAGAACTGCTCGGCCACCAAGAGCAACTACCTGCGGGGCCGGGGCCCCTACCCGAGCTCGGTGGACTGGAGGAAAAAAGGATCCTTCGTCTCCAAAGTGAAAAACCAGGTGCGCCCGTCCCACTCCCTCCCCCTCCCCCTCCGGCGCCCACGCCCAGCCCCGCGGGGACCGGACCCCAGGCCTTATCGCCCCTGTGCAGCCCGTGAGGCAAGCACCGTCTGTCTGTCCGTTAAACAGGTGATGAAACCGGGGTGCAGAGGGCGCAGGGCGGGGGGCGGGGACCATGGGGGCGGGGGCAGGGGCACAGCAGAGGCTGCTGGGACGGCAGGACGGGGCGGGACAGGTGGGGGCGGGTGTCTGTGTGTGTGGCGGGAGGAGGGGGTGAGGGGTATCTAGGAGGCAGACAGGCCAGCTGGGCCTGGGCAGCCTGAGGTAGGGGGTGGGGCGTTGCTGGGGGTGGTTTGTTTTACAAATATATCTTTTTTTTTTTTTTTTTTTTTTTTAATATATATATTTTAGCCGAAATCGGTTTGGCTCAGCGGTAGAGCGTCGTCGGTCTGTGGACTGAAAAGTCCCGGGTTCGATTCCAGTCAAGGGCATGTACCTTGGTTGCGGGCACATCCCCGGTAGGGGGTGTGCAAGAGGCAGCTGGTCGATGATTCTCTCTCATCGACGTTTCTAGCTCTCTATCCCTCTCTCCTCCTCTCTGTAAAAAATCAATAAAATATATTTTATTTTATTTTTTATTATTTTTAAAAAATATATATTTTATTGATTTTTATACAGAGAGGAAGGGAGAGGGATAGAGAGCTAGAAACATCGGTGAGAGAGAAGCATCCATCAGCTGCCTCCTGCACACCCCCCACTGGGGATGTGCCCGCAACCAAGGTACCTGCCCTTGACTGGAATCGAACCCGGGACCTTTCAGTCCGCAGGCCGACACTCTATCCACTGAGCCAAACCGGTCCCGGCCAATAAAATATATTTAAAAAAACATTCAAATAAAATATATATTTTATTGATTTTTTAGAGAGAGGAAGGGAGAGGGAGAGAGAATTAGAAACATCGATGAGAGAGAACCATCCATCAGCTGCCTCCTGCACGCCCCCCCACCGGGGATGTGCCCACAACTAAGGCACATGCCCTTGACCGGCATCGAACCCGGGACCTTTCTGTCCATAGGCCGACGCTCTATCCACTGCGCCACACTTTTTTTTTTTTTTTTTTTTTTTTTTTAATATGTCTTATTGATTTTTTACAGAGAGGGAGAAGGAGAGAGAGTTAGAAACATCGATGAGGAGAGAGAATCACGGATCAGCTGCCTCCTGCACGCCCCCTACTGGGGATGGAGCCCACCACCCGGGCCTGTGCCCTCACCGGGAATCGAACCCTGACCTCCTGGTTCCTAGGTGGACGCTCAACCACGGAGCCACGAGGGCCGGGCCTGGGGAGCGGTTAGGGCTGGGACTGCGGGTGGAATGCGGTGGGAGGAGGGAAGGTGAGAGAGAGGTTTAGACAGAGAGCCGGGGCCACGGGGAGGGAGGGGCGGGGCCTCGGGGAGGGAGGAGGCGGGGCCTCGGGGAGGGAGGAGCGGACCACAGGGAGGGCGGGGGCGGGGCCACGGGGAGCGAGGGGGCGGGGCCTCGGGGAGGGAGGAGGCGGGGCCACGGGGAGGGAGGGGCGGGGCCTCGGGGAGGAAGGAGGCGGGGCCACGGGGAGGGAGGAGGCGGGGCCTCGGGGAGGGAGGAGGCGGGGCCTCGGGAGGGAGGGGCGAGGCCATGGGGAGGGAGGGGCCGGGGAGGGTCAGAGGGGCCGAGGGGCGGCCTCACGCCGTGCTCAGTCATGGACCCCGCCCCCTCCAGGGCGGCTGCGGCAGCTGCTGGACCTTCTCCACCACGGGGGCCCTGGAGTCCGCCATCGCCATCAAGACGGGCAAGATGCTCTTGCTGGTAAGCGGCTGGCACAGAGCTGGCAGGAGGGCTCCACCCCAAGGCCGTGCCTGCCCCCTCCCGGGCGGGCACCGGGCCAGGGGAGCGGGGAGCAGCCCCCACCCCGGGCCGTGTGCCACCACGGTCCGTGACCCGGCCCCCCACCCCAGCGGGCTGTGGGGTTGGCACGGGGCGGCCCCCGCCTTCGGGGACGGGCTGTCTGCAGACCCAGAGCCGGTGGGTATGGCTCCGCGGGCGGTCAGCGCCCGGGGCCCGGCCCACCGCGCTCACCGGTGTCCTGTCCGTCCCCCTTACCCGTAGTCGGAGCAGCAGCTGGTGGACTGCGCCCAGAACTTCAACAACCACGGCTGCAAGGGGTACGGCCCGCGCCCCAAGGGGCCAGCCGGGGCCTCGGGCGGGGAGGGAGGGCTGCCTGGCTCGCCCTGTGCCCGGGACCAGCCGGGCCCCCTCGGGTGACCGTCCTGCCACTCCGTGTGCCTCTCGCAGGGGCCTCCCCAGCCAGGCCTTCGAGTACATCCACTACAACAAGGGCATCATGGGCGAGGACACCTACCCCTACACCGGCCAGGTAACCCGCACCCGCCCCCCACCCCGCACGGCCCTCCCCAGCCCCTCCTCAGCCCCGGGCCGCCCCTCCCCCGGAACCCAGCTCCCTCTGCCTCCCCCGGGCCACGCCTCCTCCTCTCTTATTATTATTATTTTTAAAATATATATTTTATTAATTTTTTACAGAGAGAAGGAAAGAGGGATAGAGAGCTAGAAATGTCAATGAGAGAGAAACATCGACCAGCTGCCTCTTGCACACCTCCTACTGGGGATGTGCCCGCAACCAACGTACATGCCCTTGACCGGAATCGAACCCGAGACCTTTCATTCCGCAGACCGATGCTCTACCACTGATCCAAACCGGTTTCGGCTATTTTTTAAAAATATATTTTTAATTGATTTCAGAGGTGGAAGAGAGAGGGATAAAGAGATAGAGAGAGAATCATTGATCCACTGCCTCCTGCATGCCCCCTATTGGGGATCAAGCCTACAACCCAGGCACGTGCCCTTGGCCAGAATCGAACCCGGGACCCTTCAGTCCACAGGCCGACGCTCTATCCACTGAGCCACACGGGAAGAGGGCTCCTCCTCCTCTTTTATTTTTTGACTTAGAGGCCCGGTGCACGAATTCCTGCCCCAGTGGAGTCCCGCCAGCTGGCCTGTGGGATCGGGCCGAAACCAGCACTCTGACATCCCCCGAGGGGTCCCGGATTGGGAGAGGGCGCAGGCCAGCCCGAGGGGCCCCACGGGTGCACGATTGGGACCAGGGAGGGACGCGGGAGGGCTCCAGGGAGCGTCTGGCCCGTCTGGCTCAGTCCCTATCGGCCGGACCCCAGCAGCAAGCTAACCTACCGCATCTGCCCCCTGGTGGTCAGTGCACGTCATAGCGAGCCCTTGAGCAGCCTTAGCGCAGCGTTAGCACGTTACGCTTTGATTGGGTGTGAGCGGACGGCCAAACGCTTAGCATCGTAGGCTTTTATTATATAGGTTATGTTTCGATTTCAGTAAGGAAGGGAGAGGGAGAGAGAGAAATCTCAGTGATGAGAGAGTCATGGATCACCTGCCTCCTGCACACCCCGACTGGGGACCTAGCGTGTGCCCTGACTGGGAGTCGAACCCTGACCTCCTGGGCCATAGGTCAGTGCTTAGCCACGGAGCCCCATCAGCCGGGCAGGGTCCTGCCTCTCCCCACCTGGCCTCCTCCCTCCTCTGTGGCTGCTGCTTGTGACGTGGCTCCCCCCACCCCGTGCCCTGGGCTCCATCTCCCCGGGTCCGGGGTCCGGGTGGTGCCCCCGCCTTTACCCCCCCAGCTCCCACCAAGTCTCCTGCTGCTGGCCTGTGAGCCCCTGGGAAACCACGTCCCCCAGGCCCCTCGCCGGCCCCAGGCCCGGCCCACACGGCGTCCACTCCTCCGTGTGGCCAGGCTGCGTGGGGGAGGCCCTGACCTGTGACCCCTGCCCTTTGCCCTCCGCAGGACGGCAAGTGCAAGTTCCAGCCCGAGAAGGCCATTGCCTTCGTCAAGGACGTGGCCAACATCACCCTGGTGAGTCCCTTACACCGCGGGCCCGGGCAAGGCGAGGAGCAGGCAGGGCAGACGCTCTGCCCGGGCCCACCGGTCTGCACCCCCAGCTTCCTCCGTCTCCTTTCCTTTTTAATACATTTTTTATTGACTTTTTATAGAGAGGAAGGGAAAGGGGGAGAGAGTTAGAAACATCAATGAGAGAGAAACATCGACCAGCTGCCTCCTGCACGCCCCCTACTGGGGATGTGCCCGCAACCAAGGTCCATGCCCTTGACCGGAATCGAACCCTTGGTCCACAGGGTGATGCTCTATCCACTGAGCCACACCGGTTAGGGCTCAATAAAATACATTTTTTAAAAGATAAAAATAAAACAAGGTGGAGGACATCGAGGCCTGTGGAATCCCTGGTCTGGCCCTGCCCGGGCCCGGGGTGAGTTCGATGCTGACCCCGTGGAGCCGGCTCGCGGGCGGCTGGATGGCCTCCTGGGATGTGACAGACATCCGCCCGGCCCTGAGAGAAAAGGTTCCCACCCCATCCCTCCCGCCTCGGGCACGTCTGCATGGTCCTGCCTGACCGACCGACCGACCGACAGACCGACCGGGGGTCCAGGAGCCGGCGCTTGGAGTGGGGCGGGGAGGGGACCCCTGTCCACCCCTGCGCCCCGTCCGCCCCCAGAACGACGAGGAGGCCATGGTGGAGGCGGTGGCGCTGTACAACCCCGTGAGCTTCGCCTTCGAGGTGACCAGCGACTTCATGATGTACCGGAAGGGCATCTACTCCAGGTGAGACCGCCCACCCTGCTGCCCCTGCCCCACCGACCCGGCCCTGCTGCCCCTGCACCTTCCTGGGCGGGCGGGGCGGGGGCAGGGCCAGGCACGGCTGGGGGCGGGGCCAGACAGGGAGGGGGCGGGGCCGGCAAGCAGGAGCAGGGCCTGGTAGGGTGAGGGCAAGGTCAGGCAGGGAGGGGGCGGGGCTGGCAGGGCAAGGGCAAGGCCTAGCAGGGGCGGGCCCAGGCAGGGCGAGGGCGGGGTCAGGCAGACAGGGGGCGGAACTGGCAGGGCGAGGGCGGGGCCTGCCAGGAAGGGGCGGGGCCAGGAAGGGCGGGGGCGGGGCCGGCAGGGCGGGGGCGGGGCCAGCACCTCACGATTCCCTCCTGCAGCGCCCCTTTGCTTGCTGAGAACTGAGGGAAGGCTCCCAGGGCAGAGAGGGTGGGGGTGGAGGGTGGGGGCGAGGGTGGGGGTCGGGCCCAGGCCACAGGCCAGAGGAGCCGCCTGAGTTTCCAAAACCCGGGTTCAAAACTCTGAAGGTGCAGAACAGGGGAGAGAGCGCTGCTCCGACAGCACCGAGCTGGGGGTTCCCCACGGGCTCCCGCCGATGCCCCGCTCCTGAGCCAGCCGGGAAGCTCCCCCAGCCTCCCCCCCAACACACACACACACCCCAAGATGCTGGCGCCCCAGGCTTGTTCCTCAGCCTCTCCCCTTCCACCAGCTGTTTGCTGGGTGGGGCCGGACCATACCTGGCCTTAGGCCCTCCTGCTGCCTCCAGCTGGACGGCGGCCTGGGGAGACTCGGACCTGAGCTGCTCCCTCCCTGGGTGGCCGCCCCGCCCACCAGCCTGCCCTGGGAGCCCCCGTCTTCCCTGAGGCTGGTCCCTTCTCCAAGCTCATCTCCCATCAAACCGTCCCCCTCCCCCGGCATCCCGCCCAGGGCCCGCCCCAGCCGCACACAAGGGCCTTGTTCCCTTTCCGACCCACCCACCCATCCCCTCCGAGTCAGATCCCCTCCTGGGGCTCCCTCAGCCTCCACAGTCCTGGCCGTGTGTGTGGAAGCAGCTGGACGGAAGTTGGGGGGCGGGGGGCGCAAGGAGCGAGAGCAGAGGTCTGCGTGCTGCTGGGGTGCGGGGACCTCCCCCAGGCCTGGCGCTGCCAGGAACGCCAGCTGAACTAACACAGAGCCCAGTCTGTCCTCAGAACCTCCTGCCATGTTTTAATTGACTTCAGAGAGGGAGAGGGAGGAACATCCATGATGAGAGAAAGAATCATGGACTGGCTGCCTCCTGCACGCCCCACACTGGGGATCGAGCCCACAACCCCGGCATGTGCTCTTGGCCGGGAATCGAACCCGGGACCCTGCAGGCCGCAGGCGGACGCTCTCCCCACTGAGCCACACTGGTTTTGGCTCTTTTTTCTTGATGGAACTGAGTTCCCCGGTTCTGGGAAGCCTGCTGTTTGCTGGGAAATAAGCACCAGCGCGACAAAGCCCTTGCAAGCAGGGCTCTAGGCTTTGCAGGACCTGCCAGGGAGCCCTTAGGCCTCATTCCCACAGCTGGGCGGGGCCAGACAGGGAGGGGCGGGGCCAGGCAGGATCAGGCAGAGTGAGGGCGGGGCCGGGCAGGGTGAGGGCGGGGCCAGACAGGATCATACAGAGTGGGTGGGAGCATAGCCAGGCAGGATCAGGCAGTGGGGGCGGGGCCGGGTGGGTGAGGGCGGAGTTAAGCAGGGAGGGGCGAGGCTTGATAGGATGGGGTGGGGCGAGGGCGGGGTTAAGCAGATAGGGGGCGTGGTCAGTACCTCGCAGCTCCCTCGCCTGCGCCCCTTTGCCCGCACGCACAGCGGAGAGCAGGGTCTTTGCACCCCGAGAGGAGCCGCCGACTCACCGCCAGGCCCCCCTTCTGGAGCGTGTACCCCCTCCTCCCCCCGCATTGTCAGCCCGTTTCCCTCTGTTTCCCAGCACTTCCTGCCATAAAACCCCAGACAAGGTCAACCACGCGGTGCTGGCTGTGGGGTACGGAGAAGAAAACGGGAAACCCTACTGGATCGTCAAGAACTCCTGGGGCCCCCAGTGGGGGATGAACGGGTAGGCGCAGGTCCCTGTGCTGGGGGGCAGGGGGTGCGGGGAGGGGTATCTGCTCAGGCCGGGAGCTTTGTGGGAGGGGGCCCCTCGCCTGGCCCTGTGCTGGGCCGAGATCTGGACAATTCGGTCCAGGTCCAGGCAGCAAGTCTGTCCCCGATGGTGGCCCACAGCGCCCCCTTGTGGGAGAAAAGGGCTAGAACCAGTGGCCTAGGCATGAACACCGAGTGGCCAGATGATGATCTCTGAACGCATGATCACTGGCCACTCAGTATACATCCTATAGAATAAAAGGCTAATATGCACATGGTCCCCTCGACCAGGAGTTCGACCAGCAGGCTGGCCGGACCCCACCCATGCACGAATTCAAGCTCCTGGCCTCTCACACACACACACACACACACACACTGAGTGGCCAGGTTATTATGCATCCTGAGATCATAATAAACTGGCCACTCGGTATATGTTAAGGTTTTTATTGATATTAGAGCAATGGTTTCCAACCTTTCTAATGCTGTGACCCTTTATTTTTTTTAAGTATATTTTATTGATTTTTCACAGAGAGGAAGGGAGAGGGATAGAGAGCTAGAAACGTTGATGAGAAACATTGACTCAGCTGCCCCCTGCACACCCCCCACAGGGGATGTGCCTGAAAACCCATGTACATGCCCTTAACCGGAATCGAACCTGGGACCCCTCAGTCCACAAGCCGACGCTCTATCCACTGAGCCACACAGATTTCGGCTGCTACGACCCTTTAATACAGCTCACCATGTTGTGGTGGCCCCCCAGCCATAAAATTATTTTCAGCAGCGCTTCTCAAGCTGTGGGCTGCAACATGAGGAACTGTATTAAAGGGTCACGGCATTAGAAAGGTTGAGAACCACCGTGTGAGAGAGGGGGGGGGGGGGGGAGAGAAATATCCATGAGGAGAGAGAATCCTGGACCGGCTGCCTTCTGCACGCCCCCCATGGGACCAAGCCCGTAACCCGGGCATATGCCCTTGACGGGGAATCGAACCCTGACCACCTGGTTCTTGGGTCAACGCTCAGCCGCTGAGCCACACCGGCCGGGCCCCTGAGGTGACTTTGTCCACGTCCTTACTTTGGGGGGGGGCCTGGTGGTAATGGAATAACTACAGGGGAAGGGGCGGCTACGGAGGGCTCTCCAGGGGCCCTCAGGGGATTCTGGGAGGAGTGAGAAGGTGGAGGCCACCGGGTCAGGTCAGTGATGTCCTGGAGGCGAACAAGCCCAGGGCCGCCCTGTTAGCATCAATTCGGGGTTCCCCCGTGGAGCCAGGCCTCGGGGGCCGCAGACACCCGCAGAGGCCTCAGCCCGCGCTCCCTCCCGCAGGTACTTCCTCATCGAGCGCGGGAAGAACATGTGCGGGCTGGCGGCCTGCGCCTCCTACCCCATCCCGCAGGTGTGAGCCACGGAGACCGCCGGGCCCGGGCCCAGGAGGCCCCGCTCCAGCCGGGAGACCATGGGGGCCCCCAGCCCTCGCTCCATCCTCACTCCGACTGGAGGAGGAGGAGGAAGAGGAGGAGTTCCAGCCAGCAGCCCGCCTGCCTCCCGCCAGCGCGGACACCAGCCGTGCCTTACTTCGCCCGGACCTAACGGGCTGCAGGGATGTTCTCTCTCCGAGGCCTTGTGCACCCAGTAGGGCGTGCACGGCCTTCCTGTGCCCTTCCCCCAATAAACGCTCAGCGAGATCCTCCTGGCAGGGCCTGCGTCAGTCCGGGGCCGATGGGGACCCCGCGGGCCTGCCTGGGGGCACCGGCCTCCGAGGGGGGGGAGGGAGGAAGGGGGCGCGAAGGGCTGCCCAGGTGTCTGGGTGATCATGGGGAGAGCATTTCAGGACACGGGTGCCTGGGGCCTCGTTACCCCCTCTGTGCAGACACTGCGATGTCGTTTTTAAAATTATTTCACTAGAGGCCCAGTGCACAAATTGGTGCACAGGTAGGGTCCGGCTGGCCCCGCCTCCATGGGGACCCCACTGGGGGAGGGGCCGGAGGAGGGCTCTAGGGCATGTCCGGCCTGTTTGGCTCAGTCCTGACCCCAGCAGCAAGCTAACCTAGCCGTCATAGGGATCGGCTGAGTGGCCTTAGCATCTCATTAGCATATTATGCTCTGATTGGTTGAATAGACGACTGGACACAGCACATTAGGTTTTTATTATATATTTTATTGATTTCAGTGAGGAAAGGGGAGAGAGACATCTATGATCACAAAGAATCACGGATCGGCTGCCTCCTGCAGGCCCCCCACTGGGGATCGAGCCTGTAACCCAGGCCTGTGCCCTTGGATGGACACTCTACCCACTGAGCCACACCAGCTAGGGCCAGACCCTGTGTTTTCAATCCTGGGGTGACGTGGGATAAAGCCCAGCCCAGGAGCCGCTGCAGCCTGCCAAGGGCCCCCACACCCCACAGCACACCCTCCAGCGCATCTAGTTTATTCCACAAAACCGCCACCAGGCCCAACCCCGCAGAATCTCTTCCACACTCCTCCTCCTCAGACAGCGAGCCCCCGCGCACCGCGTACGGGGGCCCTGGCGGCCGGAGCGCAGGCGTGTTTCTCTGTCACACACGCTCATCACACCCACGAGACCCTCCCTCGGGGCTCCCCTCTCACAGCGAATCCCCAGGTTCTCTAATGCAGCAGCGCCCAGCTGGTCCCACCGCAGGCAGGAAGTTGTGTTTTCTTTCTTTTTTTAAAAATAAGCCAGTGTGGCTCAGTGGTAGAGTGTCGGTCTGCGGACTGAAAGGTCCCAGGTTCGATTCCAGTCAAGGGCATGTACATTGGCTGCGGGCACATTCCCTGTAGGGGGTGTGCAAGAGGCAGCTGGTCGATGTTTCTCTCTCATCGACGTTTCTAGCTCTCTCTCTCTCTCCCTTCCTCTCTGTAAAAAATCAATAAAAATATATTTTTTTAAAAAAATAGGCTTTGATTTCTTACAGAGAGGAGGGGAGAGAAATAGAAACATCGATGAGAGAGAATCATCGATCAGCTGCCTCCTGCACCCCCCCATCCCACCGGGAATGTGCCTGCAACCAAGGTCCATGCCCTTGACCGGAATCAAACCTGGGACCCTTCAGTCCACAGGCTGATGCTCTATCCACTGAGCCACACCTATTAGGGCTCAAGTTTAGTTTCAGACCACCCAGTGGGGTGACGTCAGGTCTGTGTGTTTGCGAGGCTGCCCCGCAGGCCTCCCCTGGGCTGTCAGGTCAGCACAGGGCCTCTGTGTCCACACCCGGATCATGTCGGGCCTGAGTCCCAGGCCAGCCCTCCATCCAGCTCTGGGGGGCTCCCCGCTTTGGGGGTACCCGCAGGGAGGTCAGAGCTCGTGCGGAGCACAGGCAGGTCAAGGACAAAGCCCCCTCCCGGAGCGGAACCACATCCTGGCTCAGCCGCCCGCCCTCCCTGTCTGTCTGTCCCTCCAGGCAGAAGCCACCTCCATCTGTTCTTCTGAAACCAACCACTGAGCCCTCGGCTCCTTCCTCCTTTCACTTCCTCTTTGGCTGTTATTGTTCCCAATCTTCTCCATGTCCAAACACAAACAAATCACACTCCCCCAGCAATGTCTCCCCCTCTCCCTCCTCCCCACACTCTCCCTCCTCCCCACGGCTCTCCCTCCTCCCCACAGGCCACCCGCCTACCGCGGGCAGAGGGCTCATCGGCAGGAGCAGGACGGCCGGACGCTCATGCCTCCCTCTGCGGGGTTCCCATGAGGCCGCTGCCCTCGGCCCGGCCCCAGCCGGGGCTGAACCCGAATGAGAAGTGCTGGGATCCCTGGGAATGGGAGATTGGCCTGCTCTGTGAGGGCGCGATGGCCAATTTGCATTTCACTCTTTTATTACACAGGATGGCTTAGTGTGCACCCACCAATTTGCCATGCGCAGCCCGTCTCTCAAAGAGATGCTTGTAATTCGTTCATCAGCCTGTCTCACGTGCCTCGCCTTTCTTATGCGCTCACTGAACATTCTACCAGCAAATGCTCTGAAGGAATAACGACCCACCGTAGGCCTCAGGGAGGGAGAACCGTGAGGGGTCCTAATTCCTGAGGGGGCCCTCGGCCTCACGCCCTGTAGACCCAGTGAGACTGTCAAAAGTGCCAGCCTACCGAAACCGGTGTGGCTCAGTGGATAGAGCATCGGCCTGCAGACTGAAAGGTCGCAGGTTCGATTCCAGTCAAGAGCATGTACCTTGATTGTGGGCACATCCCCAGTCGGAGTTGTGCAAGAGGCAGCTGATGGATGATTCTCTCTCATACGATGTTTCTAACTCTCTATCCCTCTCCTTTCCTCTCTGTAAAAAATCAATAAAATATATATTTTTTTTAAAAAGTGCCAGCCTGCCTGCCAGGCGCAATGACCGAGGCGAACACCGGCGATACAGGCAGCACTGAACACGGGTCCCCGTCCCTGGACCATCTTCCCGCAGATCTGGGCCCAAAGGTCCTCCCCGCCCCCTCGCAGGTCTCCACCGCCTCAGGCACCTCATGGGACTCTGCACCTTTTCCCAGAACCCTCAGTGGGAGGCGGGATGGAACCGCCAAGGGGCCGTCCCTCCCCTCGGTGCCTCTGGGAAGCCCACCTTGCTCCCTCCCTCACGTTCACAATCCTTTTCTCCGCAAACACGTCAGAGACTTTATACACAATATCCCTGTGTTTTCTAGGGATAAACTTGGGGGTGGGGTGTTTCATTTCTCATTTAGTCTCTCCTTTATGTGCTCATCTACATATTTACAGGAAAGTAAAGATAGCCTGGTCAGGTACGGCTCTGTGGCTAGAGCTTCGTCCTGCGGACTGAAGGGTCCCAGGTTCGATTCCCAGCAAGGGCATGGACCTTGGTTGCGGGCACATCCCCAGTGAGGGGCGTGCAGGAGGCAGCTGATCGATGACTCTCTCTCACTGATGTTTCTAACTCTCTATCCCTCTCCCTTCCTCTCTGTAAAAAATCAATAAATAATGTTTTAAAATAAAGTACATGATCCCTGAAATATGGTATTTTTAATAGACTGTAATGCTGTTACCCACTTGATTTCTCCATTAAAAAACATGTGAAAGCAAGCCTCAAGACAAACAAAACCATCATACCACCACCACCAGCACCCCCACACCCCTTACCTCCCCCCCACACACACACACACAGTCTAGTGACGCCAGGACAAGTGGTATCAGTGAAGAGTTTGACCTTTAACCTAACCCAGCTGCCCTCCCATAATTCAAGAACGATCAAAGAGAAGGACAAAAGTTTTATCGAGGGGAGCGGCACGGTTTTGAATAAATATTGGGGCTGGCCAAAACCGGTTTGGCTCAGTGGATAGAGCGTCGGCCTGCAGACTGAAGGGTACCGGTTCGATTCCGGTCAAGGGCATGTACCCTGGTTGTGGGCACATCCCCAGTGGAGGGTGTGCAGGAGGTAGCTGGTCGGTCTCTCATCAATGTTTCTAACTCTCTATCCCTCTCCTTTCCTCTCTGTGAAAAATCAGTAAAATATATTTAAAAATAGATATATATTGGGGCTGCAGAAGGAACGGGGCGAGGGGCGATGCGGTGTTAAGACTAGAACACCATAGAGATACACACACCAGCCCTATGCAGGGTGGGGCTAAAGGGGGTTTACAGCTCTGAGTAGTGAAAGCTTATTCCTGTTATTATTATTATTTTTTTAATACATTTTATTGATTTTTCACAGAGAGGAAGAGAGAGGGATAGAGAGCTAGAAACATCGATGAGAGAGAATCATCAATCAGCTGCCTCCTGCACGCCCCCTACTGGGGATGTGCCCGCAACCAAGGTACATGCCCTTGCCCGGAATCGAACCCGGGACCTTTCAGTCCGCAGGCCCACGCTCTACCACTGAGCCAAACCGGTTCCGGCTTATTCCTGTTATTATTTACTAGAGGCCGGATGCACGAAATCTGTGCAAGAGTAGGCCTTCCTCCCTAAACAATAAGGCTCAATGGATAGAGCGTCAGCCTGCAGACTGAGGGTCCTGGGGTCGATTCTGGTCAAGGGCATGGACCTTGGTTGCGGGCACATCCCCGGTGGGGGGTGTGCAGGAGGCAGCTGATGGATGTTTCTCTCTCATCGATGTTTCTGACTCTCTCTCCCTTCCTCTCTGTAACAAACCAGTAAAATAATACTTTAAAAATAGAGCAGGCCTTCCTCTCCCCAGCTGCTGGCACCTCACCAGCTTCCCTGTGCCCGCTGGCAGGCAGCCGGAGCCCGGGCTTCCCTCGCAGCCCTGGCTTCGTCTGCAAGGTCACCTGGAAGGATGCCCGGCCTAATTAGCATGATTATGCTTTTATTATTAGCGTGTATTACTTCCCGCACCAACACCTGCACACCGCCTGTCGCCCCACCCTGTACGGCAAGGAAAACGGTGAGAACACATCGCTGGCCAACAGCCCTGAGCAGCAGTAAGGAGATGGGGGTGAGCCGCCGAGAGATGGTCAGTCCCCGGCAAGGCACCTCCCTGTCCTTCAAGTCCAATCCTTTCGTATGATTGGACCACCGGCTCGAGGAGGCGGGACCCTACAAATTCTACATCACAGGACTCGACCCGTGCTGGTTAGTTTAACAAATACTAGGAAGTGCAAATATTTAGCAGACCCGGGTTTTAAAAAAAAAAAATGTATATTAGAATAAAATGGCTCAAACAGTTATAACTGTGCATGTGGATGGATGTCAGACGTCCTGATCACGTGACAGTCTGTACTCAGTATCAAGTCACGGTGTCCCCTGACACTAGTATGTCAGACGGGTTTCCATGTGAATCTCAGTCAGTGTTTTGGTAAGTAACACAAGGACCATCTTAACCCGCATTTAACCCCAGTTGTTATTACCGCACAAGTTACTCTGGAGTCCTGGGAAGAATTACTCCTCAGCCCAGGCTGGTGTGGCTCAGCGGCGGGTGCACCTGCCTGGGTTGTGGGCTTGGTCCCCAGTAGGGGGCGTGCAGGAGCAGCCAATCAATGTTCCTCTCCCTTCCTTTCTGAAACCAATAAAAATACATTAAAAAAAAAAAAAAAAAAAAAAGAATTACTAGTCAGTCCTGGGCGGTGTGGCTCAGCTGGCTGAGCGCTGTCCCTTGCACCAAAAGGTTGCCAGTTCGAGCCCTGCTCAGGGCACATGCCCGGGTTGTAGACTCCATCCCTGGTAGGGGGCGTGCAGAAGGCAGCTGGTGGATGTCCGTCTCACAGGGAGCAATCTCTCCCTCCCTCCCCCTTAAAAAAAACCAAATAAATAATTACTAAATTTAAAAATACTAAAAAAGCAGACTACGTCCAGGGGAGCCACTGCCTTCTGGGGGCGCCCCTGCCAGGGTCCTGCTCCGACACTACATGTAAGTGCTCGTGGGGGGTCTTAGTGGACTATGAAAGAACACCCTAAACCAGCAATGATTGACAGCAAGCTGTCCCAGGTGAAAAACCCCCAATGCCCTAAGTCAGCCGTCAGCAAACTGCGGCTCCTGAGCCACTTGTGGCTCTTTGGCCCCTGGAGTGTGGCTCTTCCACAAAATACCACGTGCGGGCGAGCACGTACAGTGCGTGGCCCATGCACAAAAGTCGGTTTTCACCTCTCAAATGAAATTCCAATTGCTGAAACCGGTGTGGCTCAGTGGATAGAGCGTCGTTCTGCGGACCGAAAGGTTCCAGGTTCGATTACAGTCAAGGGCATGGACCTTGGTTGTGGGCACATCCCCAGGTGGAGGGGGTGCAGGAGGCAGCTGTTCGATGTTTCTCTCTCATCAATGTTTCTAACTCTCTATCCCTCTCCCTTCCTCTCTGTAAAAAATCAATGAAATATATTTTTAAAAAAGAAAGAAAGAAAGAAAGAAAGAAAAGAATTACAATTGTTGTACTGTTGACATTTGCTCTGTTGGCTAATGAGTTTGCTGACCTCTGCTCTGAGAGTTCAGAAAAAACGCAGCCACGTGAACCTCTAACTCCGTAGCCCCCGAGGCCAAACCGGAACAGAGCCCACCGCCTGAGACCACTCACCGCGCGGGGAACACGCAGACACGGAGGCCGTGTAACGCACCCACACAAACACGCGCTCTTTGAAATTTAAAGAAAAGATTTATTGGAGATCTGAAAAACAATTCCTAAAAGATTGGCGTTTCCAGAAAACCGCGGCTACACGAGGCGTTGCGTCTATGGTGGGAGAACGTGCATGAGACACAAATACAAAACCGGGAGCAAGCCGCCGTCCTCGGCCGTCGGGGCCCGCGGGCCGGGGCCGGGCCGGGGCCTGCGGAGAAGCTCGTTACGTCAGCACCGTAAAAAAAAGGAGCACGGACGGAGGGCGGGCGCTATGTACACGAGAACCTTTGGCACTAGGGGTCAGCGTCTGTCAGAGCATCACACGTCTTAGAAAAGTGCGTAGTGTCAAAGGAGGGCCACCAGCGTGAAAGCAGCTTCGGCGCTAGGCATAGAAGACCAGAGAGCGGGTCTCTGTTGTCCGTCCGCACACTGGCAGCGACTTCCAAATGAAAGAGAGAGAAGGAAAAGGAAAAAGGAGCTGGAACCCCTTTTATTTCTCTGTTAAAATCCAACAGAAAACAACATGGACTCTGATACACTAACGTTTCCGAGGACGGCGTCTGTACAGGAGGGGACGGGAGGCGGCCGGACCCGCGGGCTCACACGGCCTTCCGGTGGTACTCGGGGGGGGCCACCTCGTAGTCGCTGGCGCTGAACAAAGTCGCCGAGTTCTTCGCCAGGTACCTGCAAACAAGTCACTCATTCCAAACCCGCATCACGAAACTGGGGGCCGCGGCACGAAATTCGTGCACGCGTGTGTGTCCGTGTCCCTCAGCCCAGCCTGCACCCTCTCACAATCCAGGACTGCTAGCTCCCACTCACTCACCCGCCTGCCCCTAACCCCGATCTGCCAGCCAGCCTGATCGACACCTAACCAATCCCGTGCCAGCCTAACTGCGCCCCTGCCGGCCTGATTGCCCCTAAGAGCCCTCCCCTACCAACATGGTCACCCCAAACTGCCCTCCCCTGCAGGCCTGGTCACCCCTAACTGCCCTCCCCTGCTAGCCATCTTGTGTCCACATGTGGGCTGCCATCTTATGAGTTGGAGTGAGGTCAATCTGCACACTAGGCCTTTATTATATAGAATACGGTGTTAAGGAAATTCAAATACAGGAACGTATGGAGTAGCAATAGAAAATGTCACCCTTTCTTCCCAGTACCACACCGTGAAATAATCCATTGTCAAGTAGAACTGGATTTCCCCCCGCTGTTTGTCAAGATTGAAAATGTCGTCGAAACCGGCTCAGTGGATAGAGCGTCAGCCTGCGGACTGAAGGGTCCCGGGTTCGATTCCAGTCAAGGGCATGTACCTTGGTTGCGGGCACATTCCCAGTAGGGGGTGTGCAAGAGGCAGCTGATCGATGATTCTCTCTCATTGATGTTTCCAACTCTCTATCCCTCTTCCTCTCTGTAAAAAATTAAAGGGCACATGCCTGGGTTTCGGGCTCGGTCTGCAGTGGGGGGCATGCAGGCAGCAGCCGATCCATTATTCTCATCATGGATGTTTCTCTCTCTCCCCCTCTATCCTCCTGTCTGAAACCAATGAAAATCTAGTAAAAAAAATAAAAATAAAAAAAAGTTGAAAATGTTTCTCTACAAACGAGGGGAGTCCCAGCGCCCTCTCCATCACAACCTGCTTGGAAGTCGTGGTGCTTTCCAGGATTCCTATAGGATAAGCTTCCAGAGGCATGACTTCCCACTCAGAGGGGACGCACGTGTGGAAATGGAACACACACCGCCAAACGCCCCAAAGCCTGTACAATGGGACAGTCCTCCCCGGGCCTTCAGTCTTCTTACTGAGCTCATCGGCAAGGATGCTTAACTGTCCTCTGCTGACCATCCTATCACTTCCCCGTCTGGATTCCCAGGTGTCCTCCCTGCTCTGCCCGTCTCCTCCTCACTGCACACTCCCCTTTGTATACTCAGGTCCCAGCATCCATCACCCATCACCTTTCAGAGCAGTCTCCTCACGCAGAATTCTAAGTATGTGTCGTCAAATTTATCCACCGTTTCCCCTATTGTGTTGTAAAGGCCATTCTCACCATAAAAATCATTAAATACTGCGCCACGTTTTCCCCTCGCTGGCCTAATAGTTCAAGTGTTTGATTCGCCAGTTTTCACACGTGACTGCGCGGATCTGACTGTCTCCTCCAGACCGCCAGCCGCTGCCAGCCCTCCCCGGCCCGGCCACCTGCGCCCCGAGAGGCCCCCATATCCACCCCTGCACCCGCTTCAAGGTGCGACACCGAGCCGGTCCCGGTCGTTGTGTGTGTCCCCCCCGCCCCACACACACACACACACACACACACACACTCTCAGAAGCGCGTCGGCCAGGACTCACTTGAGGAAGTCGTGCAGGTAATTCAGTAACAGGGCCAGGCTCTTCTCGTCCAGCGGCGTGTAGGCCAGCATGGCGCCGATGCGGACTGGCAGACAGAACAACTCGTCAGTCACACCCAGGGGCACGAGGCGCATGTGTTATTCATGGGGGCAAACACACCCGACATCAACTCCTTTCAGAGACGTAACTTTATACAGACGGACAAACTTAGATAATAACATCAGGATCAAGGTCAAAGGGACGGCATTGTTTTAGAACACTATGAGGGGAAGGAAGGGGAGGGGAGGAGAGGGGAGGGGAGGGGAGGGGAGGGGAGGGGAGGGGAGGGAGGGGAGGGGAGGGACCAGCTGGTGTGGCCCGGTGGAGGGTGTTAACCCGGTAACCAGGTCTCGGTTCGATCCCGTCAGGCCACACGCCTGGCTGTGGGCTCCATGGGGAAGGGGGTGTGTAGGAGGCAGCTGAATAAGGGTGTTTCTATCCCTCTATAAAAGCCTTTTTTTAACGAAAGGCGCGGGGGGAGTGGCACTGCATTACCGAACAGCCTCAGCAGGTGCGGCGCGCCGTACACGTGGGACATGGGCGCGTCGGGGTGGTCGGCCAGGATCTCGGCGTACTGCGGCCGCTCGAACTTGTAGAGCAGCTGCGTGCCCAGCATGACGTTGAAGTACTCCTTGATGCCGGCCACCACCTCGTTCACCGCGTACTCCCTGCACAGGAGCACAAACAGCTGACACCCAACAGCCACTAATTCAATCAACATGCCTACCAGGGACTAAGTAAAAGGTTACATAACAAGATGAGGGTTAGGGTAAAAAAAATATAAATAGATAAATAAGATGAAATCTTTACTAAACAGTTTTAAAAAGGGATTTAGCAAGAGCCCAAAAAACCACCCTATCCGGTGTGGCTCAGTGCATAGAGCGTCGGCCTGCAGACTGCAGGGTCCCAGATTCGATTCCAGTCCAGGGCATGGACCTTGGTTGCGGGCACATCCCCAGTGGGGGGTTTACAGGAGGCAGCTGATGGATGATTCTCTCTCATCGATGTTTCTAACTCTCTATCCCTCTTTCTCTCTGTAATAAATCAATAAAATATATATATATTTTAAAAACAACTCCACAAATAAAGCCCTCAGGCTAAAAATGATTTTTTATACATTTTACCTAAAATTTTACTATCTGCTCTGTAACAAAAGCTTGCCAGCCAGACCCTCTGTCCAGCCAGTAAGAGTCTCTTTTGCTTGTGTTTGGTGGCATTTTTTAAAGTATACGTTTCTCTATTTAGAAATAAGACTGCTTGAAAACGTGTAAGAAGTCTCTTTGGATCTAGTTCAGACAGGAGTATGCGCCTACTTGTTATCCGTGTTCCCGCGAGACTTCTTGTAATTTGCGTAATCCTCCAGGATGGAATCCACGTTCTTCTTCGCGGGAAGATAAAAGAGCTGGAAAACAAGAAATGCACTTAAATACGGGCAGTCCCCGGTTACGTTGGGTACATCGTTTCGTGGTGACATCGCTATCTCCTATTTATAAAAAAGTTCCGTCGCTCCAGCGTATGTACATATGTGCTTTGTGTTATTATTTATTTACCACAAGGTCAGAAATTACTTTATTTTAAACTTTTTTACTGTTTCACTTCATCACTGCTGTGTCTGTGCTCATGTGAGTGACACAGGCGCTTACGTAGGTGGGTTCTGACTCCCGGTGAAAATCGTGTTATGTCACGCAGTAGGATCGGATCTCCGATGTAACCCGAGGACCTACTGTACAAGCTTTATCAGTTTTACAGAAGAATTATACTGGCAAAGCTTTAATAATAAAAAATATATATCCCTCAAGAGCTGGCCGGTTTGGCTCAGTGGACAGTGTCAGGCTGTGGACTGAAAGGTCGCAGGTTCGACCAACAGTCAGGGCACAGGCCCGGGTTGCAGGCTTGGTCCCCAGTAGGGGGTGTGCAGGAGGCAGCCGACCAATGATTCTCTCATCACTGACGTTTCTCCCTCTCCTTCTCCCTTCCTCTCTGAAGTCAATAAAAATGTGTTTTAAAAAGATCACTCAATAATGTTTACTACAAAATAGGTAAAAGCACTGTCCATCACTTAAAACATGGCTCATGCCAAAACTGATGTGGCTCAGTGGACAGAGCGTCGGCTTGCAGACCGAAGGGTCCCAGGTTCGATTCCGGTCAAGGGCATGTGCCTTGGTTGCGGGCACATGCCCGGTAGGGAGTGTGCAAGAGGCAACTGATTGTTCTCTCTCATCAATTTCTAACTCTCTATCCCTCTCCATTCCTCTCTGTAAAAAAAAACACAATAAAAAACATATTAAAAAAAAAAAAAAGGCTCATGTGGCCAAGGAAACTAGTTTCACTAACTTCAACTAACCAGCCAAACGTGGCCAGTGGCTGCCATTGGACACACGTAGCTACCCTGCACGTGGGGCCCACATGGGTACACATCCATGCTGCCCATCACTTCCTGTGTGCATCCTACGCCCACTTCTCTGTCCTCCTCCTTCACCAGCTCTGTGGCCGGTGCCATGACTCCCCGAAATGTGGAAAGGAAGATGCTTGAGCAATCTGGGCCACCCCAGAGGGTAAATGGTGGAGCCACGGTTTCCATCCTGCCGGTGGGGCCAGACCCACGCCACGAATGACACAGAGCCACATGCTGTCCGTGACCCAGGCCTCAGGCCGCCAGCACCCAGGGGTCTCCCCGCCCAGCCCACACATTGCTCGTCACAGGAGCTGGCTGCTGTCCTAGCCTTTCCCTGTGGAGCAGCTGGGGGTCACGCAGGCACCTCCTCCCAAGGGGCCCAGGTCCTGGTCCTGTTGGGGGCCATGCATGCCCGGCAGCTGGCACTGTGCGCTTCCTGTGCCATCCCATCAGCAGGGACACGTAAGGACGTCCCACTTTCCACAGGAAACGCTTCTGTGTCTTTAGCCATTTTCAGGGTAAGCCTGCTCTAGCGGCTTCCGAAAACGAATCACCTCCATCGTTTTCTATCACTGTAACTAAACTCCTGCCAAAACCGGTGTGGCTCAGTGGATAGAGAGTCAGCCTGCGGACTGAAAGGTCCCGGGTTCGATTCCTGTCAAGGGCATGTACGTTGGTTGTGGGCACATCCCCAGTAGGGGGTGTCCAGGAGGCAGCTGGTCGATGTTTCTCTCTCATGGACGTTTCTAGCTCACTATCCCTCTCCCTTCCTCCCTGTGGACAATCAATAAAATATATTTTAAAATAATAATAAATAAAAAATAAACTCTTATGTATGGACTATTATCTTCAAACACGCTCTGTCACAGCATGCACAGGGATGCCTCCGCCATGCAGTCCACACGCCTTCCCCCGGAAGCGGTCTGTTCTCCGCCGGGAGAGCACGTGCCCATCCGGACAGAGGCGCGGCCGTCACCTGCTTCTGGCGGGTGATCAGGTCCCAGTCGTCCACCAGCCACGGCTTCAGCTCCTCGGGAATCTTCACTTTGACCTCCACTCTGTTCATGAACGTCTCCTCCTGCGGGGAAGGCGGGCGCTGTGAGCGAGTGTCTGCCTGAGAGGCACTGGGCGTGCGCCTTTCCGGGCTCAGAGCCGCCTCACTGTCTCCTCAGAGTCCGAATGAGAAGACAGAAAGCGGCTGCTGAGAAACAGAAGTCTCCTCTGGACAGAAAACCGTTAATTCGGGGCTTTTCATGTGAAGGCAACTCCTCAGTGAGTGCCTTACCTTCAGGAAATGACCGCTCTGTGCTCACCGCTGAGTTGTTGGTAAGTTTCCCTATTCGTGGATATTCAATGTGCAGCCCGCACACACTCACTCAGAGGTACCGCACACAATGGAGAGTACTGACCACCAGGGAAGTCCATCAATGGCTCCTCACGGGGCCTCGTTTCCAGAACACGCCGTGCGTAAGACCACCACTGCCACGTGACCTCAGCGTCAGAAAGGTAAGCTATGGCTGGGACCGGTTTGGCTCAATGGATAGAGCGTTGGCTTGGGGACGTTGACCAGAATCAAACCCAGGACCCTTGAGTCTGCAGGCCGATGCTCTGAATACACTGAGCCAAACCAGTTAGGGCTGAAAAACGTTATTTTAAAAAACACTAACCTTGCTTTCAAGGTTATAATTCATAATTTTGGAAGTTATAAACATAATAAATTGGATATAAGACTCTTTATCACTTAACAATTCAAAGCTAATTCTGGCCGGTGCCACTCAGTGGATAGAGCATCAATCTGCAGACTCAAGGGTCCCAGATTCAATTCCGGTCAGGGCACATGCCTGGGTTGCAGGCTCGATCCCCAGTGTGGGGTGTGCAGGAGGTAGCCAATTGGTGGTTCTCTCTCATCACTGATGTTTCTATCTCTCCCGCTCTCTCATCTCTGAAATCAATAAAAATATATTTAGAAAACTTTTAAATTCAAAGCTATTATACACACACAATAGTCCTCTGGGTTTATGCAGCCGTCCTGCCACACACTAAGACACTGAGTGTGTCCTGTTCAGTGCACACTGCAAGTCCTCCATGTCATCAACTTCTCCGACTCTGAGCAAAACGGCGTAAAGCAAAGCCAGCTGCATCACCCACGGATATAAACGGGAGTTCTGTTCCCATGGCATCTCTGCCCGTTTAACAAAAGCAGGTCCGATGCAGTCACACCAGACACGTTTAATCATGTGCAGAGCCGAAACCGGTGTGGCTCAGTGGATAGATCGTCGGCCTGCGGACTGGAAGGTCCTGGATTCGATTCCGGTCAAGGGCATGGACCCTGGTTGTGGGCACATCCCCGAGGGGGGTGTGTGTGTGTGTGTGTGTGCGCGTGCGCAAGAGGCAGCTGATGGATGATTCTCTCTCATTGATGTTTTTAACTCTCTATCCCTCTCTCTTCCTCTGGGTAAAAAAAATCAATAAAATAAATTAAAAAAAAAAAAATCATGTGCAGAAACCCAACACTCACCAACATCGGATGAGCTGGGGGCGGGAGGGTATCTAACAAAGTCACACCTAGAATTACACACATGCACACGCCCTCTGTCCCACCAGGAGTGTCACCATGGCAGTGAGCCCGCTGTCAGGGCTCTGGGACGAGTCCTGACGCTCCCTGTGCCGCCACGGGCACTGAGACCCGCACGCTGACCGGCCACTGCTAAGGTGAAGGACACTCACGTTTTCCACAGTCGGATCCACTCGCGCCCTCTTCTTGCGAGGAGGCTGAGGGGTCTCGCTGGTGCTGCCACCGTCTCCATTCCCAGGAGCTGAAACATGGGAGGACGAGAGAGATTTTTCAATGATTAAATGACAATTTCCTAAGAAGAAGCTCTCATAACACACCTTCTTTTCATTTTTCCCTGACAGAGGTGTTGCTTGAATCTACGTTAAAGAATCACATTCTGCCGTAGCTGGTGTGGCTCAGTGGATAGAGCATCAATCTGCAGACTCAAGGGTCCCGGGTTTGATTCTGGTCACGGGCATATGCCTGGGTTGCGGGCTCAGTTCCAAATGGGGGGAGGGAGGGCATGCAAGAGGCAGCCAATCAATGGTTCTCGTCATTGATGTTTCTATCTCTCCCCCCTCTCGCTTCCTCTAAAAAAAGAATCACATTCCCACCACAAATGTAAGCTGCATGAACATCTATAACACTGCCCTCTACAGCTATCTCCAGGGAGTCCCTGAGAATGAAGACGATGGAAGTAACTGCTCAGGCTTCTCCCTGGAAAACGAGGGTCAGGTCCACAGTGCTGCTCTGAGCCACTCTGGGGCCATCAGTAAACAGGAGCTTACTCCAAGGAAAGCTCCCGCCAGCGGCTGAGCATCGACCTTTGACCCGGGAGGTCACAACTGTGACTCCAGGCATGGGTCAGGGCACATGGCCCGCAGGGTTGGGGCTCGACTCCCCAGCAGCAGGCCTACAGGAGGCAGCCAGTCAATGATTCTCTCACCAGCGATGTTTCCATCTGTCCCTCCCTCTCCTTTTCTGAAATCAGTAAAACATTAGAATAATAAGTAAATGGCTAACAGGTTTGGCTCAGTTGGATAGAGCCTCGGCCGGCGAACTGAAGGGTCCCGGGTTCGATTCTGGTCAAGGGCATGTACATTGGTTGCAGGCATATCCCCAGTGGGGGGCGTGCAGGAGGCAACTGATGGATGTTTCTCTCTCATCGATATTTCTGACTCTCTATCCCTCTCTCTTTTTCTCTGTTATAAATCAACAAAACATTTTAAAAATGATAAGTAAATGACTTTTTAAAAACCTAACTTAAATTTAAACCAACTTAAAATTCAATATTATAGCCGAGACAGGTTTGGCTCAGTGGATAGAGCGTCGGCTTGGGGACTGAAGGGTCCCGGGTTCGATTCCGGTCAAGGGCATGTACCTTGGTTGCGGGCATATCCCCAGTAGGGGGTGTGCAAGAGGCAGCTGATTGATGACTCTCTCTCATCGATGCTTCTAACTATCTCTCTCCCTTCCTCTCTGTACAAAATCAATAAAATATTAAAAATAAATAAAAGAAAATTCAATATTATGAAAGTAAAATAATTTTAACAAAATATGCTTACTTTTCTGTTTGTTCTTCTTTGTTTTCCTGAAAAGAAGGGAGAAGGACATATAATTATTGCTAGTAAAGCTGCCTCCGTTCCAACTCCTTTAATCAGGGTGCGTTCCCAGGGAAATGCGGCCTGAATGATAAAAGCAGGCCGGGAGTTTCCTGCTCGGACACAGGACTCTCATTGGTAGCTGGTTCATTTCCCCTCCTCCTCCCCTCCATACCGATGTCTCTCTCTCTGCCTCCTCCCCTTCTGCTCTTTCTAGAAGTCCACAGAAAAGAATATTCTCAGGTGAGAGTTAAAAAAAGAGAGAAAGAAGAAAGTTACCCTCTTGCAGCTTCTATTACCCATAAGCCCTAGCACAGGGTGAGGGCGCGCCAGGCCGGGCACGGGGACACGGGGAGCCGGGCTTACACTTCCACGCTCTTCTGCTGCAGTCCCGCCGCCTTCTTCCCGGGGGCCGCCCCTCTCATCTTGCCCTCTGCATACTGCTCCCTGCAAAGCAAGCGCAATGACGTCAGCGTAAAACGAGTCCGTAGGTGGGAAAATAACTCGAGACCTAAGAATTTGCTCTCTGTACCTAGCAAAGTTAAAAGTAAATGTAGAAGGTGATTATAATAGACGAGAGGCCCGATGCATGAAGATCCGTGCAAGAATGGGCCTGCCTTCCCCTGGCTGCTGGCACCGCCTTCACTCCAGCCAGAGCCGCCTTGCTGCCTTCTCACGCTGTCCAGAGGCCCGGAGTGGCCGGGGCGGTGGGGCACACCTGTCCTGGGCTGCGCAACGCTTGTATGCAAATTAACCTGCCATCTTTGCTTGGTTATTTTGCATACTACTCCTGATTGGCTGGCGGGCGTCACAAAGGTACAGTCAATTTGCATCTTACTCTTTTATTAGTATAGCTTGCTCTCATGATCGAAAATTCCACTTGTTTTGGAATTCACTAATCCCAATGTTTTACTAGATCTCTTTATTTTCAATTTTGACCTACATTTCAGCTTTGAAATGAAAACAAGGCCGCCCAGTCTTTGGGTTCCTTTTCTCAGGGTGCTTCTACAGCTGCAGGTCAGTAACGGGGCGCCCCCAATGCTTCATCCCCTCCCACACAGCTGCGCCTTCCTGAGCCGACGGGGAGATGACAGTGTTTGCCGACTACGGGAATTCCCAGCGACACCCGCGTTCCCGCCTCCTCCAGGGACTGATTCGGGAACTCACAGCTGTGCTGCCCGCGTTCCCAGGAGGCCTCCGGCTGCGTGAGGCCACAGCCGTCCCTCAGCAGCTGGCAAGCGCCAGGAATCACTGGGAAGCCCGGCCGCCGGCGTGATGCCCTGTTCACTGCACCCCCAAACATGAGCCCAAAGCCCTATCCCCGTGCCCTCAGGGGCCCCCCGCACTTACTGATTGGCCTTCTGCAGCTCCCGCTGCTTCTGCAGGTTGGTGTCCACGTACTTGAGCACCCTGCTCTCGGGGACCCACTCATCCCAGCTGCAGAGAGAAAAGCAACGTCATCCAAGCAGCGTCACCTCCACGCAGACTGTCCAGTCACTCTTTAGAAATCCCCGAGGCCAGACTGGGGATGAACGAGGACTCAAGCGGAAGTCACCCTTCTGTGACTTCCCGATCTCAAAAGCAACACTCCCACTCTAACTGCCAGAGTGCAGAGCAAATTATTCAATCGCTTCTCAAAACAGCATACGAGTCTGGCATGTACCAAGAGCCTGGCATTAACAGAGCCTGGCATGTACCAATAGCCTGGTATGTACCAATAGCCTGGCATATAGCGGAGCCTGGCATGTCACAGCGTGTTGAGTGCACCTGGGCCCCATGGCACTCAGATTAGGAAGCCCAGCACAGAGCGACCTCAGGAACCAGGTGGCGTGTCCCTAACAGTTATCTCACAGAATGAAGACACCTTAAAGAACTGTAATTAAAAATAAAAAGCAGCTTTTTTAAAGAAAACCAAGGGGCTCCTAGCTGTAATAGCAGTTACAGAATTCTGTGCCTTCATCCCATCACCTTAAAATGAGGATAACAGTACCCATGTCACAGCAGGTAAAACACATCAGAGTTTAACACACAAAAACATAAACACTCGAGGTATGTGAGCAACATACTAGGAGACATACAATACTCATGACCACTAGATGGACCCGGCTGACGCTGGGAATGAAGCACACATACAATGGCTTATCAGACCACACCCTCTGAACCTTCCCTCACAAAGGAACGGACTGGCTTCCATAGCGGGACTGGAAAGAGGGCTTTCTCACATCTACACGCAGCCCCGCCCACTCTTGTGAAACAGCTGGCTGCTAAGGCGTGCTGACGGCTGGAAAAAAGCTCCTTGCCCTGACCCATGTGGCTCAGTGGATAGAGCGTCAGCCTGCAGACTCAAGAGTCCCAGGTTCGATTCCAGTCAAGGGCGTGTATCTTGGTTGCAGGCACATCCCCAGTAGGTGGTGTGTAGGAGGCGGCTGATCAATGTTTCTCTTTCTCTAACCCTCTCCCTTACTCTCTTTAAAAAATCAATAATTTTTTTTTTTAAAAAAAAAACAACGCTCCTTCAAAATAGGGTTTCTGCCCTGGCTGGTGGGCTCAGTGGTTAGAGCATTGTTCCACGCACCAAAGGATCCTGGGTTGATCCCTGGTCTGGGTGTGTGTGTGAGGCAACAGATAGATGCCTGTCTGTCTGTCTGTCTGTCTCTCCCGCCCCCTTCCCTCCTCGCTCTCAAATCTATGAAAAACGCATCCTCAGATAATAATGGTTTAAAAAACAAGACATGATGCCTGGCCCAACCGGGAACAGGAGGGCGACCTCCCGGCTCCCAGCTGCCGCTCAGCCACAGGCCACGCCGTGCTGTTCCGGGCAGGGAGCAGCGCCCCCCAGGGGCTCGCTGGCCGGCCGCGGCCTCTTTCCTCCTCTGAGGGAGCTCCCTCTGACACCGGGCGTGTCCTCGGTCAGCCGATGGCTGCCCCTGACCTCGGGGGAGGACGCCGGAGGACCAGGACTGCAACCACCCTCCGCGATGCCGGAAGAAGGTGAAAACATGCATTTACCTAGAGGTCAGGAGGGGGTGGTGTACTGAGGGAGCTCCTTCAGCAACAGGAAAAGGGGCTACAATATCCTCACGTGTCTTCCACGCGTGTTCAGAGCGCCTGGGCCGCCCCGCACCTCTGATGCAGAAGCACAGCACAGAGTCTCAGTAACCAGCGCACAACGAGCCGACACTACAGATTCAGGCACAACCTAACGGGGGTCCGGAGTCCCGGGGGGGCTTGGGAACGCAGGGGTCTCACCGGCGTGCTCTGAGCCACCTCTGCACTGACTGCGGTCTAAGGAGATCCCAGTTTGGACTGAGCTTTGACTGCATGATTTTCTAAACGTAAGATGCCCACAAACCATTTGGGAAATGAGGGTTTGATTTACATCTACTACAGCTGCTCTGATTAGCTCTCCATTCATGGAACCGGCCCACTTTTACTCCCCACCCAGCTCACTGGGAACCCTGCAAACCCCTCCCCCCTCTGACAAAGAGCGCCTCCCTGATTCCCCAAGGGGCGGCCGGATCCCCGGGCAGGGCACATGCCAGAGTCAACCAGTGCATGCATCACTAAGAGGAAGCAGCTGAAACCGGTGTGGCTCAGTGGATAGAGCATCAGCCTGCAGACTGAAGGGTCCCAGGTTCGATTCCGATCAGGGGCTTGTACCCCGGTTGCGGGCACATCCCCAGTGGGAGGCGTGCAGGAGGCAGCTGATTGATGACTCTCTCATCGATGTTTCTCACTCTCTATCCCTCTCCCTTCCTTTCTGTAAAGAAATCAATAAAATATGTTTTTAAAAATAAGGGGAGGCACACATGAGTGTTTCTCTCTCTCCTACCTAAAGTTAACCAGTTTTTTTAATTTAAAAAATTTAATTAAAAAAGCACTTTGATCTAAAGAACACAGTCACTCGGCGTGTCTCTGTCTGCCAGGAGCTGAGGCCCTCGCTGACCAGGGGTAAGGAAGGGCGTGCTTGGCTCTGAGAAACGTGGACGGCTGCTTATGGAGCCGTAGCTCGAGGGCAAATACTCAAACTGCGGGCATGGATTACGTGCACGAAAACGAAGGGGTTCGCTGAAGGCGGCTCGGAGGAGCCCGCACAGCCAGGGAGGCTGGGGGCACTGAGTACCCTCCTCGGACGGGCTTCCTGAAGGCTCCCCAAATACGAAGGATGAGCGTTTTCAAACTCACACCTATTTACCTACATACCAAACACCACAAAGCACACCTCGGTATATTACGGTTCCTCGGTATATGTACAAAGCTATTAATAAAGCTCTAATACTTATCGCCGCTTTTCTTCAATTTCAAAGAACCACTTAATATTTGATGTAAAATTAGCTCAAATCTGGAGTATTAACAGTACAAAGGAAAAAGCGTTCTTAATGTATTTTGAATCAGTGAAATGAGAAACTGTAGGAATTTAGTACTTTCCCAATTTCTTAAACTAGAACCACCACTTACAGCCCGTTCTCTAGGCTGTCCACACCCACACAGTCTTATGGAAACACGTGCATTTTCCCCGAAAATAAGACAGTGTCTTATATTAATTTTTTCTCCCAAAGTTGTGCTAGGTTTTATTTTCAGGGGATGTCTTATCTTTCCATGCGCTAGGTCTTATTTTCGGGGAAACACGGTATTACGAAAGAGTGAAGCTCAGAGGCTACGCTCCCAGCGGAGGGCACGCAGTTTGCGCTCCCTGCCTGTTATCAGGAGTCTCTCCATGACCGTTAACTGGGGATTTCCTCCGGTGGCAGAACGGCCTCGGATCCCACCTTCCTACGGCTACACCAGTGGAGAAAGGCTCGGGTCTGTTTTTTGTTTTGCTGTGTTTTCTCTTTTTGGCGGAAAAAGCATTTGTGGAAAACGTTCCTCATGATCTGACCCCCTGGGAGGGAACTGTGGGAACGAGACCACAGCCCAGCATCAAGAGCGCCGACCAACCAGGGGCAGGGCCAGGGGAGAGCGGGGACCACACACACCGGGCACACAGATAAACCGCCATTGCTAACCAACAGTCACTGAAAACCTCCCGCGATAAAAACCACGAGCACCCCAAGGAGTAAACCATCAGGCGTGGTATTTGTGGGCCCGGGTGCACGGGCTGATGCTGAAGAGGGACACCAGCTGGAGTGCTGGGTGCTCAATCTACCCACTGTCCACTCCCAGCACAGACCAACGCACCCCCTTTAAAAAGATGCTCTCATCCTGGCCGGTGTGGCTCAGTGGATAGTGTCAGCCTGCGGACTGAAGGGTCCCGGGTTTGATTCCAGCTAAGGGCACATGCCCAGGCTGTGGGCTCCATCCCCAGAGTGGGGCCTGCAGGAGGCAGCCCATGACTCTCTCCATCTCTCTCCCCTTCTCCCTTCCTCCCTGAAATCAATAAAAATCTTCTATCTTAAAAAACAACACTAACTTGCCAAGGTGGAGAGTTAAGCTCTGTAATGAAATGCCTGTGTCTGAGTGAGCCATGTGGGAACACTGAAATACATGAAATCACACCTGTCAACCTAAGTTCATCATTACTTGGAGGTCAGACAATCCTATCCCTTCCCCTTTTCTAGGTAGAAAAATCCAACTCACTTTGACTATAACTGCTCGACATAACATACATAGTGACTGAGTTTGTGCAAAGGGCAAAAAAATAAAAATAAATACACATATCTCAAACTATCCTAAAATATTCCAGAACGGGAGGAGAGGTGGGAGAGGGAGGGTTGTACGGTGGCGGGATTGAGCAAAAAAGAAAAAAAGAGACAGCATGGACAGCAGTGTGGTGATTGCAGGGGGTCAGAGAGGGGGAGAGGGCAGAGTGGGTAAAAGGCGATGGGGAGAAATTAAATAAGTGTAAAATAAAGTGTACCGAAACCCAAAAAAGGTTAGCTGGTTGACCAATGATGGTCAGAGACATTATACTAAAACACAAGAATTACTACTCCAAAAAATTTAAAATAAAATGGCTGGCTCTAACTGGTGTGGCTCAGTGGATAGAATGTCGGCCTACGGACTGAAGGGTCCCAGGTTGGATTCCGGTCAAGGGCATGGACCTTGGTTGCGGGCACATCCCCAGTAGGGGGCGTGCAGGAGGCAGCTGATGGATGTTTCTCATCC
This sequence comes from Pipistrellus pipistrellus, assembly GCA_903992545.1. Lineage (NCBI taxonomy): Eukaryota > Metazoa > Chordata > Mammalia > Chiroptera > Vespertilionidae > Pipistrellus > Pipistrellus pipistrellus. The sequence continues at coordinate 7,495,845 of LR862377.1, read as the reverse complement.
ATGTTTCTCTCTATTTCTCTCCCTTCCTCTCTGTAAAAAATCAATAAAATACATTAATAAAATAAATAAAAAAATGGCCGCACCCTAATTTCTATCCTATTTCCATCCTACTCAAATGGCTCACCCTTGTTGTAAACTACGTCATGTTAAAACTGTACAATTAAGAAGCATGTTTGTGCCAGTCTATGATACTCGTTACTTTAAAAATTATAAGATTGTTTTTAAAGACCTAATACTCACTTTTTATTCCAACCGCTGTAATGTATAAAGTATTTCACTTGTTTGTCCTTTATGGCGACCTTCACACACTGAAAGAAAAAAGAAAAAATGTCACTCAGAGATATTAAAGAAGAGATGATTTTAAAATATCCAATCTTCCCAAGATTCTTTCTACACTTAAACCCTGAGGTGGCCAAAATGAACCCCCACAATGTGACCCTCCACAAGAGCACGATGGAAACTTTGTGAGCAGCAAGAATTCTAAAACTGCAGAAATGTCACCAGTTGCTGGAGTCAGTCGAGCCAAGCAGAGAGCCATAAGCACGAGGGGGCCCCTCCCCCTGAAGGCGAGGGCTGGACAAGCTCCCCAAAAACGGCTCGTGAGTGGTGGTCTCCACTTTCTCAAAGTCTAAATAGCCAGAACCTGTAATTCCAATAAGTTTCCCTAGCTTACGGAAAGGCTATAGAATATTTAGGCCCTGGCTGGTGTGGCTCAATGGATAGAGCGCTGGGCCTGCAGATCGAAGGGTCCCAGCTTCGATTCCAACCAAGGGCACATGCCCAGGTTATGGGCTTGACCCCGTGTGGGGCGTGCAGGAGGCAGCCGATCCACGATTCTCCTTCATCACTGATGTTTCTAGCTCCCTCTCCCTTCCTCTCTGAAATCAATAAAAATACAATTTTTTATTTATTTTTTTTAATATTTGGGTGCAGAACAAATTAGAGTGGACACAGGAGGTTGTTTACTATGACAAGTGGTAACTATGTGGTTTTAGATTGTTTATTTTTTTATTGATGTCAGAGAGAAGGGAGGAGAGAGAGAAACATCAGTGATGAGAGAGAACCGTGGACTGGCTGCCTTTTGCGTGCTCTTCCCCAGGGGTTGAGCCCACAACGCAGGTGTGTGCCCGGACCTGGAATCAAACCGTGACCTCCCGCTTCACAGACCAACACTCGACCACTGAGCCCCCCAGCAGGCCTGGTTTCTAATTTAAAACTCTTTACAAAGAGGAACCAGAAATGTGAGCTGTTCCCTGCCGTGACCGGTGTGGCTGGGAGCTCCATCCCCAGCAGGGGGCGTGCAGGAGGCAGCAGCGGATGGATGCTTCTATCCCTTCCCCTTGCCTCTTTCTCAAAAATAATCAAGGAAAGTATTAAACATATATAGCCTGCTGTTTTGTATACCGTGACTCATTTTCTTAAAAAACAAAACAAAACACACAATAGTTAAAAAGAGTCACATCCTACTATTTGTCCTAAAGAAGTTAACAGAAAGTACTAGAAATGGTTTTGACTCTGGAATGCATTATCCCATTCACCTTTGCCTAATTGTAAAATCGTGTTTTTTTTTTAATCACCGCAGCACACACAGGTGGAGGAAAGAGAGCCCCCTGAGGATTCAAACTTTGCCATAAAAACAACAAATAAAAGTTAAACATACTCATTTCTAATGTCAGCTCAGTGCATTTCATTAGCTCAGTGCATACTTAGCATATTGCATATAAAATTGACCTTGGGGGAAAAATATATTAATAAAAATAAAATTGACCTTGAACCCTAGACCATCTTGCTCAGTGGGAAGACCATCTGCTTGCAGACGGAAGGGTCCCAGGTTCAGTTCTAGTCAAGTTCATGTGGGAGGCAACCAATCAGTATGTCTCTCTCACAGCGATGTTTTCCTCTCTCCCTCTCCTTTTCTATTTTTAAAAATATATATATTTTATTGATTTTTCACAGAGAGGAAGAGAGAGGGATAGAGAAACATCGATGAGAGAGACTCATCGATCAGCTGCCTCTTGCACACCCCCTACTGGGGATGTCCCCGCAACCAAGCTCTATCCACTGAGCCAAACCGGTCCTGGCTCCACTCTTTCTTAAAAAATCAATGGAAAAATATCCTCAGGTGAGGAATTAAAAAGAAAATTGAGCCTTAACCGGTGTGGCTGAGTAGAGAGAGCGTCGGCCTGCGGACTAAAGGGTCCCGGGTTCGATTCCGGTCAAGGGCATGGACCTTGGTTGCGGGCACATCCCCAGTGGATGACATGCAGGAGGCAGCTGATGAATGTTTCTCTCCCATCGATGTTTCTATCTTTCCCTTTCTCTCTGTAAAAAATCAATAATATATTAAAAAAAAAAAAAAAAAAAATTGATCTTGGTAGTGCTTTCTCACAAGTCTTGAATTACAGATGCTCTTGCTCCTCCCATCAATAACCAGTCTTCTCTGCTCACATGCTCCTTCCGGCTCCTGCGAGAAGGGGGCGGCCCCCCAGGAAGCAGGACACCCCCCCAGGAGGGCGGACTCCGCTCGCCCGTGGAAAAGGTCCCTGGGCCCTCACCAGCGTCCCCGGGTCTTCCTGCGGGAAACGGCTCCCTACCTTGGCTTCGTAGAGAAGGGGCCCGTGGAAGCACAGCACCCGCTCGCCTGGAAGGGAAGAGCAGGGGTTAGGGTCACGCCTCCTCACGCAGGGCTCACCGAGCCCTCACAAACCCAGGGACGTGGGCGGCTGTGCGGGATCCCCACTGCAGACCAAACTTGCCTATTTCGTAGTTTAGCTCAATGCTAACACTGAGTGCCCTACAACCACACACCTCCGTGTCTGCTGTAACAACAGGCACACGTGTCAGAGTGCCATCTGGTTAAACCACCCGCCGCCTCTCACCTGCAGGCACACACAGCCTGTGCTTCCTGCTGGAGGTGGCTGTTTTCAACATCGAACATGTATGTATCCAGGTGTAGAACCACATGCTCTCGCTGTAGCTCCGCCTCCAGGCTTTGTATTATAATTAAAGCCAGTGAAACAATGCACATTAAATGAAATGCCGTGCGTATCAGAAATGGCTGGGGGTTTGTCTCTGAAGAGGCTCCTGTTCATGACTTCAGTGTGCTCATCACCCATGTTCTGGGCACAGGGCTGCTTCAATGAACCCAGAACACACAACTTCCTGGAGCTCACACGCCGTGCGAACCTGCAGGTCTGAGGAACAGGGAAGGGCCGGGAGGCCAGTCCCGCAGGCAGGCGGCTCCGGCAGCGTCTCATCACATGTCATTGTGGTGGAAACGAGGTTTACACAGACCCCTGGAGGCAAGTCCCACACACTCAGCCCCTTCAGGGCTGAAATCACTAAAATAGCCATCCGCTCAGCTCTGAAGAGGCCGGAGCAGTCTCCCTTATAAACACATCGCTGCTGCTTTTCCAAGTCTTCAAAACCTCCAACCTGAAATATCACAGCAAACCTCTGTTCCTTTCCCACACCTTCACCCGGGCCCCCTGCACCTGCCTGTTAGGCCGTCAGGCTGGGGGGGAGCCGGGACCGGTCAGCGGATGGTTTACAAAGGCCCAGGTTCATGTTAACGATCTTCATAAACAGTGAGAGGGACGGAGGCGCTGCTGCCAAGCTTAAGGCAAAGGCCCAAGCGGAGGGACCCTCCTCTTTCACAGGAGCAATGGCCGTCACTAAAGCCGGGGTAAGCATGTAAAGGTAGACGTGCAAGTTACAGACCATGATGCCTACATGTCACGTGATGAAACGTGACCTGATTCTGCACAGGATTACCAGATCTCCCGGAGCAGTGTTTGAAATGAGTGAGCCGTATCAGCATGTGTACTCACCAGAGAACGTACCAGACCTCTCCAAGGAGACTCAGTGGCTTTGCCACAGGACACCTGAGGGGTCCCCCCTGAGGACACGTCCTGGGGCTGGGGGCCCCTCAGAGCTCCCGGCGCAGACAGGAGAGGGAGAGGCCACAGTCTCCAGCGGCCGGGGTCACTGAATGCGCCCGAACCAAACCCAGAGAGAAGTCAGGACAGCGAAGCAGAGCGCCGAGTGCAGGAGAACCGGGATGGGGGGGGGGGGGGGGAGAGGAGGGAGCGGGGGGGTTCAGGTCCATCTCGGAAGATGCTACAGAGCCATGGAGCAGGCACTGAGTGCCCGCTGGGGCTGAGAGACCTGGGCAGAGCCGTCGCTGGGCACAGTGGGCCAGGAGCCCAGGCACAGGTAAGGCACAGAGCCAAGCAGCAGCAGCACCAAAGATCTGACCTGCGTCTCAGTTTCTCTCCAGGGGGCCTAAAGGCCCCCTAAAGGCCTCACCCCCCATCCTCTCGGCTACAGCTGCCCAAGCCAGCTGCACCGAGGCTAAAGCCCTCTGACCCCATTCTGGCTGCAGGGCCCTCGTCGTTTGTTGAAAACCAAGGGAGGCCAGCTGAGGAGCGGGGCCGGAATAGGGCTCAGGAGAGCAAGCCGGGGATTGGAGGCAGAGCCAGCCACGGCACGGGCATGACTGCAACCCTTTCTCCGCTTGTATCCTTTACGGCAGGCTCCCCAAAGAGTGGAGTGCGTGCCCCCAGGGGTGCGGGAAGGGTCTGGTGGGGGCACGCGTGGCACCGGAGTTTGGTGGGGATATGCACTGCACCTGATTCTACGTTCTCTTGAGAACGGGGGGTACTCAGCGTTATGAAAATTATAGAAGGGGTACGCATATGTCAGAAGTTTGGGAAACACTGCTGTCTGGCATCAATGCTCGCCGCTGAACGACCCACAGGACCGCGAACCCCTGCTCCCTCCAGGGCGCACTCCCAGGCCGACATCAGCCCCGTCCGAGTCCCGGCCAGGCCAGGCCCCCCCGGAAACGGGCCCCCCCGCTTTCTTTACACGAAGGCCAATCCGGTGCAAAACACTGTGCTTAACAACTGCTCATATAACACGTGCTGTCCCACTAGGAAATGAGAAAAATACTCTCCAGTTTAAAAGAATTGCAAAAAAGACTATTTCCGGCCATTCGTATTTGCAGCATTACATAAGGTCAGTCCTCGGGCAGTGTTTTATTACACCGGTAGGATACTCCTCTTCCTTACAAGGTATTCTCTGAACTCGTCACATAAACGACTGTAATTTCTCATTATACTTATGCAACCCAGCTTGGACCAAGAGCAGAAAACACGGGGGAGTGATGGGAGGACAGAGACTCGAGCTTCCAAAGCCCTGCTTAACGGTACCTGGTTCCCCTTTCCGCTAACTCCCCACGCAGACTCGCTGTGGCGGCTCAGGCCTGCACAGGGGAGTGTCTCGGGTTCGAGTTCAGGTCAAGGGCAATACCTGGGTTGCAGATTCCATCCCAGCCCCTGGTGGGGTGCTACGGAAGGCAGCCAGTGTTTCTCTCACATGGATGTCTGTCTGTCTGTCTCTCTCCTTACTCCCTCCCCGCCCCCCCCAAAAAAATGGAAAAAATATCCTCTCTTTGGGTGAGGATTTAAGAAATAAAACACTGGCCGAAACCAATTTGGTTCAATGGATAGAGCGTCGGCTTGGGGACTGAAAGGTCCCGGGTTCGATTCCGGTCAAGGGCATATACCTTGGTTGCGGGCATATCCCCAGTAGGGGGTGTGCAAGAGGCAGCTGCTCGATGTTTCTCTCTCGACGTTTCTAGCTATCTCTCTCCCTTCCTCTCTGAAAAAATCAATAAAATGTATTTTTTTAAAAAAGAAAAATAGAAAAAAAAAAGATAAAACACCACTCTAGCAGCACAGGGATTCTCCTTTGTCATCCACGCCCCTCACCCTACATCCCTCTACACTGAGTGGCAAGATAGTGATGATCTCTGAACGCATAGTAATCGGGCCACTCAGTGCATCTCCTATAGAATAAAAGGCTCATATGCAAATGGTCCCCTCGACCAGTAGTCCGACCAGCAGGCAGGCCAGCCAACCACCCATGTCCCCTCCCCCAGGCCAGGCTGGCAGGACCCCACCCATGCACGAGTTCATGCACAGGGGCCTCTAATGTGTACACACACACACACACACACACACACACACTCACACAGTGGCCAGATTATGGGTTCAGAGATCATCATAACCTGGCCACTCAGTGTAGTTTGGAATTTAAGCGCTTTCTCCTGAAGGCCATGCCACCACCCTGACAGTCTGCGGAAGCCCATAAGCCTCTCCCTAGAATGTTTCACAAAAAGGTAATGCACACAGTATTACCGAGGAACGCACCTACACTGACATGTTAGCAAAACGGCACGCTATCTACGGCATTGACGCAGTTGACACAGAACATTCTGAAGTCATGAGGAGCACATATCTCCAACAGCTTTAATGCGAAGAATAGGAAAACATACCGCTAATACTACTTAATACTACTGGGTTGTTGTTAGGGGGGGTGGGTGGGAGGGCACATTCCGAATTGAAATACTAAAGTGAATTTCAGTTAGGTAATATTTTCCTGGTCCAAGTTTTTGAATCTTCTGAATCACATGCACTGACTCAGATTAAGAACCCCTGCTCTAAAACAGCGTTTTTCAACCGCTGTTCCACGGCACACTAGTGTTGCCTGGTGTGCCGTAGGTGCAGACAAGAATTTTATAATTTTTCACTATTTTGTTTACTTAATATTTCATAATAAAGTAATTATAAAATACTTTCTTTGTGTTTATTTGATTCCTATTCAAGAGAATTACTTTATATATAGTCAATATAGGCACAGAGTTAAATTTTTTAACATTTTCTAATGGTGGTGTGCCTCGTGATTTTTTTCATGAAACAAGTGTGCCTTTGCCCAAAAAAGGTTGAAAAACACTGCTCTAAAACACCAAGAAAAATAAACCCACAGGAGGGAGGCCAATCATAAAAACAGACAAAAAAGAAAAAAACAAACAACTGGCCAGTTTGGCTCAGTGGGTATAGCGGCCAAGGGGCTGCAGGGTCCCGGGGTGTTTTTTTTTTTTTTAAATATATTTTGATTTTTCACAGAGATGAAGAGAGAGGGATAGAGAGTTAGAAACATCGATGAGAATCATCGATCAGATGCCTCTTGCACACCCCCTACTGGGGATGTGCCCGCAACCAAGGGACATGCCCTTGACCCGAACCGAACCGGGACCCTTCACTCCGCAGGCCGACGCTCTATCCACTGAGCCAAACCGGTCCGGCTAGGGGTCCCGGGTTTTGATTTCGGTCAAGGACACATGCCCGGGTTGCGGGCCCATCACCAGTAGGGGGCGCGCAGGAGGCAGCCAGCGATCGTTCTCTCTCTCACATCAATGTTTCTAACTATCCCTCTCCCTTCCTGTCTGACAATAAAAGGTTTTTCTTAAAAAAAAAAAAAAAAAAGTTTTTTTCTTTTTTAAATGGCCCTTAACCCAGCGCCTGGCAGGTATAACTCAGCGGCTGAGCATCCACCCAGGAGCCACCAGTTGGATTTTCGGTCGGGCATAGGCCCGCGTCCTGGGCCGATCGCCAGTAGAGGGCGCACAGGGATGTTCCTCCTCATTCATGTTTCTCAGTCCCTTTCCCTTCCCCCTCCCTAAAAAAATAAATATATGTATTTTTTAAATATACATTTACTGATTTCAGAGAGGAAGGGAGAGGGAGAGATAAACATCATGATTAGAGAATCATTGATCGGCTGCCTCCTGCGCGCTCCACACTGGGGATCGAGCCTGCACCCTGGGCACCTGCCCCCCGCCAGAATCGAACCCGGGACCTTTTAGTCCGCAGGAGGACACTCTATCCACTGAGCCGTATCAGCCAGGACAAAAACATGTATTTTTTAATTTCCCTTAAAAACTTCTTCAATGTCAGTTTTACAACACACTTAGCTTTGGGACATAGGATCCTATAAGCAATCCTAAAGAACACTCTAGTCTGAAAATCCCGGCTAGGAACAAATTCCTCTGGACCTCCATGGTAAGCAAGCACCCACATGCCCAACAACAGGAAATTTTATTTTATTTTTTAATATATTTTATTGACTTCTTACAGAGAGGAAGGGAGAGGGATAGTTAGAAACATCCATGAGAAACACCGACCAGCTGCCTCTCGCACGCCCCCCACTGGGGATGTGCCCGCAACCAAGGTACATGCCCTTGACAGGAATCGAACCCGGGACCCTTCAGTCCGCAGGCCAACGCTCTACCCACTGAGCAACACCGGTTTCGGCAACAAGGGAATTTTAAAGCGTTTTACAACCATTTTAACCCACGACCAGGCCTCCCCTTCTTTACTGTGAAATCAAAGCACTGTCTTGCCCTGGGGAGGAGGAGGAGGGGGCGGCCAGGTTGCACCCTCGGCCCAAAGCCCTGCCCATCGAAAGCCAATGAATACTCCTGGCCGGTGTGGCTCGCTGGCTACAGCGTCGGTCTGCAGACTGAAAGGT
>LR862377.1:7234211-7486969 GCA_903992545.1 Pipistrellus pipistrellus | reverse complement strand
CTCTCTCTCTCTCTCTCTCTCTCTCTCTCTCTCTCTCTCTCTCGCACGGGGAGCTGGAATGTCCCCGTGAATCACGTCCGGCTCCTCCCGCTGCACAAATGGTTTGCATTAGTGACCGGGGCCCTCGGCAGCCTTCATTCTTTCCAGATGAGGGCGGAGCGCCGGGCTAATTGGATGAGTGAGTGTGGCGATGGGGGCCTCCGGGGGGCCCCAGGGACCTCTGACTGGGAGAGATGGGGGGGCCCCCTCCCGCCCCGGGGCCGGAAACCCCGACGGGGAGCGGGGAGCCCAGCGCCCCGCGGTGGGGGTGCCTCCGTCCTCACTCCAGCCGCGGCATCTCCAGCTGCAGATGCACCAGGAATGAATCTCCATGAACAAACTCTTTTTACTTATTTATTTATTAAATATATTTTATTGATTTTCTACAGAGAGGAAGGGAGAGGGACAGAGAGCTAGAAACATCAATGAGAGAGAAACACCGATCAGCTGCCTCCTGCACGCCCCCCACTGGGGATGTGCCCGCAACCAAGGTCCATGTCCTTGACTGGAATCGAACCCGGGACCTTTCAGTCCGCAGGCCGACGCTCTATCCACTGAGCCACACCGGTTTCAGCTATTTATTTATTTTTAAAATATATTTTATTGAGTTTTCACAGAGAGGAAAGGAGAGGGAGAGAGAGTGAGAAACATTGATGAGAGAGAATCATGGATCAGCTGCCTTCTGCACGCCCCCCACTGGGGACGGAGCCGGCAACCCGGGGCCTGTGCCCTGACCGGGAATCGAACCCTGACCTCCTGGCTCACAGGTGGATGCTCAGCCACGGAGCCAGGCCGGCCGGGCCCAGCCCCCAGTCTTCATCTCCATCTGTCCCCCCTCACACACACACACACACACACACACACACACACGCACCCCGTGAGTTATTCTCAGGCCGGTCCCATCCCTAGCTTCAGGGCGCTGGCATTTGTGACTCAAAAGCTCAGCGGACTCCCTGTCCTCCGGCCATTGCTGTGTCATTTCTTCCACCAGGCGCCAGGGAGGGACCCTCTGCCGGGGGGTGGGCTCGGGGGACAGGTCCGGGGCAGAGGGGAAGGTCGGAGGGGGGGAAACAGGGCCCCGAGAAGATGCAATGAGCTCTCCCCAGGGGGACGCGAGATGGGGACTTTTTAAAAAAAATTTTTTATTTTATTGATTTTTTTTACAGAGAGGAAGAGAGAGGGACAGAGAGCTAGAAACATCGATGAGAGAGAATCATCCATCAGCTGCCTCCTGCACACCCCCCACTGGGGATGTGCCCGCAACCAAGGTCCATGCCCTTGACCGGAATCGAACCCGGGACCCTTCAGTCCGCAGGCCGACGCTTTCTTTATCTATCCACTGAGCCACACCGGTTTTGGCAGATGGGGGACTTTTTTTTAAAACGCCGCGGGACGCGGGACAAATTGTTAAAAAATCGGGGCTGCACCTTAACCAAGGGGCCTGCAGAGTTTTCCGCTCGGAGGCGGGAGCCTGAGAATCCCGCCGTCCGTCCGTCCGTCCGTCCGTCCGTCCCTCGGTCCGTCCGTCCGTGCCTGAGGAAGGGTCCCTGGGCACCCTGAGCGGGTGGCTCCGGCGGCGCCCTCAGGTGCACTCACCCGCACCCCGGGCCCCCTGCCAGCCGCGGGTGCGAGCACTTCCTGCCGCGGCCACGCCAGCTGTTTCTGATTACCGGGCGGGACGGCGGGAGGGGGCCGGCTTCCCACACCCTCTGCGCGCAGCCGGTTTCCATGGAGACCCCGGCTCGCTGTCCCGGCCACGGCGGCCCCTCCCTGGACCCAGGGTGCACGGAGCTCGCAGCCACCCCAGGGCCTTTGCACGTGCTGTCCGCCCCCGCCCCCCCCGCCTCCACCACCTTGGTCACTCGGGAACTTACCCGGAAGGTCTCCCCTGATCTCCACCCTGTTTTATTTTATTTTATTTTATTTTATTTTATTTATTTTAAAATATATTTTTATTGATTTTTTTTACAGAGAGGAAGGGAGAGGGATAGAGAGCTAGAAACATCAGTGAGAGAGAGGCATCGATCAGCTGCCTCTTGCACACCCCCTACTGGGGATGTGCCCGAAACCAAGGTGCATGCCCTTGGCCGGAATCGAACCTGGGACCTTTCAGTCCGCAGGCCGACGCTTTATCCACTGAGCCAAACCGGTTTCGGCTCCGCCCTGTTTTAAATTGCTAACCCTCACCCCACCTGGCATGGCTCAGTGGCTGCAGCATCGGCCTGCCTATTGAAGGGTCCCGGGTCCGATTACGGTCATGGGCACATGCCCTGGTTGTGGGTTCGATCCCCAGTGGGGAACGGCAGGAGGCAGCCGATCCATGATTTTCTCTCCATTCTTGTTGTCTCTCTCTCTCTCCCTTCCTCTCTGAAATCAATCCAATATCATAAAAGCCTAATATGCTAAGTGTCCTGTCACTGGGTCGTGCATTCAACCAATCAAAGGGTAATATGCTAATGATATGCTAAGGCCGCTCAACGTGCTTGCTATGACGTGCACTGACCACCCGGGGTCAGATGCTCTGACCCGTAGGTTAGCTTGCTGCTGGGGTCTGGCTGATGGGAACTGAGTGAGATGGGCCGGACACACCCTGGAGCCTTGAACCTGTGGGGTCCCCAGGCCATGAACCTGTGGGTCCCTCGGCCTGACCTGCACCCCTCTCGCAATCTGGGGCCCCTGGGGGATGTCAGAGAGCTGGTTTCAGCTCGATCCCGCAGGCCAGGCCAAGGGACCTCATGGGTGCACGGGTGGGAGTCTAGCACAAAATATTTTTTTAAAAACTGCTAACCCGCCGAAACCTGCTTGGCTCAGTGGATTGAGCATCGGTCTGCCTCCTGCACACACACACCCCGCCCCTCCGCCCCCACTGGGGATGTCCCCGCAACCAATGTACATGCCCTTTGACCGGAATCGAACCTGGGACCTTTCAGTCTGCAGGCCGACGCTCTATCCACTGAGCCAAACGTGTTTCGGCTCTGATCTCTCTAGATTACACATTTCTCACAGGCAGCACTGCATGTGATAGTGCATGCACACACACACACACACACACACACACACACACACACCCCAGTCCCTGCCTCTGGGTCTGTAAGAGGCGACCAGCTCTATTTCCAGCTCAACTCTGTGCAACTGCCCGTTCCTGCCCAGTCCCCCGTGGGACGCCCAGCCTCCACCCCAGCGGCTGGGGTCCCAGCGCAGGCGCCCCCAGAGGGCGGGGCTCACAGCCCCAGGACAGGAGGGAGGGGCTGCCACAGGCCTCCCTGGGCTCAGTCCCCTCCCCAGAGCAGCAGGGAGCAGCTCGGCGCCCGCCTGCCCTCCCGCCCTCTCCCCACTGCCCCCCTCCTCCCCACTGGCTGACAGCTGAGAGGAGCTGCACAGCCTGCTCCTGCCATAATGAGCCTCTGGAATCCGGGCCCATAGTTTCGAGCCGACGGGGGAGGGACCACCCACTGGTTCTGAAGCCTCCGTGGATGTGGGGCTGAGATGAGAAAAGAGGACACACACTCACACACACACACACACACACACTCACACACACTCACACACACACTCACACACACACACACTCACACACACTCACACTCACACACACTCACACTCACACACACACTCACACGCACACACACTCACACTCACACACACTCACACTCACACACACACTCACACGCACACACACTCACACACACACACACACACACTCACACACACACTCACACACACACACTCACACACACACACTCACACACACACACTCACACACACACACACACACACTCACTCACACACACTCACACTCACACACACACTCACACACACACACACTCACACACACACGTGCACGTGTGTACGGGCTCCCCCGTAGCCCCGTTCGGAAGGGCGGGGCGGGAGGGTTCTGGGCTGGGGGTGGGCACAGTGAAGGGTGACCCTGGGGCGGGGGTGGGGACCTCTGGCCCAGGGGCTGCACCAAACCCGAGAAATGGCTGGGTCTGGCCCTGCCAAGGCGTGAGGGCTGAGCTGATGGAATGTTTCAGCAAATGCAGCGGGCTGGTTTTTGTTATATTGACTGGAGGCCCGGTGCAGGAAAACCGGCAGTCGGACATCCCTCAAGGGGTCCCAGATTGGAGAGGGCGCAGGCTGGGCTGAGGGATAACACCCCCCCCACCACCACCAGGGCATGAATTTTGTGCACCGGACCTCTAGTGTGTATGTATATGTGTATTGGAGGCCCAGTGCATGAATTTGTACATGGTCCGGCCAGCCTGGCCAGGGGGAGGGGACAGGGGCGGTTGGCTGGCCTGCCTGCTGGTTGAACTCCTGGTCCAGGGGACCATGTGCATATTAGCCTTTTATTCTATAGTAGGGGTGTCGAACTCAATCAGAGAAGGAGCCAAAATCTAAAATCCAGCCTAAAACCGCGGGCCTTGTGTTTGACACATGTGTTCTATAGGATACACACGGAGTGGCCAGGCTATTATGCGTTCAGAGATCATCATCATCTTGCCACTCCATGTAGGTGCGGTGCATTAAGCAGATTTAAAGGCAGTGAGCTGAAACCGGTTTGGCTCAGTGGATAGAGCGTTGGTCTGCGGACTGAAAGGTCCCGGGTTCGAATCCCGGTCAAGGGCATGTACCTTGGTTGCGGGCACATCCCCAGTAGGAGGTGTGCAGGAGGCAGCTGATGGATGTTTCTCTCTCATTGATGTTTCTAGCTCTCTCTCCCTCTCCCTTCCTCTCTGTAAAAAATCAATAAAATATATTTTTTTAAAAATAAAGGCAGCGAGATGGATCGCCCGCGGGCACGGTTCATGTCCCGCAGGAGACAGCGGGAGCCCCTGGGATGAGGGGCCCCAGCCCTCAGGGGTCGAGTGGACGGAAGGAGAAAGCCGCTCAGGGTGGCCGAGAGCGGGTGAGGAGGCTGCAGGGGGACCTGAGATGCTGCGACAGGAGGCTGGGCCGGGCCGGCTTCACGCCTGCCGGGGACCCGGCCCCTTGTTCCTCCCAGGGCCACAGAGCAGCAGTGACGGCCCAGAGAGGAGCCGGCCTCAGGTGCTAAGGCAGAGGAGGGAGGCTTTATTTGCTAGGACCGGGTGGCTCAGTGGTGAGCGACAACCTAGGAACCAGGAGGTCAGGGTTCGATTCCCAATCCAGGGCTCATGCCTGGGTTGCAGTTTTGTTGTTTTTGTTTTTTTATTTATTTATTTATTTTTTAATTTTATTTTTTATTGATTTTAGAGAGGAAGGGGAGGGGGGGGGAGAGAGAGAGAGAGAGAGAGAGAGAGAGAGAGAGAGAAACAGCAATGATGAGAGAGAGTCATTGATTGTCTGCCTCCTGTCTGCCCCCTACTGGGGATCGAGCCTGCAACCTAGGCATGTGCCCTTGGCCGGAATCGAACCCAGGACCTTTCAGCCCACAGGCCGATGCTCTATCCACTGAGCCACACCGGTTTCAGCAGCCCGGTTGCAGGTTTGATCCCCAGTGTGGGCCATGCAGGAGGCAGCCGATCTATGATTCTCTCTCATCATGGATGTTTCTCTCTCTCTCTCTCTCTCTCTCTCTCTCTCTCTCTCTCCCCCTTCCTCTCTGAAATCAATAAAAATAAATATATTTTTGAAATGTTTCTAGCCCTCACTGGTTTGGCTCAGTGGATAAAGCATCGGTCTGCGGACTGAAGGGTCCCAGGTTCGATTCCGGTCAAGGGCATGTGCCTTGGTTGCGGGCAAATCCCCAGTGGGGGGCGTGCAGGAGGCAGCTGATGGCTGTTTCTCATCGACATTTCTCACTCTCTCTCCCTCTCCCTTCCTCTCTGTATAGGGTCGATAAAATATATTAAAAACACACACAAGCCTTCACCACAGCCATGGCTGCAAAGAAGGAGCCCCAGGGAGGGGGGTGTGGAGGGGAGGGAGGGAGGGGTGTGTGCGGGGGCCTGACGCGGCCCCAGGTCCCGGTGGAGGTGTCTTGGCAGAGGAGTCACGCTGAGCCAGAGGCCCACCCTCTGTCCAGGAGGCTCCGTGTGTGGGCAGGTGTGAAGCAGGGGCCGGAGCAGCAGGTCTGGGACCTTACCCGTCCCTCCCACACCTGCCAGCCCCCCCAACCCCGCCCCCTGCCCCCTGTCCCCCCTGCGTGTCCAGGTGGGCAGGGCCGATGCGAGATGGTCTGTGTCTCTGTCCACCTGGGGCGGCGCCAGGGTCGGCCCAGCAAGGTCACGGCAGGGGGTGAGCTCAGCATGTTTTGGGGGAGCATCTGTGCGGGGGCCGCCTCCTGCTCCCCAGCCTCTCAGAGGCTCCGTGCTCACCTGCTCTGCCCCCGTCTCGCACCTGCTCCCTCCTGAGTCCCAGCTTTCAGGGCTTTAGGAACACACAGCGGGAGCCCAGCCAGTGTTGCTCAATGGTTAGCGCCGACCTTGAACCAGGAGGTCCCGGTTTGATTCCGGGTCGGGGCACAGGCCCGGGTTGCAGGCTTCAGCCCCAGTGGGGGGCTTGCGGGAGGAAGCCGATCTGTGATTCTCTGTCATCGCGGCTGTTCCTCTCCCTCCCTCTCCCTTCCTCTCTGAATACAATGCAAATATACACGGAGGCCAGACGATGATGATCTCTTTTTTGTTTTTATTTATTTTATTTTATTGATCTTTTACAGAGAGAAAGGAAGAGGGGTAGAGTTAGAAACATTGATGAGAGAGAAACAGCCATCAGCTGCCTCCTGCACGCCCCCCACTGGGGATGTGCCCGCAACCAAGGTCCATGCCCTTGACCAGAATCGAACCCGGGACCCTTCAGTCCGCAGGCCGATGCTCTATCCACTGAGCAACACCGATTAGGGCTGATGATGATCTCTGAACGCATAGTAACCTTGCCACTCAGTGTGTATCCTATAGAAAAAAAGGTTAATATGCAAATTGTCCCCTCCACCAGGAGTTCGACCAGCAGGCAGGCCAACCACCCAGGTCCCCTCCCCTGGCCAGGCTGGCCTGACCCCACCCATGCATGAATGCATGCACCGGCCCCCCTCTCTCTCCCTCTCTCTCTCTCTCTCTCTCTCTCTCTCTCTATATATATATATATATATATATATACACACACACACACACACACTGAGTGGCCAGATTACTATGTGTTCAGAGATCATCATAATCTGGCCTCTCCGTGTATATATTTTTAAAAAATATTTTTTTATTGATTTTTTACAGAGAGAAGGAAAGAGGGATAGAGAGCTAGAAATGTTGATGAGAGAGAAACATTGACCAGCTGCCTCTTGCACACCCCCTATTGGGATGTGCCCGCCACCAAGGTACATGCCCTTGACCGGAATTGAACCCGGGACCCTTCAGTCCGCAGACCGACACTCTACTACTGAGCCACACCGGTTTCGGCCCGTGTATATTTTTTAAAGTACCTACAAGGCACATAGCCCAGAGCCTGTCACACATAAACCTTCACTAAATATGAATCAGCAGCTCTTGCCAAAGGAATGGAGAGGCTAGTCTGATAGAAAGTCAAGCATCAAGACAGAGAGGTGGGAAGAGGAGGTATTCTGGTGTCATGAAGTTAAAGCCTTTTTTAGGGAAAAGAAAAAAAAATTATATATATATTATTATATTTATTCCAAAGAGGAAGGAGAGGGAGAGAGAGAGAGACATCCATGATGAGAGAGAATCACAGACCGGCTGCCTCCTGCACGCCCCCACTGGGGATGGAGCCCGCCACCTGGGCCTGTGCCCTGACCGGGCATCGAACCCTGACGTTCTGGTTCCTAGGTCGACGCTCAACCACTGAGCCACACCAGCCAGGCCATGTTCGAGTCTTTTCGCTGTGTGACCATGTGTGACCATGTGTGATCTTCTATGTTCGTGTGTGACCTTGTGTGACTGTGTGTGACTGCGCATGACCTTGTATGTTCATGTGTGACCATGTGTGACCTTGTGTGACCGTGTGTGACCATGTGTGACCGTGTGTGACCTTGTGTGACCATGTGTGACCATGTGTGTGACCGTGTGTGACTGCGTGTGACCGCGTGTTACCTTGTGTGACCTGTGTGACCATGTGTGTGACCGTGTGTGACCGTGTGTGACCGTGTGTTACCTTGTGTGACCGTGTGTGACCGTGTGTGACCGTGTGTTACCTTGTGTGACCGTGTGTGACCGTGTGTGACCGTGTGTGACCGTGTGTGACCGTGTGTGACCGTGTGTGACCATGTGTGTGACCGTGTGTGACCGTGTGTGACCGTGTGTTACCTTGTGTGACCGTGTGTGACCGTGTGTGACCGTGTGTGACCTTGTGTGACCGTGTGTGACCGTGTGTGACCGTGTGTGACCGTGTGTGACCGTGTGTTACCTTGTGTGACCGTGTGTGACCGTGTGTGACCGTGTGTGACCGTGTGTTACCTTGTGTGACCGTGTGTGACCGTGTGTGACCGTGTGTGACCGTGTGTGACCGTGTGTGACCTTGTGTGACCGTGTGTGA
Organism: Pipistrellus pipistrellus; assembly: GCA_903992545.1. Taxonomy (NCBI): domain Eukaryota; kingdom Metazoa; phylum Chordata; class Mammalia; order Chiroptera; family Vespertilionidae; genus Pipistrellus; species Pipistrellus pipistrellus. The sequence goes on along the minus strand of LR862377.1, from coordinate 7,478,467 downwards.
CCGTGTGTGACCGTGTGTGACCTTGAGCGAGACGCTGGGCGTCTGCCCTTTCTGGGCCCTGACAGGGTGCCCCCTCCCCTCGCGGCGTCTGCGGGGCCCTCCCGCCGCTCCCTCTGCAGAATCTGGTTCTCATTGCCTCCTCTTTCGGGGCCTCTGAGTGAGTTCCGCTGCCGCTCACAGGGATAAGTGCTTCCACCTGCCTCAGCTATGCGTTCCCGGGGCCTGGCGTGCACTGGGAGGTGCTGGGAATGTGGGCCTTTCCCCCCCACCCCCCCTCCTCCCAGCTCCCCCATCCTCCTCCTCCTCCCCCTCCATCCCCCCTCCCCAGGCTCAGGCCTGGGTGCCCTCCGTGCTGCTCGCTGCCTCCGATGAGCGGGGGGGGGGGACTGGGGTGCAGACCCTGCCCGGCCCCCGCTCAGGGCACGGACCCGCACCCCCTCTTTGCACAGGGGCCCTGAGATGGGAGAGTTCGCCTGAGTCTAAGGTGACCCAATTTTTTTTTTAATACTTTTTTTTTTTTAATTGATTTTTTACAGAGAGAAGAGAGGGATAGAGAGCTAGAAACATCGATGAGAGAAAGAGTCATCCATCAGCTGCCTCTTGCACACCCCCTACTGGAGATGTGCCTGCAACCAAGGTACATGGCCTTGACCGGAATTGAACCCAGGACCTTTCAGTCCGCAGGCCGACGCTCTATCCACTGAGCCACACCGGTTTCGGCAGGAGACCAGATTTTAACATTGGTAAAGCGGGACACCATTGGCGAGGGTGGGGGTGGGGGGTTCTTGATTAAAAATCTGGTCTATACAGCCGAGACCGGTTTGGCTCAATGGATAGAGCGTCTGCTTGGGGACTGAAGTGTCCCGGGTTTGATTCCGGTCAAAGGCATGTACATTTGTTGCGGGCACATCCCCAGTGGGGGGTGTGCAAGAGGCAGCTGATCAATGACTCTCGTCGATGTTTCTAACTCTCTATCTCTCTCCCTTCTTCTCTGTACAAAATCAATAAAATATATTTTTTTTAAATATCTGGTCTATATGGAGCCAAAAATTTTCATAGAACACCAAAATAGTATTATATATATATATATATATATATATATATATATATATATTTATTTATTTAAAATTTCAACATAAGTACAATTTACAAATATAATTTAAAAATGTATGTATAGTACTATTTTATTATTTGGCATATTTCTCATTTGAGTGAATTCTAACCACTGATCAACCATGCGAACTTGGATAAGCAGCTCTCGATAATCAGTTCTCCACAGTTATTTGTTATGATTAAAGTTTCACACGATACAATGAACAAAAATAACATAAATCTCCTATCCTGGCTACATAGCCCCACGGCCGCCGAACACCGTCTGTTCCCTTCCCGCTCTCCCGCCGTTCCCTGGCTTGTCGTGCATTCTTTCCAAACATCGGGGCTTTTTTAAAACGCCGCGGGACGCGGGACACATTGTCAGAAATCGGGACTGTCCTGCGGCGGCTGGCGGCAGGGACGGGGCTGGGACCAGAGGCTGGGGGTTTGAGTCCTGGCCCCCCAAGTCTGATGTGAGGGCTGTGGGCTCCAGCTCACTCCTGCGGCCTGGCCTTGAAGCCTGGAAGCCCGCCTGTAACACCCGGCTGACTGGCGTGACTCAGCGGCTGAGCGCCCACCTAGGAACTAGGAGGTCAGGGTTCGATTCCCGGTCAGGGCACAGGCCCGGGTGGCGGGCTCCATCCCCGTTGTGGGGCGTGCAGGAGGCAGCCGATCCGTGATTCTCCCATCGTGGATGTTTCTATATCTCTCCCTCCCTCTCCCTTCCTCTCTGCAATCAATAAAAATATATGTAACAATTAAAAAAAGTTTATCGATTTTCTTTTTAAATCCTCCCCCAAGGATGTTTTTTCCATGGAATTTTAGAGAGAGTGAAAGGGAGAGACAGAGAGGAATGCCGATGAGAGAGAGAGACATTGATTTTTTTTTTAATATATTTTATTGATTTTGTACAGAGAGGAAGGGAGAGAGACAGAAAGCCAGAAACATCGATGAGAGAGAGTCATCGATCAGCTGCCTCTTGCACACCCCCTACTGGGGATATGCCCACAACCAAGGCACATGCCCTTGACTGGAATTGAACCCGGGTCCCTTCAGTCCCCAAGCCGACGCTCTATCCATTGAGCCAAACCGGTCTCGGCGAGAGACATTGATTGGTTGCCCTTCTCACATCCCCGAAACCAGGGCCAGGAGCCTGCAACCAAGGCCCGGCCCCTTGAGCGGAATCGAACCTGGGACCCTTCAGTCGACAGGTGGATGCTTTATTCACTGAGCCAAACCAGCCAGAGCAAGCTTATCGATTTAAAAAAAAAAATGTATTTTATTGATTTTTTTTTTTTACAGAGATGAAGGGAGAGGGATAGAGAGTTAGAAACATCGATGAGAGAGAATCATCCATCAGCTGCCTCCTAGACACCCCCCACTTGGGATGTGCCCGCAACCAAGGTACATGCCCTTGACCGGAATCGAACCCGGGACTCTTCAGTCCGCAGGCCGACGCTCTATCCACTGAACCACACCAGCCAGAGGAAGCTTATTGTTTTTAGAGAGAGAGGAAGGGAGAAAGAAATAGAAACATCGATCACCTGCTCCTGCATGGCCCTAGTGGGGACCGAGCCCACCACCTGGGAATGTCCCCTGACCAGGAATGGAACTGGCGAGCTCTTGGACATGGGACGATGCCAACTGAGCTACACTGTCCAGGCCCAATAACGCTGCCTTTTTATTTTTATTTTGCAAATGAATTTTTATTGATTTCAGAGAGGAAAGAAAAGGGAGAGATAGAAACATCCATGATGAGAGAGCATCATGGATCGGCTGCCTCCCGCACGCCCCCCACTTGGGATGGAGCCCACAACCCGGGCGTGTGCCGCTGGCCGGAATCGAACCCGGGGCCCTTCAGTCCGCAGGCTGATGCTCTATCCACTGAGCCAGGCCAGCGAGGGCTTGCTTCCTCCACTTTATCCACTATGACTGCTCTTTCTTTTTTTTCTTTTTCTTTTTTTTTTTTTTTTTTTTAATATATTTTATTGATTTTACACAGAGAGGAATTGAGAGGGACAGAGAGTTAGAAACGTCGATGAGAGAGAAACACCGACCAGCTGCCTCTTGCACACCCCTCACCTGGGGATGTGCCCGCACAACCAAGGTACATGCCCTTGACCGGAATCGAACCTGGGACCTTTCAGTCCGCAGGCCGACGCTCTATCCACTGAGCCAAACCAGTCCCGGCATGACTGCTCTTTCTGTCTGGGTCCCCTTCACTGCTCACCCAGCCTTTTGAGGGAGACGCCATCACCCCCATACCACCCCCGCAGCTTGTAGGAGCAAAATTCAGAGCGACTGGGATCTTCCTTCAACTTGTCTGACAGCCAGGCCGCCCTCCCTCCCTCCCACTCCCTCCCCACCCCATCCAGGTGGGCTTGATCCCGCCTCCGCCCCTGGGGTCCCCCGCTTCCTGCCCCCGCCGCCCCAGCCTCCTCTCAGTGCGGTTTGGGTTGGCTCACACCTCGAGGTCTGGCCTTGCAGCCTCCTTCCCGACCACACACCTTAGCGGAGAGGAGGGGGAATTCAGACCGGGTCTCACTAGTGCTATCAGCAGTAATGTGCTCTTTTCCCCAAAAGACTTTTATTTTAAATATATTTTATTGATTTTTACAGAGAGGAAGGGAGAGAGAGAGAGAGAGAGAGAGAGAGAGAGAGAGCTAGAGACATCAATGAGAGAGAGACATCGACCAGCTGCCTCCTGCACACCCCCTACCGGGGATGTGCCCGCAACCAAGGTACATGCCCTTGACCGGAATCGAACCTGGGACCCTTCAGTCCCTCCATCCATTGAGCCAAACTGGTTAGGGGAATAAAAATATATTTTAAATAAAAGTGGGATCAGGGGGAGTGGCCACCTGTCCGCTCCCAGCTCCTGGGGGTGGGGGATGAAGGGGGGGGGGTCAAGGTGCCTGGGGCACTTGGGATGAGAGGAGAAGTTTGCAAATACAAGCCAGTTCTGACCAAGGACCCCCGTTGTCGCTAAACGCCCCCTGGTGACCGATCCAGCAAATTGTACTTAACAGTTTCCCATTCATTGGTGTCTCAGCCCCTTTGGAGTCGGGGAGCCTGGGAGCTGCGGATGGATGGCAGTGGTGGTTATTATTATTATTTATTTATTTTTAGAAATATTATATTGCCTTTTTACAGAGAGGAAGGGAGAGGGACAGAGAGTTAGAAACATCAATGAAAGAGAAACATCGACCAGCTGCCTCCTGCACACCCCCCACCTGGGGATGTGCCCGCAACCAAGGTACATGCCCTTGATGGGAATCGAATCTGGGACCTTTCAGTCCGCAGACCGACGCTCTATCCACTGAGTCAAACCGGTTTCGGTTATTATTTTTAAATGTATATTTATTGATTTCAGAGAGGAAGGGAGAGAGAGAGGAGCATCGGCTGCCTCCTGCACACCTCCTACGGGGGGGATCGAGCCCACCACAAGGGCAGCTGCCCTCACCGGGAATCGAACCCTGACCTCCTGGTTCCTAGGTGGATGCTCCACCGCGCTCTCTCTTTCCTTCTCTCTTCCTCTCTGAAATCAGAAAGAAATATTTAAAAGCCCAGCCAGGTGTAGCTCAGCGGTTGAGCGTCCACCCAGGAACCAAGAGGTCTTGGGTTCAATTCCCTGGTTAGGGCACCTGCCCTTGTGGTGGGCTCCATCCCCTGAAGGGGGCGTGCAGGAGGCGGCTGATCCATGATTCTCTCTCACCATTGATGTTTCTATTTCCCTCTCCCTCTCCCTTCCTCTGAAATCAATAAAAATGTATATTGCCGAAACTGGTGTGGCTCAGTGGATAGAGCGTCGGGTTTGGGTTCAATTCCGGTCAAGGGCATGCACATTGGTTGTGGGCACATCCCCAGTGGGGGTGGGTGTGCAGGAGGCAGCTGATGGGTGTTTCTCTCTATCGATGTTTCTAACTCTCTATCCCTCTCTTCTTCTCAGTGAAAAATCAAGAAAATATATTTTAAAAATATATTTAAAATGTATTTAAAATATTTTTTAAATAAATAAACAAGGGACAGAGCGAGAGGAAGGACGCGGGTGGAGGGAGGCGGGTGTGTGCGGGGAGGGGAGGGTGGCCGCGGCCCCACGGGCACCGCAGGGGCAGCTGTCAGCGGGAGATAAGGCGGAGGGAGGAGCTGGGAGCCCGCGGAGGGGCGGAGGCGGAGCCCGGGGACCGCCGCCGCCGCCGCCGGGAGAAGGCGGCGGAGACGCACCGGCTGCAGCGGCGCACGGTGCGCGCTCCGGGCGGCGAGCCGAGCGCCCCGATGGGCGCGCAGGTGGATGCCCCGCCGCACAGGCGAACCCGGGCCTGGATCCAGCCCCGGGGAGAGGACGCGGACTTCCGCTCCGTCCCGTCCCCGCGCACCCAGCGGAGCTCGCGGCCCTAACGGGACACGCGGGGCCGCGCTACGTAACGGGTCGCGAAACCAGCCACGCAGGCGACGCCCGCGACCGAGCCTCCCGGCTGCAGATCGCGCGAGGACACGCCTCCCTCTCGCCCCGCCTCCCTCTCGCCCCGCCCCGCCTTTTCCTTTGTTTCCTCCATCCGGAGACATATCGCGAGAACTGCGCCGCAAATCTCGGGAGCGCGGATTCGGGCCGGCCGGGGCCGCTGCTCTCGCGGTGTTTGGACGAGACTGCGCCCTTCCTTCCTTCTGGCCGCTCGGCCGCCTTCTCCCCTTCCCCTCCCGGCCTCCCCTCCTTCCCCGTGGCCCGGCCCCGCGGGCTAATATGGTCTCCGGCGATGGACGCCCCAAGTGCAGGTCAGTGCTGTTCGCCGCCGCCGGGGGCCGGGCAGCTGCGGGCGGGCGCGCGGTCCGGTCCGGTCCGGCGCTGGGTCCCTGTGTGTTCCGCCTGGAGTCGCCCGGCCAGCGTGCGGGCCTCGGGCCTCGGGCTCGGGTCGCTCCCCGAGGCCTCCCTGCGGGGCCCATTCCGCCCCGGCCCGCTCGCGCCCGGGCCCCGCCGGCTTCCAGCCCCGCCAGGGGCCCCGCTGGCCGCACAGCAGGCCCGGGGCACGGTCTCCGTGGAAGCGGAGTGGGAGGCGGGCAAGGCCGGGCGTCGGGGGGCCAGGCCCCCGGGCCGCGCACTGCAGCGTGGGGCCTGCACCTCGCGGTCCCCGCTCCGTCGGGTCCGTGAGGTTCGGACGGCGCTGTCAGCGGGCCGGGCTGGTCTCCTCCTCGGACCGAGGGCCCAGCCAGGCCGAGGATGGGGGCTGGGAGTCCATTGTGCCTTCTTTCAAGACCGCCTCCCGCCCCTCCTCCCCGAGGTCGTGCGGGCCCCCGAGGCCCCAGCCTTCGTGGTTCAGTCTCAATTCGTGCAAAACCCGGAAGAACGCGTCCGCTTTTTAAGGCGAATCGGCCCCTTTACCGGGAGGTTTTGTTAACACTTTTATCTTTACTCTCCAGGCCTGTTGGGGTCTTTCTTGGGTTGGGTTGGGTTTGATTTCGGTTTTGTCCATGTTGTTGAATGCATTGTCATAATCTTGTCCTTTGATTATTATTTTTTTTAAATACACTTTTATTGATTTCAGAGAGGTAGGAAGAGGGAGAGAGAGAAACATCAATGAGAGAGAATCACGGGTGGGCTGCCTCCTGCACGCCTCCCACTTGGGATCGAGTCTGCAACCCAGGCATGTGCCCTTGACTGGAATCCAACCTGTCAATTCAATCTGCAGGCGGAGGCTCTATCCACTGAACCACACCGGCTAGGTCCACCCCCCCCCCTTTTTTTTTTTAAAGAAAAGTCAATCCGTGTATCATAATTGTGGTATTCTCAAGTTGCTGCCTGTACTTATGAAATATTCAGGATGTGTCTTTTCCAAACATGCCTCCACATCATTAAAGTCACTTTCATTGTCCCTTTCCAGGTGTTCTTTGTTATCATATTTCAGCAGGGTTGAGAGCCGAAACCGGTTTGGCTCAGTGGATAGAGCGTCGGCCTGCGGTCTGAAAGGTCCCAGGTTCGAGTCCGGTCAAGGGCATGTACCTTGGTTGCGGGCACATCCCCGGTAGGGGGTGTGCAGGAGGCCGCTGATCGATGCTTCTCTTTCATCGATGTTTCTGACTCTCTGTCCCTCTCTTCCTCTGTGTAAAAAATCAATAAAATATACTTAAAAAAAAAAGAATCAGGGTCGAGAGATGGACTGTCCAGTACAGTGAACAGTAGCTGCATGTGACTTTTTATACTTAAACTAGAGGCCTGGTACATGAAATTCATGCGGGGGGGGGAGGGGGGTCCCTCAGTTCAGCCTGTACCCTCTCCAATCTGGGACCCCACAGGGATCGGGCCTAAACTGGCAGTTGGACATCCATCTTGCAATCTGGGAGGCTGGCTCCTAACTGCTCATCTGCCTGCCTGCCTACCTGATTGTCCCTAACCACTCTGCCTGCTGGCCTGTTTGCCCCCAACTGGCGCCCTCCCCTTCTGGCCTGATCGCCTCTGCCTCTGCCCTGGCTTTGTCCAGAAGGACATCTGGAAGGTCTCCCGGTGTAATTAGCATATTACCTTTTTATTAGCATAGATGAATTAAAATAAAAAGTTTGAGTTCACCAGTGGCTGGTAGCCACATTTCAAGTGCTCAGTAGCCACCTGTGGCTCATTGCACAGGGACTAAATACAGCTTTGTTATCGTTGCAGAAGATTCTGTTGGGTCAAGTTGATTTCCAGGCGTTTTGCCTCTGTAATTGTGTCCAGTTAACATATATTTTATTTTATTTTTTCAGGAAACACCTTTGAGTACCTTATTGAAAAATTAAACGACAGTTCACGCAAGAAGTTCTTCAATGTACCTAAACTTGGAGGCACGAAGTATGGTAATGTTGCTTCAATTTTCTGGGGCTCCTTTCCTTTCTAATAAAAATGCGTTTGTCGCTCTCGCCGGTGTGGTTCAGTGGATAGAGCATCGGCCTGCGGACTGAAGGGTCCCAGGTTCGGTTCCAGCTAAGGGCACATGCCTGGATTGCGGGCTTGGTCCCCAGTGGGGGGCATGTGGGAGGCAGCCAACCAATGATTCTCTCATCGTTGATGTTTCTATCTCTCTAACCCTCTCCTTTCCTCTCTGAAATCAATAAAAAATATTTATTTATTTATTTATTTTTAAATAAATTAAAAAAATGTGTTTGTCAACCTGAGCTGAAAAAAACAACAACATGTAGCCCTAGCTGGTGTGGCTCAGTGGATAGAGCGTCAGCCTGTGGGACTGAAGCGTCCCAGGTTCGATTCCAGTAAAGGGCACATGCCTGGGTTGTGGGAGCATGCAGGAGGCAGCCGCTCAATGATTCTCTCTCATCGATGTTTTTATCTCTCTGAAAATCAATAAAAATACTTTTTTTTTTTTTTTTAATGGAAATCTATCCCATCGTGTTGTAAAAGGTACAGCTACACACAGTTCTAACGTTTTTTAAAAATTTTGGGACCACTTTTGCCGAAACAGGTTTGGCTCAGTGGATAGAGCGTCGGCCTGCGGACTGAAAGGTCCCGGGTTCGATTCCAGTCAAGGGCATGGACCTTGGCTTCGGGCACATCCCTGGAAGGGGGCGTGCAAGAGGCAGCTGGTCGATGATTCGCTCTCATCGATGTTTCTAACTCTCTTGTCCCTCTCTCTTCCTCTCTGTAAAAAATCAATAAAATATATATTTTTTTAAAAAAAAACTTTTGGGACCACTTTTGTCTGAGAAAGAGGTAAGCCCATGGTTTAACTTCTCATTTAAAACCTGCGTTAACCGATAATTTTTTTTTTTTAACCTGTGTAAGCCACTAATACAATTTTAAAAAGCCTGGCTGGTGACATTCTACAGCTATTCATTGTATATATTAATTCCTCTAGTGAAGAATGCCCGTGGTTCTTTGTCGCCCGTCCTTTGAATGGGAATCCGCAGGGCTCGCGGACGTGTTTTGCTCCGGGACTGGCTATGGTTTGCCGGCGCGGCACCAGCACTTTGCCAGACCTTTGCTGGCACGTGATCGGGGCCCAGTCCTTCTCTGAGGTTTCAGAAGCACGGACCTGGCTGACCCCCAGGTACTGGATGGAAGTCTTGGCTTTCGTGACAGTGGAATGGCTTTCTCACCCAGGCCAGTGAATGAAGGGAAGACCTGTTGGGAAGAGGGATTATTATCATCACAATTCTTTTTTTTTTTTTTTTTTTCCAATTTATTGATTGTTCACAGAGAGGGAGAGAGAGAAACATCGATGAGAGAGAGTCATCCACCAGCTGCCTCTTGCACACCCCTTACTGGGGATGTGCCCGCAACCAAGGTGCATGCCCTTGACCGGAATCGAACCCGGGACCCTTCAGTCCGCAGGCCGACGCTCTATCCACTGAGCCACACCGGTCCTGGCTATCGTCACACTTTTGAGTAAAAAACTACTTGAAAAGATGAATGTCAAATATATCGACATCCGTTTCGGAGAGAGCTTATCTTTACCTTGTCTTTTTCTTCTTCTTGCGTTGTTTTATCAAGAAGATGGCTTTTGTGTGAGAGAGGGCAGCATCGATGTGAGAGAGAGACAGGTTGATTGGGCAAACCCGCAGCCCAGGTATGTGCCCCTGACCAGGAATCCACCCCGTGACCCTTCCGTGCTCGCACCGTGGGGCACACGGGCTCAGGCTTTATCTGTGGATACGGGGGTACTTGCGTGTTCCAGATTGCCACCAGCAGTGTTATCTCATACGTGATGGGCAGAGTCCGGCGTCCTGGAAGGTGCTTGTCGGAGATCTTTGAATTTGAAGATCCGTCTCTCCATTGTCAGAGCCCCGCTCCTTCCCGGAGGCTCCAGCGGGACTTGGGTTGATGTCAGACGGGTCGCCGGGCAGTCAGCCTGGTGGGGGCGCGGGGGACAGGAGTCTGGCCTGCGCGGTGACCGGGGCCGTGGCCGTGGCCGTGACCGTGGAGCAGCTGCTCCGCAGCCTTCAGCGCCCCCTCCTCGTTCCCTTTGTGTTTCCTTTTCTGCCGGTCTCTTTAACCGCAGGCCTGGTCGGTCCCGCAGAGAGGCAGGACTTGGCTTTCCCAAGCTGGAAGTCGTTGCCAACTTCCTGTTTATAAAGAAAGCTGCTGTGCATGTGTGATGTGTGAGTTTTGATGCAAGCTTATTATATAAACCGGTGTGGCTCATTGGGTAGAGCATCGGTCTGTGGACTGAAAGGTCCCAGGTTTGATTCTGGTCGGGGGCATGGACCTTGGTTGTGGGCACATCCCCGGTGGGGAGTGTGCAGGAGGCAGCTGATGGATGTTTCTAACTCTATCGCTCTCTGTCTTCCTCTCTGTAAAAAAACCAATTAAATATATTTAAAAAAAAAAAAAAAAAAAAAGCTTATGTAGAACTAGGGGCCCTGTGCCCGGGGAGGTGAGGGGTGAGTCCCTCAGCCCGACCTGCACCCTCTCCAATCTGGGAGCCCTCACCAATCGGGAGTTTCTGTCTGTCTTTGCAATCGTATGAGCGAATTGTCTGAGACCCCAACCCAGTTTGGTTTGGTGCTCACAGAATAATAGAGGCTTTTTTTCTTTCTTTGCTTCATTGGTGGAGATTTCCTGGAAGTTTTAGGATATCTTCCCTTTAATTTTTCCTAGGCACTCTGACTTTACTTATGTCTCTCACCTTTGTTTTCCCTCCATCCGCAACAGGCACTTGCTCCTGGCTCACTTTGCTCTAGAGCACATGTGTCAAACACAAGGCCCGCGGGCCAAATCCAGCCCACCAGGCCTTGCAATGTGGCCCGCACCGCGCTGTCATCACTGCACTCCGCTGTCAGTTTATGACATTGTCAGTTTATGACTGTTCAGTAAACCATTCGGCCCGCGATTTAGGCTGGATTTTAGATTTTGGCCCCTTCTCTGATTGAGTTAGACACCCCTACTCTAGAGTCTAGGAGATCCACCTGCCACCAGAGCTACAATTCCCAGCATTCCTGGTTTTCCCTTCCTGCCCTGTCTCTGTCCCAAGGCCTCTTGCTCTGCCAAGTCCTCCAAGCCACCAGCTCTCCCTCTCTGCTGTCCATCTGGACCTTGGGGAGCAAGTTCCCCAAGCCTCTCCACTCTATCTGGCCCCTGTGTATGCAAATTAATCTGCCATCTTTGTTAGGTTAATTTGCATACTCACTCCTGATAGGCTGGTGAGCGTGGCAGAGGTATGGTCAGTTTACATTTTTCTCTTCTATTTTATTTTATTTATTTATTTGTTTATTTATTTTAATATATTTTATTGATTTTTTACAGAGAGGAAGGGAGAGAGATAGCCAGAAACATTGATGAGAGAGAATCATCGATCAGCTGCCTCCTGCACGCCCCCTACCGGGGATGTGCCTGCAACCAAGGTCCATGCCCTTGACCGGAATCGAACCTGGGACCTTTCAGTCCGCAGACCGACGCTCTACCACTGAGCCACACCGGTTTTGGCATCTCTGTTCTAGTCTTGACTCTTGAATATAAGGAACAAACACTCACTTAGCTCAGCGCTCAAGGCAGAAGTGCCGTTTGCTGACGCCCCAGGACAGGAGGACCGGCCCCGCCTCTGGGAACCGTGCTTCTCAGCCGGGTCTGCTCCGCTCTGCACAGGCTCCTGGCTCCTGGTCCCAGGTCTCTGACACACTCTCCAGTCTGCTCCGCAGCCCTGGCTCCTTGTGGGAAGCCCCAGCGGGCCACCCGCCCGTTCAGGAAGAACCTCAGGACTTGTCCCCCCCCCCCCCCCCCCCCGTGTCACCTGCTGTGGCCGGGCTGGGACATGTGCGAGTCCGGCTTCCCTGGCCTTGTCCCCCGTGGGCCCGGGGTGTTGACACACAGTCCCCGCTTGGCCAGGACGGCCTGCCCGCCGATGCTCCGCGCACTGCCACGCACTCCCACCCTCCCGCTGCGTCTGCCGGCCATTCCCCTCCGGGTTAGGCTGTGGTGGTGAAGGCAGACGCCCGCTGGGCCAAGGGAGGAGGTGCACTGTGGGGCACAGCTCCCTGGCCAGGGAAGCATGGATTGAGGAAGCTCTTTTCTCTCGGGTTTCAGGTTCCCACCCCTCTGCTCCCTCTGCTCCACCGCAGACAAGCCTCTGCCTGTGAGTTTGCACACGGCCCTGCGGCCGCTCGGCCCCACAGCTGCTCAGTCCTCTTGCAGCTCAGCCCTGTGGCCGCTCAGCCCTATGGCACCTCAGCTCTCTGGCTGCTCAGCCCTGTGGCTGCTCAGTCCTCAGGCTGCTCAGCCCTGTGGCCGCCCAGCCCTGTGGCCACGCAGCCCCGTAGCCTCTCAGCCCCGTAGCCTCTCAGCCCCGTGGCCTCTCAGCCCCGTGGCCGCCCAGCCCCGTGGCCTCTCAGCCCCGTGGCCTCTCAGCCCCGTGGCCTCTCAGCCCCGTGGCCTCTCAGCCCCGTGGCCGCCGAGCCCCGTGGCCGCCGAGCCCCGTGGCCTCTCAGCCCCGTGGCCTCTCAGCCCCGTGGCCGCCGAGCCCCGTGGCCTCTCAGCCCTGTGGCCTCTCAGCCCCGTGGCCGCCGAGCCCCGTGGCCGCCGAGCCCCGTGGCCTCTCAGCCCCGTGGCCGCCGAGCCCCGTGGCCTCTCAGCCCTGTGGCCGCCGAGCCCCGTGGCCTCTCAGCCCTGTGGCCGCCGAGCCCCGTGGCCTCTCAGCCCTGTGGCCGCCGAGCCCCGTGGCCTCTCAGCCCTGTGGCCGCCGAGCCCCGTGGCCTCTCAGCCCTGTGGCCGCCGAGCCCCGTGGCCTCTCAGCCCCGTGGCCTCTCAGCCCTGTGGCCTCTCAGCCCCGTGGCCTCTCAGCCCCGTGGCCGCCGAGCCCCGTGGCCTCTCAGCCCTGTGGCCGCCGAGCCCCGTGGCCGCCCAGCCCTGTGGCCTCTCAGCCCCGTGGCCTCTCAGCCCTGTGGCCGCCGAGCCCCGTGGCCGCCCAGCCCTGTGGCCTCTCAGCCCCGTGGCCGCCGAGCCCCGTGGCCGCCCAGCCCCGTGGCCTCTCAGCCCCGTGGCCGCCGAGCCCCGTGGCCGCCCAGCCCCGTGGTCGCCCAGCCCCGTGGCCGCCCAGCCCTGTGGTATCTCAGCCCCGTGGTCGCCCAGCCCCGTGGTCGCCCAGCCCCGTGGTCGCCCAGCCCCGTGGCCGCCCAGCCCCGTGGCCTCTCAGCCCCGTGGTCGCCCAGCCCTGTGGCTGCTCAGCCCTGTGGTATCTCAGTCCTTTGGCTGCACAGCCCCGTGGCCGCTCAGGACGCCTTTCCGGTCTGTCTGTGCTGCTGGCAGGCCCCTGCATGAGGGACCCCTGCTCCCGTGTGCTCTCTCACGGGTGTTGGTCGTGGCCTCCCGGGGCTCGGGCTGCTTCCCGGCCTGCTGGGGAGGCGTGGACACGGAGCACCGCTCCATGGAGCAGGGGGCCGGCCCTGGGAGCGCAGGCCGCTGTCTGCACCTTCACTTCACCGGCGATGGAGGCTTTTGCTTCCTGTCTGCCCGCGAGTGAAAGGAGGGCCCTGAGCGGGACTCTGCCCTTCTGGTTCTTCGGCGCGCTCTGGGCAACAGATGAGAAGGGCTGGTTCTGAGCTGGAAATCCATTGATGATGTTTGTTGGAGATAGAAGAAGGGAGGGGAAGAGAGAGAGAGAAGCATTGATGTGAGAGAAACCCATCGATTGATTGGTTGCCCCCCTTACATGCCCCGACTTGGGTTGGGATCGAACCTACAACCCCGGAAGGAAACCTTGACCAGGAATGGAACTCGAGACCCCTGGTTGCGTGACTTGGCTCTAACCACTGAGCCACCGGCCAGGGCTCCTCCAGTACCTTCTCTGTAGGCCCCTGGCCTTGAGCAGCTTCTGAGGTTTGCCTGCCCACAGGGGTTTTCACAGAGCGCGTGGGCGGTCTTGTTTCCACTTCCTGGCGAGGGGGCCTTGCATCCAGGAGCCGAGGAATTGGCCTGCAGTCACACACTTTCTTGAGCAGTTTGGCCTTGGACTCTGCCTTCTACTTTTATTTTATTTTATTTTTTTTTATTTTTAAAAAAATATATTTTATTGATTTTTCACAGAGAGGAGGAGAGAGGGATAGAGAGTTAGAAACATCGATGAGAGAGAATCATCGATCAGCTGCCTCCTGCACACCCCCTACTGGGGATGTGCCCGCAACCACGGTACATGCCCTTGACCGGAATCGAACCCGGGACCCTTCAGTCCGCAGGCTGACGCTCTACCACTGAGCCAAACCGGTCCCGGCTGCCTTCTACTTTTATTTTTTGAAAATATTTAATTGATTTTTTTACAGAGAGGAAGAGAGGAATAGAGAATTTGAAACATCGATGAGAGAGAAACATCGACCAGCTGCCTCTTGCACACCCCCCACTGGGGATGTGCCCGCAACTGAGGCACATGCCCTTGACCGGAATTGAACCTGGGACCCTTGAATCCACAGGCCGTCGCTCTATCCACTGAGCCACACCAGTTAGAGCCTGCCTTCTGCTTTTAGTCCAGCTGTCCCTCAGGACCAGGCTCCAGGCGGAGCGGGACCAGCTGCTGTGCTCATTGCCCAGGGACTGCGTTCCTCCTGCGAGGTCGGCTCTGGGGCCGGGCCAGGGCCCCTGCGTGTCATCCCCGTCTCCGTGATGAGCCTGGCGGAGCCTCTGTGGGGAAGACTCCTGTCTGGGCAGAAGCCGTGCTCACGGGGACGGCATCACATACCGGAGCCGCCCTGGGGAGCTGCAGGCGGGGGCAGGCTGCGTGTGGAATGGCCTCATGAGAGCGTCCTGGTTAAATTCCACGACTAAATGTCAAAACGCATCCCAGAGCCAGGAAACCGGCCATCAGCCCGGCGGCTGTGACTGCCCTGAGCAGCGCGGCTGCCAAGCTCACAGCAGCCTTCCGTCTGGATGCGCCGGGTCTGCACCCTGGGGGCCGGCTGGACCTGATTCACCCCCTCCCCGGGCGGTGGCGGCACAGCCTCTGGGCCTGGCACCTGCGGGATCGCCCTCCACTGAAGTGTGATGCCACCATCCTGCTCCAGCTTCCCGTCACCAGATTGTCTGTTATCTGTTGTTACAGGATCCGCTTTCCGGATTCTCAGGATCCCAGACATTCCTGGGAGAGGGGTGTGGGGGGGTAATCCAGCCAGTTCTCTCCCAGCCCCGGTCAGCCCAGGCGGCCAGCAGTGGTGGGTGCTCCAGGTGGGACGTGCCCGCGGCTCAGGCAGCATCCTGTGCCGAGGAAGCGCAGTGGTTAGTGATGGGCGCACGGGTGGGAGTGCAAGGACAGGGCCTTCCTTAGCAGGCGCGGCTGGTCACAGGCTCCAGCTGGCAAGCTTAACATCAGCCATTGCTGACTGACAGGACAGCAGTCCCCCTGTGTCCCCCCCGGGTCCCCCCCAGGCCCGAGGTTCAGGCTGTGCGCTGGGCGGAGTGGTGGGGTTCGCCCACCCGCCCCATTCCTCTGGAACATGGGCTGGGGTGTCTGCTCGCCCTGCGCAGCTGTCCCGGCCATCGGCGGAGTGTCCCAGTGCTGGTGTCGCCGTCACCTTCTATCCCAAAGCTGGGGGGGGAGGGGCATGCTGGCGCTGCAGACATGCCAGAGAAGCCGCAAGGTGCTTCCTTTACGGGAACAGCGAACGTTCTGGACTTCAGAAAGCCGCTGCACGTCCAGGCTGCTGAGCTGGTTAGAACGAATCCCCTCTGAGATTGCCCAGCTTATAAGTCAGCCTTCACCAGGGGCGTACGGATCGGAACACACAGCCCTTCCGAGGTTGGGTGCTCCGTCCACGGGGGTCCTGCCCGTGACCCTGCGGGTGAGGGGACTGTCCTCGGGAGGGGGGGGGCGCCATGCGTGGGGCTGGCGGAGACGGGGCTGTGTGGCCTGGGTGCTGGCGGCGGGGGGTGCTTCCGGCGGCCGTAGAGCTGGTGTGCAATCCGTTCAGGCCTGCTTGTTGCAGGAACGCTGCGTAGTGGGTGGGTGTGCTTCCTGCTCCATCAGAGGCATGGGGTGTCCACGGCGCCCCACTTTCAGGACGCCCTGTGGGTGGGTGTCAGCAGCCTGGCCCCGCCTTTGGAGGCCCATTCATGGGTCACCTGCTGGTTCCAGTCCCGCCCCCTTCCCTGGGGTCTGGTCCAGGTCTCCCCCCGGCCTGGTGAGGTCTCTGTCATCCTTCTGCATCGGTAGCTGTGGCCTCCTCGACGGGAACTTGCTCTCCGCTGTGCATGGCTGGACTCGGGAGACGGGATGAAGGGCCGCTCCCGCTGTCAGCTTCAGGGGCTGGTGCTCCGGCCGCTTCCAGGGTCGATGCAGGGGTTCATTGTTCATCCTGACGCCCACATCGGTCTCCGAAGCCCTCTGGCTCTGAGGCGAGGGGGGCCGGGCTCGTTCAGGGCGCGGCCTCCAGAGGGAGCTGTCAAAGCAGCGCTGGGCGTCAGTTGCAGGCGTTTTCACTGAACAGCGAGGAAGCACGTGTTTTTGAGAAAGAAAGATAAATTGTAAGTTTGTAGCCAGGATTCCACTGTAGTGTCGTGTTCTGTGCCCACAGGGCCCTCAGACTGTGCTTGCCGTCCCAGGCCTGGCCACAGACCGCTTTCTCCTCCTCGTACACGTGGGGCAGCAGTTCCCGTGGGAAATGGCGGTGATGGACACATAACATACACGCGATGGACACATAACATACATGCGTCAGCTGTCCTTCACCTCTCACAACTGGGAACCTACTTCTGTCCCACCCGGTGTAGGTGACAGTGTCAGAGTTACAGCATCTGTGTCTCTGCCGTGTGTGTCCTTCGTGCGTGTTCTGCTGGGGAGGAGGCGCGGCCAGACAGCGCGGAATGGATGCTGAGATTTCCGGCCTGTCCCTCCCCTGTCCCTCTGATATCAGACAGGAACACGTTTACCGTACGTGGGCTTGGTGTGAGCTGTGAGCGCTGCTTTCCCGTGAGTCTGTCCTGGCGGCCACGCCTCCTCGGGGGCTCCCTGCCCTCAGACCGCTGTGTCCCCCCTCGTGTGGTCACATCCCCCCATCCACCTGCCCCGGGGCAGCCTCATGGGTGAAAACGTTAGTGTGGAACCTGATCAGCCCCAGTCATCGAGATCGAAAGATGCTTTTCAGGAAGTGAATTCACTCAGCTACGACCCGGATTCACTGTGAAACTTGAGCCATTTTTGATGGAAACGTCGTAAACCCGTTACAGACTTTTACACAGTGGAACCCACGTTTGTCTTAAAGGACTGTCTTTGTTGTTGTACTGAATTCCCATTTTCTGCGGTTTTCAGTTTCTCTCTGTCTTCCCCGGACGTTCGTGTGCGCGCACCAGTCTCACGTGCCCACGTCAGCACGTGCGTGTGAAGTCCCGTCTCTGCTTTTTCAGGGCCTGCTTACACGTGGGGCCTCCGAGGGACAGGTCCTGGTGCTCACAGGATGCGCTTTGTTCTGTGTTTACTATTCTGAAATACGTGTAAATTGAGAAACTATGCATCTGTATCTTTTTTTATGTTCTTTTTTATTTTTTATTTGTTTATTGATTAAGGTATCAATGTTATATTCCATTCCAATCCTCCATCCCTCCCCACTCATGCCCCCCCCCCCCCATTGTCCTTGACCACTGGTTAGGCTCATATGTGTGCACACTAGTCCTTTGGTGGATCTCTCCCTTTTATCCCCACCCTCCCTCTGAGGTCCGACAGTCTGACCCATGGCTCCTTGTCTCGGGGTCTGTTCTTGTTCGTCTGTCTATGTTGTTCACCATTTCCCCCAGGTGTGTGCGATCATGTCCTACTGGAAATATATTGTACTTATAAGATCCGAAAATGAGACGAGCCATAATCTTTATGCTGAGAGGCAAATGAACCAGTCTGTAGTGAGTTTCTTTCTGGGCCACCAGTTCTTTTGAGACCCAATTTCAATGTCAAACAGTTCCTTATGTGTACCTGTTAGCAATATATTTCAATTCTGGATGGTGGACAAATGGTGGTGATGCAGGTCTGACCCTCTCTGGTTTGGTGCATCTGTGTCTTTAAAAAAAAAAAAAAAAAGGTTTTATTGATTTTAGGAGAGGGGAGAGGGAGATGGAAACATCAATGAGAAATATCAGCGAGCTGCCTCCTGCACGCCCCCTACTGGTGACCCAGCCGCAGCCCAGGCCTGTGCCCTGCCCGGGAATTGAACTGTGACCTCGTGGTGCAGGCGAAGCCCCTCAGTCCCTGGGCCGCGCCGGCCGGGCGGTGCCCTGCGCCTTTAACTCTGTGTGAATCGAGTCCTTCTAACGCCTCGTTGTGACTGTCCTGCACGTTGTCTCTCGAACCAGACGCCCTGCCGTACTCTGTGCGGGTCCTGCTGGAGGCGGCCGTGAGGAACTGCGACGGCTTCCTGCTGAAGAGGGAGGACGTGCTGAGCATCCTGGACTGGCGGGCCACGCGGGGCCGTGTGGACGTGCCCTTCTTCCCGGCCCGCGTGCTCCTCCAGGACTTCACGTGAGTGGCCGCTGCCCCCGAGCATGTATCCGCGAACGGCCCTGGCTCCGGCTTTGAGTATTAGTTTATACATTTTTTTAAATTGCCCTTTTCTAGCCCTGGCCGGTGTGGCTCAGTGGTTAGAGCGTCGGCCTGCAGACTGAAGAGTCTTGGGTTCAATTTTGGTCAAGGGCACAGGCCCAGGTGGCGGGCTCGATCCCCAGTGGGGGGCGTGCAGGAGGCAGCTGATCCATGATTCTCTCTCATCATTGATGTTTCTACCTCTCTCTCCCTCTCCTTTCCTCTATGAAATCAATAAAGAAATACATTTTTTTTTTTTTTTAATAGTCTTGCCCTAGCAAGTTTGGCTCAGTGGATAGAGTGTCGGCCTGTGGACCAAATGGTCCCAGGTTCGATTCCGGCCAAGGGCACATGCCCGGGTTGTGGGCTCCATTCTCCCCCCCCCCCCCCACAGTGGGGGGGTGTGGGACGCAGCCGATCAGTGATTCTCTCTTATTGATGTTTCTCTCTCCCTCTCCCTTCCTCTCTGAAATCAATAAAAAAAATTTGAAAAGATAAAATTTTAAAAAGACTTAAAAAATTGCCCTTTCTCAACTGAAGCAATTCTTTAAAATTTAGGTGCTTGTTCCTCATGTTCTTTATTTCAAAACCACTTTTGTTCAGCTGCGTCCCTGTCCTCCCACCAGCTCAGGCTTTCAGACTTCTCCGCACACTGACGGCTGCCCCCCTCGCTCCAGGCCTTTCCCTCCATGGTGCCTGCCCAGTGGTCTCCGTGGACCCGGGGCAGAGCTAGGCTGGCCCCTCCCGGGAACCAGAGCCCACGCCCTCCGAAGGGCCTCGCTGCCCTGGGGCCAGGGAGGCATCTCTAGGAGAGGTGCCCTGGGTCGATGTCAGAGGAGGGCAGGGTTAGCTGGCAGAGCATGCCCTCGGCCCCAGGCCTTTGCTCAGTGCTGGTTGCCTGGTGGCGGGAGTGTGTCCAGTGGGTAACTGAGGGCCAGCGGGAAGGCGCTGGGCTGGGAGGGCCAGGGCCCGGGAGCGGCGGGGTCACGTGACATGGAAGGCAGGGGGCGGGGTGCCATCCGCCGTCCCCGAAATTCTGTGTCTGAGCATCCACCTCTGAGCGCTCACGCTCTCAGCATCGCATGTTAATCAGCCAGGGAGCGTCCAGCCCTGGGTAGCAAGGCCCTTGTCAAGCACGAATGCAGATTAAAAAGGGGTCCTTTTTATTTTATTTTTAAATACGTTTTTATTGGTTTTAGAGAGGAAGGGAGAGGAAGAAAGAGATAGAAACATCAGTGTTGAGAGAGAATCACTGATCGGCTGCCTCCTGCACGCCCCCTACTGGGGATCGAGCTTGCAACTGAGGCATGCGCCCTTGGCCGGAATCGAACCTGGGGCCCTTCCGTCCGCTGAGCCACACCGGTTAGGCCAAACAGATCTTTTTTCTTTTCTTTTTTTTCTTTTTTTTTTTTTTTAATATATTTTATTGATTTTTATACAGAGGGGAAGAGAGAGGGATAGAAAGCTAGAAACAGCGATGAGAGAGAATCATCCATCAGCTGCCTCCTGCACATCCCCCGACTGGGGATGTGCCCACAACCAATGTACATGCCCTTGACCGGAATTGAACCTGGGACCTCTCAGTCTGCAGGCCGACGCTCTATCCACTGAGCCACACCGGTCCCGGCCAAACGGGTCCTTTTTAAACACAGAAACGGGTAAGTGTGTCTCACAGCGGGCGCCCCTGTGCGGGAAGCTAGAGCTCAGAGTGCCCTCTGCTTCCAGGGGCATCCCGGCCATGGTGGACCTCGCGGCAATGCGGGAGGCGGTGAAGACGCTGGGCGGGGACCCCAAGAGAGTCCACCCTGCCTGCCCCACGGACCTCACCGTCGACCACTCTCTGCAGATCGACTTCAGCAAATGGTGCCGTGATGCCCACGGGCGGGCATGGCGCGGGGGGGGGGGGGGGGGGGGGGGCCGGGGAGAATATCCATGCTGGGGTGTGTGTGTGTGGCCTGGCGTGTGTGGCCTGGTGTGTGTGTGTGTGGCCTGGCGTGTGCGTGCTGGGGTGTGTGTGTGTGTGTGTGTGTGGCCTGGCCTGTGCGTGTGGGGGGGGGTGTGTGTGTGTGTGGCCTGGCCTGTGCATGCTGGGGTGTGTGTGTGTGTGTGTGTGTGTGTGGCCTGGCCTGTGCGTGCTGGGGTGTGTGTGTGTGTGTGTGTGTGTGGCCTGGCATGTGCATGCTGGGGGGTGTGTGTGTGTGTGTGTGTGGCCTGGCCTGTGCGTGCTGGGGTGTGTGTGTGTGTGTGTGTGTGTGGCCTGGCATGTGCATGCTGGGGGGTGTGTGTGGCCTGGCATGTGTGTGCTGGGGGGTGTGTGTGGCCTGGTGTGTGTGTGCTGGGGTGATATGAAGAGCTGAGTTTCTCTCATTAACTGGCTTTTGTTCCCTCGTGTGACTGACAGTGCGATACAGAACGCGCCCAACCCTGGAGGCGGGGACCAGCCCAAAGCAGCCAAGCTCTCGCCGCTCAAAGCGCCAGCGCCACCCAGGAGGCTGCCCTGCCGGGGCCCGGCCGCCTGCCGGGGGCCCTGCGAGCCGGGGGAGCCGGGCCCGGGCCGCGGCGCCGGGAGGCCGGCCACGCAGATCGAGAACACGCCCCTGCTGTGCCCCTTCCACCTGCAGCCGGTGCCCGAGTACGTACAGCCCTCTTCCTCTCACCCTGCGCTGGCTCCCTGGAACCCGTCCCCCATCCCCCCTCCTCCTCCACCTTCCCCCACCTCCCCAACACACACACACACACACACACACACACACACGCCCCTGCTGTGCCCCTTCCACCTGCAGCCGGTGCCCGAGTACGTACGGCCCTCTTCCTCTCACCCTGCCACTGGCTCCCTGGAACCCGTCCCCCATCCCCCCATCCCCCCCACCTCCCCTCACCCCCCAACACACACACACACACACACGCCCCTGCTGTGCCCCTTCCACCTGCAGCCGGTGCCCGAGTACGTACGGCCCTCTTCCTCTCACCCTGCCACTGGCTCCCCGGGGACCCGTCCCCCATCCCCCCATCCCCCCCACCTCCCCTCACCCCCCAACACACACACACACACACACGCCCCTGCTGTGCCCCTTCCACCTGCAGCCGGTGCCCGAGTACGTACGGCCCTCTTCCTCTCACCCTGCCACTGGCTCCCCGGGAACCCGTCCCCCATCCCCCCACCTCCTCCACCTCCCCCCACCTCCCCCCACCCCCCAACACACACACACACACACACAAACACACACACACCCCTGCTGTGCCCCTTCCACCTGCAGCCGGTGCCCGAGTACGTACGGCCCTCTTCCTCTCACCCTGCGCTGGCTCCCCGGAACCCGTCCCCCATCCCCCCTCCTCCTCCACCTTCCTCCACCTCCCCAACACACACACACACACACACACACACACACACACACGCCCCTGCTGTGCCCCTTCCACCTGCAGCCGGTGCCCGAGTACGTACGGCCCTCTTCCTCTCACCCTGCGCTGGCTCCCCGGGGACCCGTCCCCCATCCCCCCACCCCCTCCACCTCCCCCTACCCCGCACCCCCCAACACACACACACACACACCCCTGCTCTGCCCCTTCCACCTGCAGCCGGTGCCCGAGTACGTACGGCCCTCTTCCTCTCACCCTGCGCTGGCTCCCCGGGGACCTGTCCCCCATCCCCCCACCTCCTCCACCTTCCCCCACCCCCCACTCCCCACCACACACACACACACACACACACACACACACACACACACCCCTGCGCTGGCTCCCCGGAACCCGTCCCCCCGTTCCCTCCACCTTCCCCCCCACACCCAGCCCTGCTCCGGGGCCGGACTGTCTGTGTGGGCTGCTGCCTTGTTCGCCCTGTGTCCCAGCAGGGCACGCCGTTAGGTCGGCTCTGCCCCAGGAGGGAACCATTAGGCTTCCCTGTGAGTGTGGTTAGTTTCCTGACTCGTAGGCAGCAGCGTCCTGCGTCTCACACGGAGAGCGTTATCTTAGTGAGTGTGTGCCAGGCACATGCTCAGTATCCATCCATCTTCCTTCTGGGGATTCCCTATTTACTTAGTGTCCCGGCTGTGCTCCCTACGAGGAGGGTTTTATGTTGGCTCCTCCATTACACCGTGTCTCCTCTCACACAGAGATTCTTGGGAAGGAGCGTCTGTTGCCTCGAACATCACTGGTTTTTCATTGTCTCTGTAACTGGCAGCGTGGGAAGGGCCAAGGTGGTCTATTTTTATTTCCAAAAACCCAGTGTGGGGTAACTCTTCCCTTCAGCTCTAAGCCTAAGTTATAAAACAGTCAGATGGGCTCCATGTTGTCCGGGCTGTGTAAGAAGCAGTGACTGTGTGTGCCGCGGTGTGTCGGGGATGTCCGAACTGCAGGCGCAGGCAGAGTGGGGATCGCTGCCTCCCTGGGAGGGTGGCCCTTTAAGGCCCCAGGTGCCGCAGCTGGGGTAATCTGGGGGGCTTCATTCAGATTCTGCCCCCGGCCTGGGGGGCTGCCCGCTGCTGGCCACAGGTGCTGGGTCGGGAGTGATTAGGAAGTCTCCAGAGAGACGCTCAGCAGTGAATTATTAACGTGGTCTTTGTATTGAAAACCTCGCCCATTGAACAGCTATAAGCATCTGGGCCCTGGAGGGCACGTGTAATTTACGTTTATTGATATTCAATCAAGCCTTAATCACCAGCTGGGCTGTAACGATTTTGAAACGTCTGTTAGATGCAGTGAGGTCCCTGATGAGCTCTGTCGAGTCCCCAGCCCACCTGCAGCCTGCGCGGGGGAGGAGGGGGGCAGGCCCCTCCCCTCCACGGTGAAAGGAGGAGCTGGTGCTGGCCACGGCCCTGCCAGGAGGCCCGGGGTCTCACGCTCATGCTGATGGCGTGTGAGCTGCCGCCGCCTCTGCTGTCAGAGACCAGCCACGCTTACCCCTGATTTTACACTAGTTTTGCCATGACTCCCAGCGACACCCAGGAAGGGTAATGGGGTCACGTGTGGCGTGGCCTTACGGGCAGGTACACTCCGTGTCCTTGCGGGCGCTTCCTAGCGGGTCACCTAGGGGCCGCACTGCCTTGTGGGAAAGGCGTGGAGTTTCCCAGATACTGCCCATCGGTGCTGGAGGGGAGACCGGGAGACCCGGGAGAGGGGTGGCTCTTCCCGTAGCCCACACTCTGACGCGCTCTCCCTCCCCGCAGGCCTGAGACCGTGTTAAAGAACCAGGAGGTGGAATTCGGCAGGAACCGGGAGAGGCTCCAGTTCTTCAAGGTATAGACGCGGGGGGCACTTTAATTGCAGTTCATGGATACGGGCAGGTGCGGGGTTTATATCGAGGCCAGTGGTTTTTTTTTTAATATATTTTACTGATTTTTTACAGAGAGGAAAGGAGAGGGATAGAGAGTTAGAAACATCGATGAGAGAGAGTCATCGATCAGCTGCCTCCTGCACCCCCCCTACTGGGGATGTGCACGCAACCAAGGTCCATGCCCTTGACCGGGATCGAACCCGGGACCTTTCAGTCCGCAGGCCGATGCTCTGTCCACTGAGCCACACCGGTTTCGGCTGGGCCAATGGGTTTTGAGCTTACAGCAGTGGTTGGCGGCTTCCCCCACCCCAGCCTGGGACACAGCGGGAAGCTCTGGGATGTTTTGTGGCTTACCTGTGTCTGACAGGCTGCTGGTGGGTGTTGAGGGTCCGTCTGTGGACGGGGACCACACGGGCCGGTGGTCAGGTGTTTTGGTGTCCGTGTGTGCGCCGTGATGGTGAGCACACGTCCGTGGGGCGCCCTCACGCCGCGTCTCTTTCACCCAACCCAGTGGTGTTCGCGCGCCTTCCGGAACGTGGCCCTGGTCCCGCCCGGCACGGGCCTGGCGCACCAGGTGAGCCTGGAGTACCTGTCCCGCGTGGTCTTCGAGGAGGAGGCCCTGCTCTTCCCGGACAGCGTGGTGGGCACGGACTCCCACATCACCATGGTGAACGGCCTGGGCGTGCTGGGCTGGGGTGAGTGCCGCCGTCCCCGGCGGAGGGCGGGGCCGCCGAGACCGGGGCTCCGTCCGGGCGGCAGGAGGGGGAGCTCAGCTCCCGCGGGTGGGGCGGGGAGGTCGGGAGGGTTTATTTATTTTTTAAAAATATATATTTTATTGATCTTTTACAGAGAGGAAGAGAGAGAAATAGAGAGTTAGAAACATCGATGAGAGAGAATGATTGATCAGCTGCCTCTTGCACACCCCCTACTGGGGATGTGCCCGCAACCAAGGCACATGCCCTTGACCGGAATCGAACCCGGGACCTTTCAGTCCGCAGACCAACGCTCTATCCACTGAGCCAAACCGGTTTTCGGGGGGTTATTTATTTTTAAATATTGTTTTATTGATCTCAGAGAGGAAGGAAGAGAGAGGGGAGCATCAATGATGAGAGAGAATCACTGATCAGCTGCCTCCCGCACGCCCCCACACTGGGGATGGAGCCCCCAACCTCCCAACCTGGACATGTGCCCTGACTGGGAATCGAACCCCTGACCTCCTGATTCCTGGGCCATCGCTCAACCGCGGAGACATACCTGGCTGGGCTAAGAGAGGGTTTGGGAAATGTGTATAAAATCTTTCGGTATTATGTCTTGAGTGTATGACCCTATTTACCCTAACCGGGACTCAGTGTTTCCAGGACTTAGCCTAACGGTGAGATCGGGGTCTCGGCCTGTGCGCGAGGAGACCCGGTTCCGAGCCCCCGGACTGGGGAGGCGTGCGTGGCCCCCGGTCCTGTGCTCACACGTGCGTGCGTCTCGCTGCAGGGGTCGGCGGCATCGAGACCGAGGCCGTGATGCTGGGGCTGCCCGTGTCCCTCACGCTGCCCGAGGTGGTGGGCTGCGAGCTGACTGGCTCCTCCAACCCTTTCGTCACGTCCATCGACGTCGTCCTGGGCATCACCAAGGTACGTGCCGTGGTGCTGGCCAGATCCTCCCTCCCAGAGGCCAGGCCGCGGGGCCGCTGCTCGCCGGCCGGCTCCCTCGTCCCCCTCACAGCCGGAGGGTGGTGCTGGCGGGCCTTTTCCCGCCTCCACTCTGAGAAAGAGGTGCCGTGGGGCTGACGGACTCTCCGAGGGCCCGGGCTGGCCAGGAAGGGGGCAGCACTCCCAGCGCGGGTTCTGGAGCCCTCCCTGCCCCTGCCCCAGCCCCAGCCCCTGCCCCAGCCCCTGCCCCTGCCCCTGCCCCTGCCCCTGCCCCTGCCCCTGTCCCTGCCCCAGCCCCTGTCCCTGTCCCTGCCCCTGCCCCTGCCCCTGCCCCAGCCCCAGCCCCAGCCCCAGCCCCTGTTCCTGCCCCAGCCCCTGTCCCTGCCCCAGCCCCAGCCCCTGCCCCAGCCCCAGCCCCAGCCCCTGTCCCTGCCCCTGCCCCTGCCCCAGCCCCAGCCCCTGCCCCTGCCCCAGCCCCAGCCCCAGCCCCTGCCCCTGCCCCAGCCCCAGCCCCAGCCCCTGCCCCAGCCCCTGTTCCTGCCCCAGCCCCTGCCCCTGCCCCTGCCCCTGCCCCTGCCCCAGCCCCTGCCCCTGCCCCAGCCCCAGCCCCTGTCCCTGCCCCAGCCCCTGTCCCTGCCCCAGCCCCTGCCCCTGCCCCAGCCCCTGCCCCTGCCCCGGCCTCAGCACGCAGCTGGGGGCTCCGTGGGTGTTGGGAAAGTCTAGTCTCCTTTAACATGTCACGCAGTCACCTGCCCCTTTGAGACCATCGCTCTACCCGGGGTCCTTTCAGATACAGCGGCTGGGGCTGCAGTAGCGTCGGCCTTTCTTTATAAACACATCTGCATTGATCTCAGGGAGGAAGGGAGAGGGAGAGAAACTTCCATGATGAAAGCATCCCGGGTCGGCTGCCTCCTGCATGCCCCCACTGGGGACCAAGCCCATGTCCCAGGGATGTGCCCTTGACCGGAATCAAACCCGGGACCCCTCAGTCCACAGGCCGACGCTCTATCCACTGAGCCACACCGGCCAGGATGCACCAGGCTGTCCTGTGGGCTGCTCTGCGTTGCTTCATAGCACTGCCCAAAGGTCTCCAGTGACCGCTGTCCGCACCCCCGGGACTCCTGGTGCTCGATGACTTGGTTTTATTGTGTTTTGACACGAAGTCCACATGACGGCCTGTGTCAGAGGAGAGAGCCCTGCGGGGCTTAGCCGGGGTTGCTCACCAGCTGGGGCTGTCACAGTGTGATCATGTGACTCCGTTCACACGATGGAGTCCCGCACCTGGGCCCGCTCCCCCGGGGTCGGCAGTCGGTTGTGGGGGGGGGGGGGATCTTCAGGACGTCCGCAGGGAAGAACGTACTGCCCCCTCCTGGCACGCAGTATTGATCCTTCCCCATTTGGGAAGCCTTTGACACCTTGCAGAAATGATTGATTTGTGTATGGACCAAAGGTCAAGAAGCTAAATTGGTAATTACGGCCTATTCCTGAAGGAAGAGGAGCATCCCATTATGTTTCCATGGAGATCGATTCTTCCCTGCAGCATCTCCGACCCCCCCCCTCCCCCCCGGCTGCATCCTTAAAGAAACAGTACCCCGAGCCTGGCTTTAACATTTGGCCTGTGGGTACAGGAGCTAAAGTGTCTTAGCGTCACACTGTCCACAGGGAAGAAGCTGAGGGGAGCACCGTACTGAAGATTGTACCTGTGGAGGTCCAGTCCTATTCACGGTCTTGACAGGGTTAATCCTGTGGTTTTCAGATCCTCACTGTTTGGCGAAGGCAGCCTCTCGGTGTCTCTAACCTGTCTCGCTCTTATTGCAAAAACAACCACCGTGAATCGAAGGAGACACGGTCTCTTAGGCTTGGGCGTGTGCATCTGTAGAGTTTGGGTCAGGTGACCCCACCCCGTGGGCTAAAGTCTTCAGAGGCCCGAGGTGGTTTCCCTCCTGGCCGCCCCGGCTCTCCCACGCCAGTCTGAGCCGGCTGTACAGTGAGGGAGGGTGGGCAGCCGCTTCGGTTACTTGGTAGTGACTAAGAAAAGGGCCGTTATGCCGAAACCGGTTTGGCTCAGTAGATAGATCATCGGCCTGCGGACTGAAGGGTCCCAGGTTTGATTCCGGTCAAGGGCATGCATCTTGGTTGCGGGCACATCCCCAGTGCGGGGTGTGCAGGAGGCAGCTGATGGATGAATCTCTTTCATTGACGTTTCTAACTCTCTATCCCTCTCTCTTCCTCTCTGTAAAAAATCAAAATATATTTTAAAAAAAGAAAAGAAAAAGGCCGTTAAGGAATTAAGTCTAGAGTCACCTGGTAAATCCCATCAGAATGGAACTCCCCTGCAACGATGATGCTGTGAATGTGTGGACAGGAGCTGGGATGTGCAGGATGTATAACTGTTCATATACGCAGTGTGATCGCCGTTTGAGTATTTAATTCAGCCCTAGACGCCATCGGTGGCTGGAAACCCGGTTACTGTATGTGCTGCTCTGCGAGGAAAAGGCACGCACCGGGGTCCACCCTGCACCCCGTCTCAGAACGGGGACTCGGGAATCCCAGCCATGATTGTCACGCCCTTTCCCGCCCAGCACCGACGCTGACCTCCCTTCTGCCTATTTATCTCATAATCCTGGACCACAGCGAGCGTGCGCATAGAGCAGCACCGTCCTCTGCTTCCCTTCTCCGGGGTGGGGACGGGTGTCGGGTTTTCGGGGAGTCGGAGCCATCTCGTTGCTAACCGTGCGTCTGTGTCCCGCACACAGCACCTCCGGCAGGCGGGCGTGGCCGGGAAGTTCGTGGAGTTTTTCGGAAGCGGAGTCTCGCAGTTGTCCGTGGTGGACCGGACGACCATCGCCAACATGAGTCCGGAGTACGGTGCTACCCTCAGCTTCTTCCCTGTGGACAGTGTGACGCTGAGACACTTGGAGCACACAGGTGAGAGGCAGGAGGGCCGGAGGTGAACACTGCCCTCCCCTGTCTGTCCGATGTGCTTCACGGGGAGTCACTGCCGTGGTTTTTTATGTCCGTGAAATCCCATGATTTTGGGACAATGGCTCACTGAAACCATCAGATGAATTTTTATTTTTATTTTTTTTAAATATATTTTTATTGATTTTTTACAGAGAGGAAGGGAGAGGGATAGACAGTTAGAAGAATCAATGAGAGAGAATCATTGATCAGCTGCCTCTTTCACACACCCCCTACTGGGGATGTGCCTGCAACTAAGGTACATGCCCTTGACCGGAATCGAACCTGGGACCTTTCAGTCCGGGGGCCCATGTTCTATCCACCGAGCCAAACTGGTCTCGGCCATCAGATGACTTTTTATAGCCTTAAAGTCTCCGCGGACCCATTGAGACACAGCTTAAAGGAAAGAGCCGAGCGCAGGTCTGCGCCTCCCGTCCCCTTAATCCCCTTGGTGAGGGGCCCGCCCTGCCCAGCGTCCCTGGTCCTGTCACCTGGAGGGGCTGCCAGCTGCTCAGAAAGGCTCTGAGCGCTGTCCAGTGCTGATTCGCAGAGAAGCCAGTTCTGGGCGCTCAGTAATTTGTAACGTGTCTCTTGCTCATCCTTGGAACTCAGCACCTTTCCCCCGAGGTTTCAGAGCCCCTCACTGAGTTTCCGCTGTTTGTGTTCCAGGTTTTGACAAAGCCAGGCTCAGATCGATGGAGACCTACCTGAAGGCTGTGAAGTTGTTCCGGAGTGAGCAGAGTGACACGGGGCAGCCCGAGTACTCCCAGGTGAGGGCGGAGCCGCCGGGCCGGGAGTGCTGAGCCCGGCTCTGAGGGCTGTGAGCTGTGTGAGCCGGCAAGCCATGAGCCTCCGGCCTCCATGTCCCCGTCGCCTAGTGCGAAGGTGACGCTGCCACACGGATTCGTACGAGAGGAGGCGCACGTTCCTTAGGACAGGCTCAGTGCTGACAACTGTTGTTACTACTAGAGGCTCGGTGCACGAAATTCATGCACAGGGCACTGGGGGGTGTGCCTCAGCGGCTTGCACCCTCTCCAATCCGGGACCCCTCAGGGGATGTACCCGTGGGATCGGGCCTAAATCAGCAGTTGGACATCCCTCTCGCAATCCAGGACAGCTGGCTCCTAACTGTTCGCCTGCCTGCCTTATCACCCCTAACCACTCTGCCTGCCGGCCTGCTCACCCCCAACTGCTGATCTCCACTGCTGGCCTGATTCCCCCCAAAATGCCATCACCTGCTGGCCTCATGGCCCACAACTGTCCTCCCTGGCCAGAGTCCCTCCACGGCCGGGCACTACCATTTTGTGGCGGAGTGATGATCAATTTGCATATTTCCTCCAGGTTAGATAGGATTATTGTTATTAACATGTTCTCGGTGGCCCTGCTCCAAGCTCACTCACTAGTTTTATGTAGATTTTTCTTTCAGTGAAGCAGAGAAAGGAAGGCTCACTCGGCCCAGGCAGAGAGGGTGTTCTGAGCCGAGACAGGGCGTGCCCAGCTGCCCAGGCGCCGGTAGAGACGCTGCTGCTGTGGGCGGGGGCAGTGGGAAGAAATTCACGTAGAGCAGCGTTTTTCAACCGCTGTTCGGCGGCACACTAGTGTGCCGCAAGATGTTGCCTGGTGTGCCATAGGTGCAGACGAGACAAGAATTTTATAATTTTTCACTATTTTGTTTACTTAATATTTCATAATAAAGTAATTATAAAATACTTTCTTTGTGTTTATTTGATTCCTATTCAAGAGAATTACTTTATATATAGTCAATATAGGCACAGAGTTAAATTTTTTAACATTTTCTAATGGTGGTGTGCCTCGTGATTTTTTTCATGAAACAAGTGTGCCTTTGCACAAAAAAGGTTGAAAAACACTGACGTAGAGGACACGGTTGTTGGTGTGGCAGTTTGCATACGCATCTGTAGTCTTGCTTGTAGCACGTTTTCATATATTTCTTAAGTTAAATGGGGTTTTAAATACCTTTGGTGGGTGTGTTTCCCCATTACGAGTTGCATTTAAAAAATGCAAATATAGCCTTAACCAGTGTGACTCAGTGGATAGAGTGTCGGCCTGTGGACTGAAGGGGCCCAGGTTCGATTCCGGCCAAGGGCATGTACCTTGGTTGTGGGCACATCCCCAGTGGGGAGCCTGCAGGAGGCGGCTGATGGATGTTTCTCTCTCGATGTTTCTAACTCTGTCCCTCTCCCTTCCTCTCTGTAAAAAACCAATAAGATCCATTTTAAAAAATACAAATGTACTTACTCTTCCCTCTCCTCGTCCAGGTGATCCGGATCAACCTGAGCTCCATCGTGGCAACGGTCAGCGGTCCCAAGAGGCCGCAGGACAGGGTGGCTGTGACGGAGATGAAGAGGGACTTCCGCGCCTGCCTCAGTGAGAAGGTGGGCTCCCCGTCCGCCCCCGCTGCCCGGGCCGGGGAGAGCGGGCGGCTCAGGCAGCGTCCACACGGGCCCCTGAGGTTCCAGCCCAAAGGCTGGCTTCTGGACACGAAGCCCCGTTCCCCCTGCCGACACTGCCTGGCTGAGGCTCCCCTGGCGTGTTCCCACCGGCTCAGACGTTTCTGTGGGATCTCTAGACTCTGAGGTGTGACTGCCGACTCAGAAAGCCCACCCGCCTGAGACGCGTGGCTCCACGTTCTCTGTGCCGCGGGCCGGCCCCTCTGTCTTTCCAGAGCTTTAGTTTTTACAATTGGTTGGTTTTCTTGTGGGAAATGTCAGGCTTGTACAGGAGTTCAGATAGCGTCGTGAATTCCAACGGGCCTTGCTCCAACCGTCGCCAGCTCTAGCAGATTCTACACGTGCATGCACACGCACACGCACACGCACACGCACACACGCCGTCTGTGGGAGCAGATCCTCAGGGCCACTTGCACACAGAGCTGGTCCCGCCTCAGAGTTGCTGTGGCAGGAATGGTTAGAACCGGAGCTGAGGGAGAGCCGGGCCTGTGGGCTGGGCTCACGGCAGCAGAAGGGACTGTGGGCAGCAGATGCCTCATGACAGCACGCAGGGTCCGGCTGAGTCCCGGCTGTCAGCACCTCACACATGTCTGACGTGGAGTGTTCAATCCCCACATGTGTTTTTCTTTTCTATTTTTTTTTTTCCTTTAGATTTTTTTTTAAATAGTTTTCGACTGATTTTTTTTTTTTTTAATATATTTTATTGATTTTTTACAGAGAGGAAGAGAGAGGGATAGAAAGCTAGAAACATCGATGAGAGAGAGACATCTACCAGCTGCCTCTTGCACACCCCCTACTGGGGATATGCCCGCAACCAAGGCACATGCCCTCGACCGGAATCGAACCCGGGTCCCTTCAGTCCCCAAGCCGACGCTCTATCCATTGTGCCAAACCGGTCTCAGCTCCTTTAGATGTTTCGAGTTGGAGAGGAAGGGAGAGGGAGAGAGAAACATCAGTGATGAGAGAGGATCATTGATTGGCTGCCTCCTGCACTCCCCACACTAGGGATCAAGCCTGCAACCCAGGCCTGTGCCCTTGACCGGGAATCGAACCCGGGACCCCTCAGTCCGCAGGCCGAGGCTCTATCCACTGAGCCACACCGGGCAGGGCCGTGCTCTCTCTCCGTGTCAGGACGTGCTCACGTGTGTGGGCGTCCCTCCAGGTGGGGTTCCGGGGCTTCCAGATCGCGGCCGAGAGGCAGCAGGATGCCGTCGCCCTCCACTACGAAGGCCGCGCCTACCGCCTGTCGCACGGCGCCGTGGTCGTCGCCGCCGTCACCAGCTGCACCAACAACTGCAACCCGTCCGTCATGCTGGCCGCAGGTAGGGTCCGTCATGCTGGCCGCAGGTAGGGGCGTGCTCGGCCCCCGTCCTCCCCCCGCCACGGCCTGTCTGTCCCTCACGGCCCCTCTGCCCCTCGGGCCAAGGCTGACGTGTCACCGGTTTTCCCGTGTCACACGGAACTGACACGTGTGGTGGTTGAGGCCGTGTCTCCTCTGCTGACCAGGAGGGCTGTGCCTGGCAGGTCTGGTCTGGGCGCCGCCATGGCTGTGCGGGACCCGCTGAGCGTGAGAGGAGACGCTGGCAGGGCCGCCATGCGCCCGCCGTGTGCACACCACACGGTTAACGTGGGCACCGGGCCCCGTTACTCTGTGGCTTCGCTTACCGTGACGGTG
This sequence comes from Pipistrellus pipistrellus, assembly GCA_903992545.1. NCBI lineage: Eukaryota > Metazoa > Chordata > Mammalia > Chiroptera > Vespertilionidae > Pipistrellus > Pipistrellus pipistrellus. The sequence continues at coordinate 7,445,900 of LR862377.1, read as the reverse complement.
GCAACGGAAACGGCTCAGTGCCGGGCTGCGCCTCCGCAGCGCTGGTCTCGGGTGGGACGAGGCGGGGGAGATGGGAAATGAGTGCGTGAGTGTGGTCCGTCCCTCCGTGTGGCAGCCCATGGCGTCCTGTCTGTCCGCAGGTCTGCTGGCCAAGAAGGCGGTGGAGGCGGGGCTGCGGGTGCAGCCCTACATCAGGACCAGCCTGGCGCCCGGCAGCGGCATGGTCACGCACTACCTCAGCGCCAGCGGCGTGCTGCCCTACCTGCGCACGCTCGGGTGAGCCACCCCCGACCCCATCCTCTCAGCCCCGTCGCCGTGGGGACCGTCATGCAGAGAAGAGAGAAAGAACAGGCTTAGTCCTGCGGTCCCCTGGCCAATGTCTCTCACCCCCTGAGGCCTAGCCCTCGGAGACACGGGGGCACAGTCCGCATCAGGCAGGTGCTGGCGAGAGAGCAGGTGTGGCGGGCAGACAGGCGGTCAGACCAGGTGGCGGTGACCGACAGGGATGGTGCCGGCCAGTACGGTCCCCCCGAGCCTGCAGGGCATTTTCAGAACAGAATGCCGCTCTCCAGGTTGTATTATTAACTGAGTAAGGTGTCTTTTCAAATGTTCCCATTGATTTCAGAGAGGGAGGGAGGGAGAGAAATAGCAACGATGGGGGGATGGATGGGCTGCCTCCTGCAGGCCCCCCGCTGGGGAGGAAGCCCGCAGCCTGGCATGTGCCCTGGCGGGAATCGAACCTCTTGGTTCCTGGATCGACGCTCAACCACTGAGCCATGCCTGGCCGGCTCAGACGTACTGTCTTACGTCCATTCCTTGCAAGCCGGGTGCATTTTATGTTTTTGTGGGGGTTGGTTTGGTTTTGTTTTTTAAGCTCAGAAGAGCACCAGGAAGTCATTCTGTGGCCGTGTGTGTGCGTTTTCAGTCCTGTCCTCTTGAAGTGTCTGCCAGGGACTCCCTTGGTCTGGCGGGGGGGGGGGGTGACTGCGGTCAGTCCCGCCCCTGAGCCGCTCGGGCCTCCCGTCAGGAGATGCTCCTCAGGGTGAGCCCTCCGGGAGGACGTGCAGGACCCGGTCTGGGTCATGTTCCCAGTGAGGAGGCTGAGCTTCTCGCAGTGTCCGATGCAGCTCAGCTCATCCCACTGGGCAGCCTCAGCCCGGCTCCTCTGGGCCTGCCCGACCGGGTGTGCCCGCCCGGGTGTGCCCCTCTGTGTGCCCGCCCGGGTGTGCCCCTCTCAGTGTGCCCGCCCGGGTGTGCCCCTCAGTGTGCCTGACCGGGTGTGCCCCTCTCAGTGTGCCCGACCGGGTGTGCCCTCCCGGGTGTGCCCCTCTCAGTGTGCCCGCCCGGGTGTGCCCCTCAGTGTGCCCGACCGGGTGTGCCCCTCTGAGTGTGCCCGCCCGGGTGTGCCCCTCTCGGTGTGCCCCTTCGAGTGTGCCCGCCCGGGTGTGCCCCTCTCAGTGTGCCCGCCCGGGTGTGCCCCTCTCAGTGTGCCCGCCCGGGTGTGCCCCTCAGTGTGCCCGACCGGGTGTGCCCCTCTGAGTGTGCCCGCCCGGGTGTGCCCCTCTCGGTGCCCCTCTGAGTGTGCCCGCCCGGGTGTGCCCCTCTCGGTGTGCCCCTTCGAGTGTGCCCGCCCGGGTGTGCCCCTCTCAGTGTGCCTGCCCGGGTGTGCCCCTCTGTGTGCCCGCCCGGGTGTGCCCCTCTCAGTGTGCCTGACCGGGTGTGCCCCTCTCAGTGTGCCCGCCCGGGTGTGCCCCTCAGTGTGCCCGACCGGGTGTGCCCCTCTGAGTGTGCCCGCCCGGGTGTGCCCCTCTCAGTGTGCCCGACCGGGTGTGCCCCTCCGAGTGTGCCCGCCCGGGTGTCCCCCTCTGTGTGCCCGCCCGGGTGTGCCCCTCTCAGTGTGCCTGACCGGGTGTGCCCGTCTCAGTGTGCCCGCCCGGGTGTGCCCCTCTCAGTGTGCCCGCCCGGGTGTGCCCCTCAGTGTGCCCGACCGGGTGTGCCCCTCTCAGTGTGCCCGACCGGGTGTGCCTGACCAAGTGTGTCCCTCCGGGTGTGCCCATCCGAGTGTGCCCCTCCGGGTGTGCTTGTCTGAGTGTGCCCCCCCAGGTGTACCTCTCTGAGTGTGCCCCTCCGGGTGTGCCCCTCCGGGTGTGCCAGTCCAAGTGTGCTCCTCTGGGTGTGCCCCTCCGGGTGTGCCTGACAAAGTGTGCCCCTCCAGGTGTGCCAGTCCAAGTGTGCTCCTCTGGGTGTGCCCCTCCGGGTGTGTCTGACAAATTGTGCCCCTCGGGGTGTGCCCCTCCGGGTGTGCCAGTGCAAGTGTGCCCCTCCGGGTGTGCCAGTCCAAGTGTGCTCCTCTGGGTGTGCCCCTCTGGGTGTGCCTGACAAAGTGTGCCCCTCCGGGTGTGCCAGTCCAAGTGTGCTCCTCTGGGTGTGCCCCTCCGGGTGTGCCCCTCTGGGTGTGTCTGACAAATTGTGCCCCTCCGGGTGTGCCAGTCCAAGTGTGCTCCTCTGGGTGTGCCCCTCCGGGTGTGCCTGACAAAGTGTGTCCCTCCGGGTGTGCCCCTCCGGGTGTGCCTGACAAAGTGTGCCCCTCCAGGTGTGCCCCTTGGGGTGTACCTCTCTGAGTGTGCTCCTCTGGGTGTGCTTGTCTGAGGGTGCCCCTCTGGGTGTGCCAGTCCAAGTGTGCCCCTCCGAGTGTGCGTGTGGGCAGTGGCAGCCAGCCAGGGGGCGGCCTCGGCCCAGGTCGGGGGGAAGGGACGGCAGGCGGGTCTGAGTCACGACTCCTCAGGTTATGGTGCGGGAGGAAGCGGACTGCCCCTCGCGCACGCGTGGTGATGCTCTGCCAACCCGTGCTTCTCTACCGCAGGTTTCAGGTCGTCGGCTACGGCTGCTCCACGTGCGTGGGGAACACGGGGCCCTTGTCCGAGGCCGTCCTGAGCGCCGTCAAACAGGTAACGGCTCCCCGCGCGCCTGTCGTTAAATCACCGGGAACGTCTGTTGATGCGTTTATAGGCTCTAGTCCGCGCACCGTCCACCCTAAGATAATCAGAAGGCCCGTTTTTTGATTCTCAAAATAATTCTTTAGAACGAAGGCGTTGCGTCAGCTCGTTCGTGTCCCAGTGGGAGCCGGCCTGTGTAGGCAGTGTCCCCGTGGGGGCTGCCCCGTGGCCGCCCCTCACCCGGGCTTGTGTTTCAGGGCGACCTGGTCACCTGCGGCGTCCTGTCCGGAAACAAGAACTTCGAAGGGCGGCTCTGCGACTGCGTCCGCGCCACCTACCTGGCCTCGCCGCCCCTGGTGGTGGCGTACGCCATCGCCGGCACCGTGAGCATCGACTTCCAGACAGAGCCCCTCGGTACGCCCGTGTCTGCTCCCGGTTCCAACAGTCACACGCACCATCGTTAAAACTCACTTCTCAGGCGAGAAACAGGCCGGTTAAATGCATCTCAGATCACACCGACAGTGAAAGGGCAGAGGCTCAGGATTTGAACCTTCCGGCTCCTGAGAATACCTGGTTCACAGGACCCGCCCTCTGAAATTATTCCAGCAGACCACACTAGCCCCCATCGAGTTTTCTGGAAGCCAGTGGTGACCCCCTTACTGTCCTCATAGCACCCAGTTCTATTGCAGAATAACATCTATCCATGCACAGAACCTTTTAGATGGCGTGTCCGCCCTCAGTGGAATGTGCTAGAACTACCTGCTCACTGTTCTCTGGAAGTTACTGCCGCAGTCACAGCTCCACACGCTTTCCATCCCTCCTGAGCCTCCGTTAACAATAACCTGCTTATTATGAGACCCGTGTTTCTGATCTTTCCCCGCCAGGACCTAGCAGTTAGCATTTCATGTGCCTCAGGCATGGCACAGCCCTGGCACCGACACGGGCACCGGGCTGGGCTGGGCTGAGGACTGCACATGCGCTGTGCCCCGTCAGGGTCTCCCTGCCCGTGGCCGGGCTTCGGGAGTTAACGGTTTGTGTTCGTGTCTCACCAGGCACGGACCCCGCCGGCAAGCACGTCTACCTGCAGGACATCTGGCCGAGCCGAGAGGAGGTGCAGCGGGTGGAGGAGGAGCAGGTGCTGTGCTCCGTGTTCCAGGCGCTGAAGGAGAGGATGGAGGTCAGCTCCGGGCCCGTGGCCGGCGGGGCGTGTTCTCTGGGGGGACAGGCGGCTCCGGGCGCCGTGTGGCGTGCGCGGTCCGAACGCGAGGGTCGTCGTACATCTGGAATCTGAGAGCACAGCTTGGAGGACAGGCGTTGGTTTTGGCGCTTACAGCAGTGCAGCCAGCTGGCGGGGCTCAGCGGCTGAGCGTCGGCCCCCGAACCAGGAGGTCGCTGGCTGTTTCCGGGTCAGGCCCATGCCCGGGTCTCTCGGTCCCCAGTGTGGGGCGTGTGGAGGCGCCAGGCAATCGATGATGATTCTCTCATCCATGTTTCTGTTTCTCACCGCACACTACCCTCTCTTGTCACTCCTACCGAAATGGTTCAGAATTCAAAAGAATTGGGTGCAAACAGTGACATCCCACTCCCTCTCCTCAGAGGGGTCAGATCCCTAAACATCTCCCAGAGGTGTATGCGCACACGAGCACGAACAATACAAACAGGAGGCAGAAAGGGCATCTGTGACTCCCGTTTACCGAGCACGTGCTCTGAGGTCGGCGTGTGTCTGTGCACAGAACGGTCCTCCTGGGCGAGGAGGCAGTGATAGTGCAGAACGGCCAGGGAAGTCACACGGTGTGTGAGAAAGCCGTACAGGCCGTGGAAGGTACAGGTGAAAACAGGACAAAGAGCCGGCTGTGCAGAATGGGGGGCACGCTGCAGTTTTAGGGGGGAGGGCTGAAAAGGGCCTTGAGCGGAGGTTACAGGTGGTCACAGGCCTGGGCCCAGAGCCAGGCTTTCCCGGCCTGAGGAGGGACCTGGAGGAGGACTGCTGGCTCCACAGGAAGTGAGGGCGGCGGGAGGAAGTGCTGGCAGCAGGGCGGGGCGGCCTGGGGGAGTGGTCGGTGGGCGTGGCCGCCTGGGGGAGTCGGTGGGAGCTGTGATAAAAGGCAGTCTTTGCTCTTTGCTGGGGGTGGAGTGGTGGGGAGCACCGTGGGGAGTGTTGCGAAGCTGGGAGGGGGGCATGTCATCATCAGAAGGCTGGCTCTGGACTGAGCCATGCTGGGGGGGGCGGTGAGGAAGGAGCAGGGACGTTGAGGTCCAGCTCGGCGTTGCAGGGCCTCGGAGCCGAGCACTGGGCACTGGCGTGTGGTTGGGGAGGACGGATACACGGGGAGGTGGTGGGACACATCTCAAAGCAGAGACCTTTCTGTCCTGTTCTTCACAGTGAGCAGCATCTCATGCGCAAACACAGCACACATACACATACACACACAGACATAGCCCACACAGCACAGCTCACGTAGGACACTCAGACAAGTAGCACACACACAACACACATACAGCACACACACAGCATACACAGCTCATACACAGCACATTCAAACACATATCTCACACGCACACAGCATGCTCACTCCTCAGCAGCGTGTGCGGATCTTTCTAGCTTCTCCAGCTTCCTTTGCGTTCATTAAGGTTTTTGGTTTTCTGTGGGTTTTTTATCCTCCCCCGAGGATGTGTCATTGATTTTTAGAGGGAGAGAGAGACATCAGTCAGCTGCCTCCCTTCTCACCCAACTGGGCCCGGGACCGAAACCTAGGAGGGTCCCTGGCTGGGGATCGAACCCGCAACCTGTTGGTAGATGGGCTGATGCTCCAACCACCTGGTCGGGGTAGATTCTGAAGCCTTTTATGTCCAGTTTATAATAAAACTTAACTCTGAAGCAGTGTTCCCTGCAAATACAGCGTGCTGAGATTGGACGAGAAGTCTTTATTCCTCCTGGGAATGCCATGATGGCTTATTTTATTCTTTTCAATATATTTTTATTGATTTCAGAGCAGAAGGGAAAGGGGCATAGAAACATCAGTGATGAGAGAGAACCATTGATCGGTGGCCTCTTATGCACCCCCAATTGGGGATCGAGCCCACAACCCAGGCATGGGCCCTTGGCCCGAACCGAACCTGGGACCTTTCAGTCTGCAGACTGGTGCTCTGTCCACTGAGCCGCACCGGCCAGGGCGCCAGGACGGTTTAGAATGCGCCGTTCGCCTTCCTCGGGAAATGGGGACGCCTGAGCGGTTTCATTCCCGGGACCGCTGCCCGAGCCTCGTGTCCGACCCTCTGTCCTCTCCCCCAGACGGGCGACAAGCGGTGGAACTCCCTGGAGGCGCCCGACTCGGTCCTGTTTCCGTGGGACGCCAAGTCCACGTACATCCGGTGCCCCTCGTTCTTCGACGGGCTGGTGAGTACGGCCGCCCCTCCTCTCTCGGCCGGCGGTGGGTGACACCGCGGAGCTCAGTGCCTCCCCTCCTCCCCTCCAGACCCGGGAGCCGGCCGCCCCGCCGCCCATCGAGAACGCGCACGTCCTGCTGCACCTGGGCGACGCCGTCACCACCGACCACATCTCCCCGGCCGGCAGCATCGCCCGCAGCAGCGCCGCTGCCAAGTACCTGACCCACAGAGGGTGGGTGCACACCCGGGGCGGGGCACACTGTAATGGGGGGGCGGGAGCTCGCACCTGCCTCTGCTGAGAGCCTTCGCGCCAGCGTGGCCGTGGCCGTGGCCGTGGCCGGTGTGGCTCGGCGGGTTGGGCTTGGCCTGCCCGCCTGGTAAAGGCCGGGGTTGGCCTCGCCGCCCTCCTGCGCGGGGGCAGGCTGCCATGTGCTGGGTGGGCTGGGCTGGAGAGTGCAAGGCCCCGTTCCTGGGGCTGGGCCGGGATCAAATCAGAAGCCAGGTGAGCTTTTCAGTCCTCACTCAGGAGGAGTTTTTCGTTGATTCTAGAGAGAGGAAGGGAGGAACATTGATGGAGAGAGAGAAACATTGGTTGGTTGCCACACGTAGGCGCCCGGCTGGAGGTTGAACCAGCGGCCTGGGTGTGTGCTCCGACCAAGAACCAAACTCCCCCTCTCCACCTGTCTGTGCATGGGGTGCCACACCACTGATCCCACGTCTTGTCTGATATAAAGAGGGAGTACGCTAATTGACCATCACACCCTCACAAAGATGGCGGCGCCCACAGCCACAAGATGGTGGTGCCCAGTTCCCTCAGCCGCCAAGGCACAGGCAAACCTTGGGTGGCAGCTGCCTGGCTGCCCAGAGCCACCCGAGGCCCAGATAACCAGGGCCGGCCACGGCTGGCGCTGCCGGCAGTGGCAGCAGCAGAGGAGAGATGGGGCGTCACCTTCCACAGATGGCCGGGTTGCCTCCTGCCCCTAAGGGCTCCCGGGCTGTGAGAGAGGGCAGGCCAAGCTGAGGTTTGGTTTTCTGCCTCTCTCCAGTGTATGAATTTTCAAGCACCAGCCTCTAGTCGGCTTGTAAAAGTGCAGGGGCGGGAGTGTGAGGACAGCATGGAGAGGCAGAAAACCGTGCCTGGAAGTACCCTGTTTCCCCGAAAATAAGACAGTGTCTTATATTAATTTTTGCTCCCAAAGATGCGCTAGGTCTTATTTTCAGGGGATGTCTTATTTTTTCATGAAGAAGAATACGGTGCACGTTTATTGTTAAATGAAAATAAAGGAAATTTATTACCTGTATTTGGTATGGTAGTACGGTAGTTGTCAACACAAACCAGACAAACTGAATCCTACAGTATCAAGAATATACTCGTTTATTCAATGACAATCATGTCATCATCTTCTGGAACATCATCCTAACAATCCAATTCCTGAATTTCCTGGTGAATTTCTTGTGACTCCATTTCTTTCAGAATCAGTGGACCAAATCTCTCATGTTTAGCCTTGGGGGGTGGGGGCCTTATTTTTGGGGGGATGCCTTATATTTCACTCAGAAGGAAACCTGTAAGTAGGTCTTATTTTCGGAGGATGTCTTATTTTCGGGGAAACACGGTACGAGGGGACGAGGAGACACAGGGAGCGAGATGAATGGGGTGCATTCGTGAACCGCGTTTGGGTCCTGATGGGGACAAACCAGCACAGGAAGGGAGACGGGCAGGGGCCGCGGTGTCAACTGGCTGCCTGCGAGGAGGAAGCCGGGACTTCTTTTGTCGTCTTTGTTTTGCGTTTTTGCTGTTGGTGGTCTTCTTAAGGGCCCGTCTTCTTAAGAGAAAGGACCTGGAACGTGTACCGTCCGGATCCGCCGAGTTCCTTGGGCGTTCGCTGTCCCATTTGCCTTACTTGCGTAGGTGCTGGAAGTTTTCTGTCATTAATAAAGTGCATTTGAGTAAGGGTTATGATTCCTGGCTTCTTGCAGCCTTACCCCTCGGGAATTCAACTCCTACGGAGCCCGCAGAGGCAACGACGCCGTCATGACCAGAGGCACCTTCGCAAACATCAAGCTTTTTAACAAGTTCATCGGGAAACCGGCTCCCAAGACCATCCACTTCCCGTCGGGGCAGACGGTGAGGGGCGTGCGGAGCGGGGGCCGGGCTGGCGGGCCGGGCGGGGGTGACTCTGTTTGTCCGTCTGTCTGCAGCTGGACGTGTTCGAGGCCGCAGAGCGGGGGCCGAGCTGAGGGGCCGGGCAGGGTGACTGTCCGTCTGTCTGCCCGCAGCTGGACGTGTTCGAGGCCGCGGAGTGGGGGGCCGGGCGGGGGTGACTCTGTCCGTCTGTCTGCCTGCAGCTGGACATGTTCGAGGCCTCGGAGCGGGGGCCGGGCTGGCTGGCGGGCCAGGAGGGGGTGACTCTGTCCGTCTGTTTGTCTGCCCGCAGCTGGACGTGTTCGAGGCCGCGGAGCTGTACCAGAGGGAGGGCGTCCCGCTCCTCATCCTCGCGGGGAAGAAGTACGGCGCCGGGAGCTCCCGAGACTGGGCGGCCAAGGGGCCCTACCTGCTGGTACTGACCCCTTTCCTCTCCACCCGCCCCGTCCGCCCGCCCCGCTGCCTCCGGCCTCGGTGTCCCTCCTGGGCCTGGGGGCTTTCTTGATCGTATGACGTGTGCGGGTTTTCCGGGTGATCTTACGCAAGCTAGTCGCATTAATTCCCAAACGTGAGCCCACATCAGCCTTTTCTTTTTATATATATATTTTATTGATTTTTACAGAGAGGAAGGAAGAGAGAGTTAGAAATGTCGATGAGAGAGAAACATCCATCAGCTGCCTCCCGCACACCCCCCACCGGGGATGTGCCCGCAACCAAGGTCCATGCCCTTGACCGGAATCGAACCCGGGACCTTTCAGTCCGCAGGCCGACGCTCTATCCACTGAGCCACACTGGCGAGGGCGGCCTTTTCTTACCTGAGGAAACGGGGAGTGATGAGTCCCCACGGGCAGCTTTCTGTGCCGGCCCCCCTGCACTTCCCCGTCTCGGACTTGCTCCAGGAGGTGCACGCTCCGCGGTGCGGGCCTTCTTACCCCGTTCCCCACGCGCCAGCCGGGGAGCGGCTCCTCGGGGCGGCCCCTCGGGGGGCGGCGGCGGGCCGGCGGGGAGCACAGGCCGTGGCGCGTGTGCGCGTGTCCCCACCTCGGACGGCGGGACGAGCGGGTCCCTGCAGGCGTGGCCGGAGGCTTCGTCCTCTCCTCCCAGCGCCCTGAACGGACAGCCTGGTGGTGGGCGCCGCAGCTCCTCTTCCTGAGCTTTCGCCAGGACCTGCCTGCCTTCTGAGATGTCCTAGTCTCCGTTGTTTCCGTTCTGGGCCCTCCCCGTCGCAGGTGGTCCCTGCTGTCCGCTCAGTTGCAGACTGACCCGCAGGGGGCACGGTGGGCTGGGCCGTGTGGGCTGTGCTTGGTGGCGATGGGGGTCGGCGGCGAGTGTTCCTCTGAGCCCCTCAGCCCCTGGGGCCCGGCTCAGCCTCGCGCTGACCCCAGAGGCCCCTCTCCCCTCGGGCCAGTCCTCGTCTCAGACCACGGACGGGGTGCGCTCCAGGGGGCGGAAACCCTCTCGGGGCCCAGGCTCGCACAGACACGCACGTGTGTGGTGGGGTACCGGGAGGTGAGCAGTGGGGAGGGTGTGATGGGCGAGGGGGGTCTGACAGGCTCCTGAGCGGGCGGGGATGTGTGGGAGGTGAGGAGCTGGGCCTGGAGCTGCTCCGGCTGCTTCTCCGGGGAGACCCTCCTCTCGGGGAGCAGACGGGGCAGGGCTGCCTGCACTCCGGCTGCCAGCATCGGGCGGGGCCTCGGCCGAGCCCGCAGGTCCCGGTGCCTTGTGGTCTGGGTGGGCCGGGCCTTCCCTGCGGGGCACTGAGCTCACTCAGCGGCCCCTTCCCTGTTCCTGGCGGTAGGGGCGTCTCGGGAGGGGGCGGGCCCAGGGGAGACCCCCAGGGACAGGCAGGACCCCCTGGGCCAGACCCACCCTGGCGGGCACAGAGCAGGCATAAAAGGCTCCATCCCGATGCTCGGAGTGGGCTCAGAGCTCGGACCCAGAGCAGAGGCTCCTCCGTACAGAGCCCAGGGAAGGCCCCGCGGGGGGCGGGCTGACGCGGTGTGTTGCAGGGCGTGCGGGCGGTGCTGGCGGAGAGCTACGAGAAGATCCACAAGGACCACCTGGTGGGCATCGGCATCGCGCCCCTGCAGTTCCTGCCCGGGCAGAGCGCCGCCGCCCTGGGCCTCTCCGGCCGCGAGACCTTCTCCCTGGCCTTCCCCGCGGAGCTGTCCCCGGGAGCCACGCTGAGCGTGAAGGTACCGGCCCCTGGCCGTCGGGCGGGACCGGGAGCCGGGCACACCGGCTGCCTCTCCGCCCAGCTCTGTCCTGGAGCCGCGCCACAGGGAGGCAGGGCTGACTGTCGGGGCAGAGGAGGGGAGCGGGTGTCTGCGATGAGTGTTGGACGTGAGATGGGCGTGAGCAGTTAGCAGGTGGACGTGGCTCACAGTCAGAATCCGCGGGGCAGGGTTCGTGTTCTCGGCGCCGTCGTGTGGCCCTTCAGAACCAGGGACGACAGTGTGTCCGGAGCCGAGGCCGGGGGGCATCGGGTGGTGAGCGAGCAGGAGGTGTCCCGGCAGACCGGGGGGGCGGCCTTGTGTGGGAACAGCGGTCCCGGCCGCGGGGGGACTCGGGGGCCGCCCTCCCTCACGCGCTGTCTCTGTTCTTTCCCAGACGAGCACCGGGAAGGTGTTCAGTGTGGTCGCCGCGTTTGAGAACGACGTGGAGATAACGCTGTACAAGCACGGGGGGCTGTTAAACTTCGTGGCACGGAAATTCTCCTAGTACCGACTCCCGGGAGGGACCCCCCAAGCGGAACCGCGGGCCCGGCCTCCGTGCTGGCCCGGGGCCTCGCCTGGCGCCGCAGACACTCCGACGCCTGTCCCTGCGGAGGGAGGCCCCGAACCACGGAGCAGCGGAACGAACTCTGGTTTTCAATCCTTTCGATGGTGCTATTCACACTGCTGGCCGCGGCGTGCGTGCGTGGCGGACGAGAGGCGAGTCCGAGCGTCCTCACCGAGTGTAAACACAGGCGGGGCTGACGTGTTGGAGAGTCTGCTGTGCGGAGCCCCCGGTGGCCTGTTCCGTTTGGCATCGCGGAGGCTGTGGTGCTGCGGCGGGCATCGGGGTGCAGCCGCGGGCTGACGCTGTGCGGGTGGGTCAGACGGACGGGTGGACCAGCCCCTCCTCCGGCGATGCTGGTGGAGACTGAGCCCGGCGGCCGGGGGAGGCCTCCACGCCCGGCCCCTGCAGCCCCGCACGGCCCTCCCCGGAGGCTGGGGGACGGGGCGGACAGAGTGGCCCTGCCACGGCGACGGCGACAGTGTCACGTGCAGCCCTCGCACCGGGCACTCTCGGCGGAGCCTCCGGCCGGGCTCAGTAGCTGGCTGAGGGGAGGCGGCGGCGGCTCACTGGTGTGGTGCCATCACCCCGGGAGCTGGGAGCTGGGGTTCGCCAACAGATTCCACCGCTCAGAGCCGCCCCCACCGCGTGGCTGCTCGGCCGAGGCGTGGGAAGGGTTGGCTGTCTGCTAGTGGCTCAGGTCCATGTCCTGTCGTTTTGAATCCGTGTTTTCCTGACCTGCGGGGGATGGTCCTGCTTTTGTGGTGACCAAAGCTGACCCCAGTTCTCTCCAGAGGCGTCGGCTCCCCCCTCGAGGGCTCCGTCTCCGAGAAGCGGGGCAGCTTTTAAGCAGCAGCCTGGGTAATGAATTTCAGAAAGGCCCAGCCATGCCCCTTTTTAAATCAAAAGATTAACCTCCGTGGTGGCAGAAGTGATTTGCATGTTTCTCACCTACGATCTTTCCTGTGACCTGATGCATTGCTGCACTTCAGCGGGAGGTCACGGAACAGGAAGAGGGCTCCTGACTCGGAGATGCCGGGGTGCGGCCCCAGTGGGTGCAGAGCTGAGGCCTTAGCACAGTCAGCCTGCAAGCACGTGCTCAGACCCTTCCATTAAAGGTGCTGCCTGGTGCTCAGATCAGAGGGTCCTGAGTATTTTACTCTGAGTATTTGTCAGGGCCCGTGTGCTCCTGATTTACATGAAAACCCGAGTTGGGAAGGAGAATTTCCAAGGTGGCTGTTGAAACACCCGTGGTAGGGTTTGAAGAAACGGCAATTCCAGGTTGGGTTGGGGCGGGGCATCTGTATTGGGTTTCGGGATATTCTACGGCCTGAGGCAGAGGCTGGGGGTCACAAACATCAGATCCAGGAGGCGAAGACAGAAAAGCAAGCTGTGAACTAAGCACTTGGATTCCCACCTGCCTCGCCCAGAAAGGTGCCAGCAGACCTTGTGTGTCAGGAACACAATCGGGGCTCCTTCTCTGAACCAGAAAGCTGGGTCAGCGTGGCCGTCGGCTGGGGCGGGGGACGGGTGTGTCCGTGCGTACAGACCGCTCTGCCTCCAGCCAACGCCGTGTGTGCGGACACGTGGCGCCCGGTGATCGTCACTGTCTTACCCCCTCTGTTAACTCGATCTGGTGATTGTGGGAAGGACGCCCCAGCACAGGCGCAGAGCGTCGCCATGTCCGTGCCTTTGGTCGGTGAGAACGGCACCCGCCACTGAGCTGCCTGGTTAACGCCAAAGGCTCCAGACGTCCACGTGACCCGTGGCCAGGCTGCCGGGTTTCCTCGGGTGATCACACTCCAGTGGCTCTGAGGGGGCCGGTGCGGCTCCGACCCGATGGGGCCAGGCCATCGCTCGCGTGGTCACTGCATGGCCTCCGCGGGCGAGCTGCCGCAGGGAGGGCGGACTGATGGGCGTTTCCCTGTGGTTCAGACGCCTTCCTCTGCCTTCGGGTTTTGGGGCGGCACTGAGGTGCTGTGATTGGGGGGAAGGAGAGGGGCTCCCTACAGCAGGTGACCCCCCGAACACGTCTCACTCACGCAACTCGGGATTGTCAATCATAAAGCCAACAACACCGCGTAGCAGTTTTAAGTTCAAGGACGCTAAGTATTGTATAGAAATCTATTGGAGGCGAAGTTCTGTGGGTGACAATTGTGTATATGTTATTGATGCTGTAAATTATTTTTAATAAAGAAAATTGTATTATCACATGTTGGACTCCTCTAATAAAATAGCGTGTGGTGACTGAAAACAAAACACCTAAGGAAGAGAAATGGATGGCATCTACAATTTTCTCCTCAAACGGGCGTGCAGGAGGCAGCCGATCCACGATTCCCATCGTTGATGTTTCTCTCCCTTGCTCTCTGAAATCAATAAAAATGTACTTTAAAAAAAGAACAGGACAAAGTGAACATGGTGAGGGGGCAGAATTCACGCGCTGCCTGAGGGACAGGTAAGCAGAGCGCCCTCACGAACCCGCCAGGAGTCAGACTGGCTACTGGAAACCAAATCAGAGCTGGCTGAAACCGGTTTGGCTCAGTGGATAGAGCGTCAGCCTTCGGACTGAAAGGTCCCAGGTTCGATTCCGGTCAAGGGCATGTACATTGGTTGCTGGCACATCCCCGGTGGGGGGTGTGCAGGAGGCAGCTGGTTGATGTTTCTCTCTCATCAATGTTTCTAGCTCTCTATCTCTCTCCCTTCCTCTCTGTAACAAATCAATAAGATATATTAATTAATTAATAAATAAAATAAAAATAAAAGCTGGTCTCTCGGCCCAGAGGGAAGAGATGGTAAAGAATGGACTGCAGAAAGGCGGCCTGCTGCTTGAAGATATGACCCAAATCCAAAGGGGGGAGGCCCGCCCTCGGCAGAGGTTTGGCAAACATGCGAGTCAGTCATGGTCACAGATAACCAAGGGCGCTACATCCTGATAGAAAACAGGAATAAAAGCGTGGGGGCTGAGCATTTACAAAAAACGAGGACCCAGTGCAAGATCCCCCCTCAGAGGTCCTGTGGGCTGCGGAGTGCATCCAGCTGTCCAACAGAGCCTGGTTGTCCTTGATAATGAGGGTTACCAAATATTCCGGCCTCGGGATGTTCCGGCAGCCTCCTGGAAGTCACGTGTTTCTGCCCTTGCCCCGCGGGGAGAGAATCGGACTACTCCAGTTTCAGACCCAACTACTGGCCCGCCCCTGGGGAACCTCCCGCCTCCTTTCCATCCGTTATAGTGAAGGCAGGGGCTCGGGAAGAGTAGGGAATGGGGTGCGGTGTGATGGTCCAGGCCCTGCGCCCCCGGAAGCCCCCCATCGGCAAGCACTAGGAGTGTGCAGACCTATAGTTATGCCCGCGATCCCGGGAGCTGGGGCTGGTGCAGCGGCAGCCAGCCCGCCCGCCGGGACCTCCCATCAGACCTGGGACGGAGGTCCGGAGGCGGCCTCCGGGGTGCGCGCTGCCCGCGGGAAGGGGGGGGAAGGAGAAAGGGTGGTGCCCAGACACCTCCGATCCCTAGAAAACACGGTCCTTCCAACCTCCCACCCAGACTGCCCTCTGCTCCCTACAACTCAATAGCCGGAAGCCCGCTCAGAGCTGCTCACCGAGGGGCGGAGCAGAATGTCGAAGAGCCAATCAGAAACAAGACTCCCAGTGACGTAGAGTCGTCCAGATTTTGACAGACGTGAGCACCCGGGAGGCGGGGCCAGATTGCGGAGAGCTAATCAGCGGCCTAATCTCGTCCTGCGAAGTCTAGATAGGGCGGGGCGGGGCCTCGCGTCTCTTCCTCCGCGCTGATTGGCGGCGGGGTTCTCTCAAGGAGCCAATCAGAAGTCAGGGGTCGCGGGCTCGGGGCTGGGGCGGGCCGAGGTGCTGCAGGTCAGTGGCTGCTGCCCCGCGCGAGACCTGGCCGCGCGGGACCTGACCACGCGAGACCGCGCAGCGCGAGATCCGCCCTCAGCCCGGGCTGCTGGACAGTGGGACCGCGGGTCGCGCAGGGTGAGCGTGCCGGGGGGCGGGGAGGACGGGGGAAGGGCTGGGGTCGGTGCCTCCTCCTCCCTCACCCCAGAGCTGGAGCGTGGGGACCCCACGGGGGTGCGGTCCGTGCACCTGGCACCCTAAGCGCCGTGACCGACCCGGGTGGGTGCCCCCTGCGCCTTGGGTCCCCAGCACCCAGCACCCTGCAGCCCAGCGGGAGCCCCTCGGAGCACCCAGCAGGGTGTCGCTGTCCTTGAAACCAAACTCGACTTCCCCTGCCTTCCTGTGCCCTTTGGGGTAAAGGCCGGGGAGCCCCCGTTTTTGTTTGTTTTTTACTTTTAAATATAAATTTTTTAATTGATTTTTTACAGAGAGGAAGGGAGAGGGAGAGAGAGTTAGAAACATCCATCAGCTGCCTCCTGCACGCTGCCCACTTGGGATGTGCCCGCAACCAAGGTGCATGCCCTTGATCTGAATCCAACCTGGGACCCTTCAGTCCACAGGCCCAAGCTCTATCCACTGAGCAACACTGGTTAGGGCCGTTTTTTTTACTCTTTTAATGTATTATTTATTGATCTCAGAGAGAAAGGGAGAGGGAGAGAGAGAGAGAAACACCCATGAACAGAGAATCATGGATTGGCTGCCTCCTGGGGATCGTATTTTTTATTAATTTTAGAGAGAGGAAGGGAGAGGGAGAGAGAGATAGAAACATCAGTGATGAAAGAGAATCACCTGTCAGCTGCCTCCTGCATGAACCCTATTAGGGATCGAGCCTGCAACCTGGGCATGTGCCCTGACCGGGAATCGAACCTGTGACCTCCTGGTTCAGAGCTCAGTGCTCAACCCCTGAGCCCCTCCACCTGGCCGGGCTCCGGGAGCCTCTGGCGAGAAGGCACCCCTTTTGTCCTCGGTTCCACCTGGGCCAGGTGCTGGGCGCAGGCCTCTGCCTGCTGACTTCCTGCTCTCCTGGGAGGAGTGGCAGGTGCCGGAGGCCAGCTTTGGAGCCGGTGCTGAGGCAGAAACTCCTGGACTTTGTGACCGTGGGGAGCGAGGGGGGGAGGCGTGCCTGGCGTGGCCTGCACAGAGCGGGGAGCCGAAGGTGCGGCCCCTGGCAGGCGGCCTGGCGCTGGCACTCTCTCGGGGGCTGAGGAAAACCCCGCCCGTTGGCAGGGGACGCAGACCAGCCGCCTGTGGGATTCGAGTCCCTTCTTCTCCTCCTCCGCACACACAGGAGACGCTGGTTAAACACCTGTCCTTGGGTTTATTTGCTTTCCGGAACTGACTTGATCTGGACTGTTAGTTTTATAGTTTGGGGTCCTTGTATACAAAAAAAAAAAAAAAAAAAAAAAGCAAATTTAAGTTTAAAAAGAAAGCACTTTGTCCTAACCGGTTTGGCTCAGTGGGTAGAGCATCGGCCTGCGGACTGAAGGATCCCGGGTTCGATTCCGGTCAAGGGCATGTACCTGGGTTGCGGGCACATCCCCAGTAGGGGGTGTGCAGGTGGCAGCTGATCGATGTTTCTCTCTCATCAGTGTTTCTACCTCTCTCTCCCTTTCCCTTCCTCTCTGTGGAAAATCAATAAAATATATTTTAAAAAATATATTTAAAAAAAGAAAAAAAAGAATGTCCCTTAAAACTTTAAAGCTTGAACTCTTTAGTTAAAGAGTTAGGAGTAAAACCGTGGACTTTGTAAGGTGTTACACATTACATTCTGAAATTGGCTTACACCAGTGTGTAAATCCCCGGAAGGAATAATGTTAAAATTCTATGTCAAGTCTTTTTTAAAAATATATTTTATTGATTTTTTACAGAGAAGAAGGGAGAGGGAGAGAGAATTAGAAACATTGATAAGAGAGAATCATCCATCAGCTACCTCTTGCACACCCCCACTGGGGATGTACCCGCAACCAAGGTCCATACCCTTGACCAGAATCGAACCTGGGACCTTTCAGTCCGCTCTACCCACTGAGCCACACCGGTTAGGGCTCCATGTCAAGTCTTAAGCACAAATTTTGGTGTAACAGGATATCCTGATTCCCAGAAGTTCCAGGCGCAAAAATGACTTTGAAACCCCATTCGGGTTTTGTCATGAGATCGGATTGACTTACATTTGCTCCTGAAAACAAAGGGTCTGGTCAGAGAGTCAGCATGAGGCGTGGTTGGCCAGAACGGGACAGCGGGAACAGGCCAGGGGCCCAGGGGCATGCGAGTTTGGAGGCAGAGAAATCACTTCGGATCGGAGGGTCAGGGACGGTGGCTGTGGAGGGGAGTGGCATTGAGGTTTATACTTTTCTTTTTAAAAATATTTTTTTAGCCCTGGCTGGTGTGTCCCAGTGGATAGAGCTTCGGCCTGTGGACTGAAGGGTCCCGGGTTTGATTCCGGTCAAGGGCACATGCCTGGGTTGCTGGCTCAATCCCCAGTAGGGGGTGTGCAGGAGGCAGCTGATCTATGATTCTCTCTCATCGTAAATGTTTCTCTCTCTCTCTCTCTTCCTCTCTGAAATAAAAAATATATTTAAAAAATAATTTTTTTAATTGATTTCAAAGAGGAAGGAAGTTGGAGAAAGAAATAGAAACAGCCGAAACTGTCTTCGGCCTGCGGACTGAAAGGTCCCGGGTTCGATTCCGGTCAAGGGCATGTACCTTGGTTGCAGGCACATCCCCAGTGGGGGGCGTACAGGAGGCAGCTGATCGATGATTCTCTCTCATCGATGTTTCTGACTCTCTGTCCTCTCTCCCTCTCTGTAAAAAAACCAATAAGATATATTAAAAAAAAGAAAAAAAGAAATAGAAACATCCACGAGGAGAGAAAATCATGGCTCCGCTGCCTCCTGCACACCTCATACTGGGATGAAGCCCTCACCCTGGGCATGCGACCTGCTGGTTCATAGGTCAGTGCTCAGCCAGTGGACCATGCCGGCCGGGCGTGAAATTACATTTTAACTCAAACGAATGGTAATATGTCCAAAGGACATCGGATCAGGGATCTCGGGAGCTGAGTTTGTGCTCTGACTTGGTCTGTACTTTTTTTTTTTTTTTAAATATATTTTATTGATATTTTTTACAGAATGAAGGAAGGGAGAGAGATAGCTGGAAACGTGGATGAGAGAGAAACATCAATCAACTGCCTCCTGCACACCCCCTACCAGAGATGTGCCAGCAACCAAGGTACATGCCCTTGACCGGAATCGAACCCTGGACCTTTCAAGTCTGAAGGCCGATGCTCTATCCACTCAGCCAAACCGGTTTTGGCAAGAAATATATATATATATATATATATGAAAAGCTGGAGCCGGTTTAGCTCAGTAGATAGAGCGTCGGCCTGAAAAGTCCAAGGTTCGATTCCAGTCAGAGGCATGTACATTGGTTGCGGGCACATCCCCAGTGGGGAGTGTGCAGGAAGCAGCTGATCAATGTTTCTCTCTCATCAATGTTTCTAACTCTCTATATTTCTCTCTTCCTCTCTGTAACAAATCAATAAATTAAAAAAAAAAAAAAAAAAAAACCACAAAAAAACAGCACGGAAGGGAGAGGTTCCAGAAACTTGATGGACTGAGCAACATAAAGCTAAAAATGGCCCTAGCTGGTGTGGCTCAGTGGATAGATAGAGCATTGGTCTGTGGACCGAAGGGTCCGAGGTTCGATTCCTGTCAAGGGCCCATGCCCAGGGTTGCAGGCTCTATCCCTAGTGTGGGGCGTGCAGGAGGCAGCCGATCCATGATCCTCTCTCATCACGGATGTTTCTCTCCTTCTCCCTTCCTCTCTGAGATCACTAAACATACACGCTGTGAAATCATGTCCGTTAATGTGTCCGTTACGTGTCTGGCTCCCTCTCCAGGCCGTGCCCCGGACATGACGTCGCTTGGCGCTGACCAGCGGGCGCAGGCCTCGGCCAAGCCGGCGTTCAGCGCGGCGCAGGCCCGCGCGCTGGTGGAGGCCGAGTTCGGGCTCCGGGTGTCGGAGGTGCAGCCGCTGCCGAGCTACGACGACCAGAACTTCCGCGTGCGGGCGCCCCTGGCGGGAGGCGCGGGCGGCCCCGCCGACTTCGTCCTCAAGATCAGCAACGCCGAGGCCAGCAGGACCCCCGAGCTCATCGAGGTGCAGAGCCACGCGGTCGCCTTCCTGCACCAGGCGGGCTTCCCCACGGCCTCCGTGCGTCCGGCCAGAGGCGGCGGGGTCACCTCGCTCGTGTCCGTGGGTAAGGGACCCCCCCACCCCACCCATGGGTGCTGCCAGTCCGTGCACAGGAGAGGGTCTGGGTCCCAAGCAAAAACACCAAGAACAGCCTCGTCAGCCCGGCCACCCGGCGTGGCTCAGGGGTTGAGCATCGACCTAGGAACCAGGAGGTCAGGGTTCGATTCCCGGTCAGGGCACAGGCTCGGGTTGGCGGGCTCCATCCCCGGTGTGGGGCGTGCAGCAGGCAGCTGATGGATGTTTCTCTGTCATCAGTGTTTCTCCCTCTCCCTCTCCCTTCCTCTCTGTAAAAAAATCAGTAAATTATATATATATATATATATATATATATATATATATATTTTAAAATATATTTTATTGATATTTTACAGAGAGGAGGAGAGAGGGATAGAGAGCTAGAAACGTCGACCAGCTGCCTCTTGCACACCCCCCCACCGGGGATGTGCCCGAAACCAATGTACATGCCCTTGACCGGAATCAAACCTGGGACCTTTCAGTCCGCAGGCCGACGCTCTACTGCTGAGCCAAACCGGTTTCGGCAGTAAATTATATTTTTTAAAAAGTCACAGGTTTAGGGACACATCAGGGTCATTCTTTTTTTTTTTTTTTTTTTTTTTTTTTTTTTAAATATATTTCATTGATTTTTTACAGAGAGGAAAGGAAAGGGATAGAGAGCTAGAAACATCGATGAGGGAGAAACATTGATCAGCTGCCTCCTGCACGCCCCCCATCGGGGATGTGCCCGCAACCAAGGTCCATGCCCTTGACCGGAATCGAACCTGGGACCTTTCAGTCCACAGGCCAACGCTCTATCCACTGAGCCACACCGGTTTCGGCTCATGGTCAGACTTGCCCACGGGACCCAATGCCACCAGCGTCCTCCTGTCCTGATGGGTTTGTGAACACCCTCTTCCCACACTGTTCTCAGCCTTTGCCAGTCCTAGGATGTCATGAGTAAACAATATTTTTTTTTCTTTTTTCTTTTTTTTAATATATTTTATTGATTTTTTACAGAGAGGAAGGGAGAGATATAGAGAGCTAGAAACGTCGATGAGAGAGAAACATCGACCAGCTGCCTCTTGCACATCCCCTACTGGGGATGTGCCCGCAACTCAGGTACATGCCCTTGACTGGAATCGAACCTGGGACCCTTCAGTCCGCAGTCTGATGCTCTACCACTGAGCCAAACCGGTTTCGGCTGCATTTTTTATTTTAAAATTTGTACTGATTTCAGAGAGGAAGGGAGAGGAAGAGAGAGAGAGAGAGACATCCATGACGGCTGCCTCCTGCACGCCCCCCACTGGGGATGGAGCCCACAACCCAGGCCTGTGCCCTGACCGGGAATCGAACCCTGACCTCCTGGTTTATATGCCAACGCTCCACCGCTGAGCCACGCCGGGCGGGCGTTTACCTCCTCGCTCCGTCCTCTCAGCCTGCCTCGCAGAATCCCGCTGATGGTGTTAGGTCAGCACACATTTTTTTCTCTCTCGCTCTGCGAGTTCCGTTCTTGTTGGCAGTGACGGTGACGGAGGCGGGGGGGCCTCTGATTCTTCTGAGACGGCTTTGACGGGAGTGTCCTTCCTTCCCTCCAGACTGCGGCTCCCGAACCCGGAGCCACCTGGTGAGGCTGCTGACCTTCCTCCCGGGGCGGCCCGTGGCCGAGGTCCCCGTCGGCCCCCGGCTGCTGTATGAGGTCGGGAGGCTGGCTGCCACCCTGGATAAGACGCTGGAGGTGAGGCTTGGGTTTTCTCTGTTTGTTTGTTTGTTTGTTTGAAATATATTTTATTGATTTTTCACAGAGAGGAGGGAGAGGGATAGAGAGTTAGAAACATCGATGGGAGAGAAACATCGATCAGCTGCCTCCTGCACACCCCCCACCGGGGATGTGCCCAAAACCAAGGTACATGCCCTTGACCGGAATTGAACCCGGGACCCTTCAGTCCGCAGGCCGACGCTCTACCCACTGAGCCACACTGGTTTCGGCAGGCTTGGTGTTTTGTTTTGTGTGTGAGCATTTTTTTATTTGTCTGGGTGTGCTTTTATATTATTATTATTTTTTTAATATACTAATGCCAAAGAGATTCTTTTTAAAAATATGTATATTTTTATTGATTTCAGAGAGGAAGGGAGAGACAGAGAGAGATAGAAACATCAGTGATGAGAGCAAATCATGAATCTGCTGCCTCCTGCACACATACCCCCACACACACACTGAGGATTGAGCCTGAAACCCGGGCCTGTGCCCTTGACTGGGAATCGAACCTGGGACCCTTCAGTCCTCAGGCCGACGCTCTCTCCACTGAACCACACCGGCTAGGCCAGTGGTCGGCAAACTGCGGCTCACGAGCCACATGTGGCTCGTTGGCACCTTGAGTGTGGCTCTTCCACAAAATACCACGGCCTGGGCGAGTCTGTTTTGAAGAAGTGGTGTTGGAAGAAGTTTAAGCTTAAAAATTTTGGCTCTCAAAAGAAATTTCAATTGTTGTACTGTCGGCATTTGGCTCTGTGGACAAATGAGTTTACCAACCACTGGTCTAAGCGTTTCTTTCTTTTTTAAAAAAAATATATTTTATTGATTTTTTACAGAGAGGAAGAGAGAGGGATAGAGAGAAACATCGATGAGATAGAATCATTGATCAGCTGCCTCCTGCACACCCCCCACCGGGGATGTGCCCGCAACCAAGGTGCATGCCCTTGACCGGAATCGAACCTGGGACCTTTCAGTCTGCAGGCCGGCGCTCTATCCACTGAGCCACACTGGTTGGGGCTGGCCTAAGTGTTTCTTGCTCTCGGGGTAGGAGTTCCGCCACCCGAAGCTCAGCTGTCTCCGCCGGGAGGACTTCATCTGGAACCTGAGGAACGTGCCTCTCCTGGAGCAGTACCTGGACGCCCTGGGCCCGGGTCCGAACCGGGAGATGGTGGAGCGGGTCATCCGGCTGTTTAAGGACGAGGTCACGGTCAAGCTCGGTCACTTCCGGGAGTGTGAGTACCTCGTCCTGATGTCTGCGTTGTCAGGTCTCAGCCCGGCCCGGCCGGCGCGGCTCCGTGGTGGAGCATCCACCTAGGAACCAGGAGGTCAGGGTTCGATTCCCGGTCCGGGCACAGGCCCCCGTTGTGGGCTCCGTTCCCAGGAGGGGGCGTGCAGGAGGCAGCCGATCACTGATTGTCATCACTGGTATTTCTCTCTCTCCCTTCCTCTTTGAAGTCAATAAAAATATATTTTTAAAAATTGTCAAATTTCAGCCGAAACCGGTTTGGCTCAATGGTTAGAGTGCCGGCCTGCAGACTGAAAGGTCCCGGGTTCGATTCCGGTCAAGGGCATGTACCTTGATTGCGGGCATGTCCCCAGTAGGGGGTGTGCAAGATGCAGCTGATCGATGACTCTCGTCGATGTTTCTAACTCTCTATCTGTCTCCTTTCCTCTCTGTACAAAATCAATAAAATATATTTTAAAAAAAAATTGTCAAATTTCAAATTGTCAGGAAAAGCTTGGAGTTACAGCATAGCAATAACGAATAGTTGTCAGAACAGATTTCTTAGAAATCCGAGGTTAAAATAAAGCGTCGGCCTGCGAACTGAAGGGTCCTGGGTTCAATTCTGGTCAAGGGCACATGCTCTGATGTGGGCTTGATCCGTATTTGAGGGCGGTGTGCAGGAGGCAGCTGATCCATGATTCTCTCTCATCATGGATGTTTCTCTCTCTCTCTCCCCCTCTTCCTTCCTCTCTGAAACCAATAAAAAAATATTAACAAACAAAAAATAAAGAACACAGCTGGCTCACCCTGGAACCCTTTGCTGCTTATAGTCAGAGGTATGTGTATTTTTTTATTTAAAAAAAATACATTTTATTGATTTTTTACAGAGAGGGAGAGAGAGGGTTAGAAACATCGATGAGAAACATCCATCAGCTGCCTCCTGCACGCCCCTTACTGGGGATGTGCCCGCAACCAAGGTCCATGCCCTTGACCGGAATCGAACCCAGGACCCTTCAGTCCGCAGGCCGACGCTCTACCCACTGAGCCACACCGGCTTCGGTGGCATGTGTATTTTTGAACATGTCTGGCTGGGGCCGTTCTCCTTCCTTTGCTCTTCAGTTCGTGAACAGTAAGCATTGGCAGCAACTACGTTCTCCGTCCAGGGGCTCTGAGTGGATGAGGAGCAAAGGCAGAGACACCGCCAGAATGAACTGCTTTTGTCCTTTTCAGGGGAAATTATTTTGCTTCCAGAAAAACAGGGCTTATTTATTTTTTTAAACCCTCACCTGAGGATTTTTTTTTTTTTTTTTTACAGAGAGGAAGGGAGAGGGAGAGAGAGTTAGAAACATCGATGAGAGCGAAACATCTATCAGCTGCCTCCTGCACGCCCCCCACCGGGGATGTGCCCGCAACCAAGGTCCATGCCCTTGGCCGGAATCGAACCCTGGACCCTTCAGTCTGCAAGCGGACACGCTATCCACTGAGTCAAGCCAGCTAGGGATTGAGGATATTTTTTTTTTCCCCCATTGCTTTTCAGAGAGAGTGGAAGGGAAGGAAACAGGGAAAGAGAGACAGACAGACACACGTTGCACGGGTTGCCTCCTGCGCTCACCCCAATGGGGTGGGGAGCAAATCTGAAACCCAAGTACATGCCCATGACCCTGGGAATGAACCCATGACCCTTTGGTACACGGGCTGCACTCTAACCACTGAGCAACACCAGCCAGAGCCGGGCTTGACTTTTTTTTTTTTTTTTTTTTTTTTTTAATCTCTGCTCATCAAATGATTCGAATGGCCATGCCTGAGACGGAGAAATGGAAAGAGAATGAACTGGGGTATTTTTTAAATATATCTTATTGATTTTTTTTTACAGAGAGGAAGAGAGAGGGAGAGAGAGTTAGAAACATCGATGAGAGAGAAACATCCATCAGCTGCCTCCTGCACACCCCCCACCGGGGATGTGCCCGCAACCAAGGTACATGTCCTTGACCGGAATCGAACCTGGGACCTCTCAGTCCGCAGGCCGATGCTCTATCCACTGAGCCACACGGGTTAGGGCTGAACCGGGGTATTGAACGATGGTTGTCGCCTCTCTTGCTTTTTTTTTTTTTAAATATATTTTATTGATTTTTCACAGAGAGGAAGAGAGGGGTAAAGAGCTAGAAACATCGATGAGAGAGAAACATCGACCAGCTGCCTCCTGCACACCTCCTACTGGGGACGTGCCTGTAACCAAGGTCCATGCCCTTGACCGGAATCGAACCCGGGACCTCTCAGTCCACAGGCCGACGCTCTACCCGCTGAGCCACACCGGCCGAGACGCTCTACCCGCTGAGCCACACCGGCTTCGGCCTCACTGGCTTTCGTTCTTCTCGCAGGTATCAATCACGGGGACCTCAACGACCATAACATTCTGGTGGAGCCCCTCGAACCGGCCTCCGGGGACCCCGCCTTCCGCGTGTCCGGGATCCTGGACTTCGAGGACATGAGCTACGGCTGCTACGTGTTCGAGGTGGCCATCGCCATCATGTACATGATGATCGAGAGCCGGGACCCCGTGGGGGTGGGCGGCCACGTGCTGGCGGGGTTTGAGAGCGTGGTCCCGCTGACGCCGGCCGAGCTGGACGCCCTGTTCCCGCTGGTGTGCGGGCGCTTCTGCCAGTCGCTGGTCATGGCCGCGCACTCCTGCCGGCTGCACCCCGAGAACGCCGAGTACCTCATGATCACGGCGAGAACCGGGTGGAGGCACCTGCAGCGGATGCTCGCCCTGGGCCGGGCGGCCGTCGAAGAGACCTGGTTCCGCACCGCCAGGTCCTACGGGTCCGGGGACTCCGTGTGACCCGGGCAGGAGCTCGCACGGACGAGGGGCGTTAGACCCGGAGGGACCAAATCTCGGTGGGCGAGGGATGTTCCTGCACGGTTAACAGTGAGGGGATGGGCCCTGGCCGGTGTGGCTCAGTGGATAGAGCGTCAGCCTGTGGACTGAAAGGTCCTGGGTTTGATTCCGGTCAAGGGCATGGACCTTGGTTGCTGGCACATCCCCAGTAGGGGGCGTGCAGGAGGCAGCTGATGGATGTATCTCTCTCCATCGATGTTTTTCTCTATCCCTCTCCCTCCCTCTCTGTAAGAAAACAATAAAACATATATATTTTAAAAATGAATGGATGGGACGGATCCATGCATGGGAAGCCACCGAGGTCTTCAATCTCATGATGATATTTTTAAACTTAGAAACAGGACATGAACAGTCAGGTTTTCCTGTCGGTCTCGTGCGCCCTGCCCATGAAACACACAGAATGATATTTCAAATCAGATAGTCTCTCAATGTCTCTTCCAGAGCTGGTCAGCCTTCTAGACTCCCCTGCCCCCCCCCCCCAAAAAAAAAATAACTTAAAACGTGAATAGTAAATAGTTTGCATAGGGATGAAACCCAGAAGGGAGAGATGGATAGTGAACACATCTGAAGGCTGAGTTTCAGGACAGAAGAGAAATGGTGTTCGTGGGGAGTCAGTCTGACGGACGAGGTGGAAGGCAGTGGGGGAGGGGGACGAAGGAGCAGGGAGCGAGGTTTGGGGTCCAGCGGGTGCTGTCCCAGTCGGCAGTGCTGAAGGGCAAGCGAGCACAGCAAGAAGGTGCAGAGCAGGAGTAGCTGTTGACCCCACGTTCTCCTTCGCTGCGGTTTGCGGGCGCTCCCCCACCCGATGTCGCCCCCTCCTCAGGATGACGACCCCGCAGGGCCGCAGCACCCCATCTCCCTGCTCCCCAACGCTGCAGCCCCTGTGCAGGAGGACTTCCACGTTATTGGCCCCGACCCCGAAGGTCTTTCCTGCCCTTAGCCCCGCCCACGGAGGACTTCCGCGTTCTAAGCCCCGCCCTTGGAGGACTTCCCCGTCCTAGGCTCGCCCCTGAAGGACTTACGTGTTATAGGCCCCGCCCATGAAGGACTTACGTGTTATAGGCCCCGCCCCTGGAGGACTTCCGCGTTCTAGGACCGCCCCTGGAAAACTTCCGCACTCTAAGCCCCGCCCCTGGAGGACTTCCATATTCTAGGCCCGCCCCTGAAGACCTTTTGCACCTTCGGCTCCGCCCCTGGAGAACTTCCGCGTTCTAGCCCCGCCCCTGAAGGACTTCCGCGCCGTAGGCCCCGCCCCTGAAGGGCTTCCGCATCCTCGGTCCCGCCCCCGGCGGCTCTGCGCACGCGCGGAGGCCATCTTGGCAGCGGACCCCGGGCCAACGCCGGTGCTTCTCTCCCGCGGGTGAAACCCTCCGTGTAGACCTCCACGCCAGTGCCTTTTCCCCGGTGAGTCCGTGTCTCCCGGCCCCGCGGAAGCTCGGCCGTCGTCCCCGCGGGCGGGCGGGCGAGGGTCGTGGGCGCCGCGGCAGAGCGGGTCCGGCCCGGGGCCGCCGCGCGATGACTGTGCGGCGCTCCTGGGCGACAGGCTGGCCCCTGGCGGCCGCCGTAGGCCGGCTTGGCGCGGGCTCGCGGGGCCGGGGCGAGGTGGGCGGCACCGGGGAGCGGGACTTCCGGGCTGAGAGGAGCCGAGCCGGGCCGCGACCCGGGGGAGCGGTCACCCTCACGTGCGGGCCCCTTGCGCCTGGGAGAGCAGGTTCCCGCTTCCTCCCGGGGCTGCGGGCCCTGCAGACCCCGCGCCCGGTGTCCGGTTTGGGGAGACGGGCGGCGGGGTCCGAGGTCCGGCTTCCGCCCCGAGTCACGCCGAGCCCCGGAGAGGCTGCGGCCGGACCCGTTAGCGGGGACGCCGAGCTTGCCGCCCTCCCGCGGGGCGAGGTAAAAAGTCCAGATGTAATTAAAAAAAAAAAAAACCACGGTTCATTCCCTTTGTGCTCCGAAGGGATCATGGTCACCGGGATGACCCCAGCCGGACCCTCTTTATTTTACTTTAATTTTTTTAAAACTGACTTCGGAGAGACGAAGGGGCGGAGAGAGGGAAACCGAAAGGGAAAGAGAAACGCATGGATGTGGGAGAGAAGCGTCGGTCCCGGGGCCCAGAACCCGGGGGCGGGACCCGCCGCCCCTCGGTGTGCATGGGGGACGGCGCGCCAACCACTGAGCCACACCGGCCGGGGCCTGACCCCCTTCTTCCCCGCCCGGTTCCTCCTCTTAGACCCGCGGGTTCACAGCCTTGGCGTCGCCTCTGTCATGTCTCACGTGGGCTCGTTGTCTGTGTTGTGTTGTTTTTTTTTTCCGGGAAAAGTACTTTCCCCCACATCGAGCTGTGTCCCCTGGCCTGTGGACAGGGACGGTCTGACCCCTCCCGGGTAGCCGCCACGTGAAGTCAGCCAGGTGAGGTCTGGCCGGTGTGGTTCAGTGGACAGTATCATCCCGGGGACTACAGGGTCCCGGGTTCGATTCCGGTGAAGGGCATGGACCTCAGCTGTGGGATTGGTCCCAGCCCTGGTCAGGGCACCTGCCGGAGGCAACCCATCAATGTGTCAGTGTGTGTCTCTCACATCCCTCCCTCCCTCCCTCTCTCCCTCCCTCCCCTTCCTTCCCTCCCTCTCTCCCTGTCCCTTCTACTCTCTCTAAAAAAAGAAAAAAGAAAAATCAATGGGAAAAATATCCTCTGGTGAGGATCAACAGCAAAATAAAAGAGACATTGGACTTGATCATGATTAAAAAAAATAAGCCAAATGAATGGAGTGGACAAAATATTTTTAAAAATATATATTTCTTGCCGAAACTGGTGTGACTCAGTGGATAGAGCGTCGGCCTGGGGACTGAAGGATCCCAGGTTCAATTCCAGTCAAGGGCATGGACCTTGGTTTCGGGCACATCCCCAGTAGGGGGTGTGCAGGAGGCAGCTGATCCATGTCTCTAACTCTATCCTTCTCTCTTCCTCTCTGTAAAAACTCAATAAAATATATTTCTTTACTGACTTCAGAGAGAAAGGGAGAGGGAGTGAAAGAAACACCAATGATGAGAGAGAATCATGGATCGGCTGCCTCCTGCACATTCCCCACTGGGGATGGAGCCCGCAACCTGGGCATGTGGCCTTGACCAGAATCGGGACCCTTCAGTCCACATGCCGACGCTCTATCCACTGAGCCACACTGGCCAGGGCCAAAAAAACATTTTTAAAGTCACGGACATGCTTTTTCTAAACTGAGTTTTGTTTTAGTAAGGACCCTGTTTTCTCTTCGCAGGACCTGTAACGTTCAGGAAACATGGTAAGTCGTACACCTGCCCGGAAGCTGTCGCCGACACGGCGTGGCGCTGGTGCAGCTCGGGCGCGGGCGGTGGGTGAGGACGGGAGGGGAGGACTGGTGCACGGCGGCTGTGGGCTTGTCAGGGCTGCCCTCCGGGCCGGACTCACCCTGTGCTTGCTTTGCAGTCTCGGAGATATGACTCCCGGACCACGATCTTCTCCCCGGAAGGTAAGGCTGATCCTGTCCGTCGTCTCAAAACGTGTCCAGGGTTTGGCTTTTTGGGAGGCGGCAGCAGGGGGGAATCTAGACACTTTTTTTTTTTTTAATATATTTTATTGATTTTGTACAGAGAGGAAGGGAAAGAGATAGAGAGTTAGAAACATTGATGAGAGAGAGTCATCGATCAGCCGCCTCCTGCACGCCCCCTACTGGGGATGTGCCCGCAACCAAGGTACATGCCCTTGACTGGAATTGAACCCGGGACCCTTCAGTCCCCAAGCCAACGCTCTATCCATTGAGCCAAACCGGACTCGGCTTTAATATATTTTATTGATGTTTTACAGAGAGAAAGGGAGAGGGATAGAGTTAGAAACATCGATGAGAGAGAAACATCGACCAGCTGCCTCCTGCATGCCCCCTATTGGGGATGGGCCTGCAACCAAGGTCCATGCCCTTGATGGGATTCGAACCCTGGACCCTTGAGTCCGCAGACCGACGCTCTATCCACTGAGCCACACCGGTTTCGGCTGGACACCTTTTTACCATTGCTCATCTTCTGTGCTCTCTTGTGACAATGGTTGTCGGGTGATTCCACGCTGCACGGAGCGTGGAGGCGGGACTCTGTGCGTGGCCGCGTGTCCCCGCGGACTCTCGGGGACTGTCTCACCGCTCGCCCCCGCAGGCCGCCTGTACCAGGTGGAGTACGCCATGGAGGCCATCGGCCACGCCGGCACCTGCCTGGGGATCCTGGCCAACGACGGCGTCCTGCTGGCCGCCGAGCGGCGCAACATCCACAAGCTGCTGGACGAGGTGTTCTTCTCCGAGAAGATCTACAAGCTCAACGAGTGCGTGAGCGTGGGGGGCGGGGGCGCGCGCGTGCGCGCACACACACACACACACACACACACGGGGACACACACATGCACACACATGAGCGTGCGCGCGCACACACACGCACGCACACGCGCGCACGCACGCACACACACACGCACAGGCGTCTCAGTGGCTCACGGCTCACACAGTAGGACCGCACCTGCTCGGCGAGGGCTGTTCCCTGAGGCCTGAAACGGAGGGAACAGGTTATGGTGTTTTTACTGGTGGAAATGTTTGAGTTTTATTTCATTTGAAACCTCTTTGAGGCTTGGTATCATGTGTAGTTTTTATTTTTATAAAATATCTATATTTTATTGATTTTTTTAGAGAGGAAGGGAGAGGGAGACAGGGTTAGAAACATCGATGAGAAAGAAACATTGATCAGCTGCCTCCTGCACACCCCACACTGGGGATGTGCCCGCAACCCAGGTACATGCCCTTGACCGGAATCAAACCCGGGACCTTTCAGTCCGCAGGCCGACGCTCTATCCACTGAGCCAAACCAGTTAGGGCCACGTGTAGTTTTTAAAAACATATATTTTGTTGATTTCAGAGAGGAAGGGAGAAGGAAAGAAGAGAAGGATAGAAACATCCATGATGAGAGAGAATCGTGGATGGGCTGCCTCCTGCACGCCCCCCACTGGGGATGGAGCCCACAATTCGGGCCTGTGCCCTGACCGGGGATCGAACCCTGACCTCCTGGTTCAACCCCTGAGCCACTCAGGCCGGGCACATGCAAGACATCTTTTCTTTTCTTGCCCCACACTGGGGATCGAGCCCAGACCCCGGGCCTGTGCCCTGACCCCGTGACCTCCTGGGCCACGCGGGCCGGGCTGTGTAATTCTTTTTAGGAGCAGGGCCAGGCACTTGGTGGAGAAACAGTGCTTTGTGTTGATAAGGTAACAGATTGGGGTTAAGTCCACGCTCTGTGCCATACAAGCTGTGGCTTTGCAGCAGTTGTCTAACTTCTCTGGGCCTCAGCGCCCCCTAGTGGTGGAGGCAGTTTAATGAAGTGGAATAAAGTGTCTGCCTGTAGCAGGCCCGCTAGTACTTTTGGGAACGGCAGCTCGGGAATTCGGGTGCATTGTCCTGACTCCCACCTCCTGAGGTCGGGGAGCCCTGTCATTTGGGGGCGTCGGGCAGCAGGCCTGCCTAGCTGGCGGGGCTGGATCTGCCGTGAGAGCCTGCCGGGTGGCGGGCGGGGAGTGCGGTTAGGGGCCTGTGAACCCTCGCCCAGGGCGGTGTCCTCCTGCGCAGGCGCTGCTGGTCCCGCTGGGAGCCTGCAGGCGGCCAGGCGCAGTGAGCGGTGTGGGCTCGGGGAGCGGGGCAGGGACAGGAGTGCACCCTGTGTCTGAGCCGAGCCCTGGTCCCCTCACTGCACCCCCAGCCGGGCCTCAGCAGGCTGAGACTCACTGCCCAAGAGCATGGGGGTCCCTTCCTGTCCAGCAGAGTCTTCCTCTGATCTCCCGGGACTTCCTTCGCTTCCTGGTGCTGGTCTGTCCGAGCGGTCCGCGGTGAGGGTGGTGGATGCGGCTGTGGAAGAGTGAGGGGCAGGTCTCCCTGTCACCGGCACCAGGCTTATCCCACGACGACAGCTGTCAGACAGAAGCTCCTGGGGCGTGAGCAGCCGGCCCTTCCCGGGGCACGTGGCCCTTGTGGTTGTGAGGGGCTCGCCCAGCCGCCTCCCGCTCACAGCGACGTGTTCCTTCCCCCAGGGACATGGCGTGCAGCGTGGCGGGCATCACCTCCGACGCCAACGTGCTGACCAACGAGCTGAGGCTCATCGCGCAAAGGTACGGCGTGGAGAGCCCGCGGGCCTTCCTGAGGAGAGCTCAGACATGGAATCCACTGCAAACCTGGTCACTGAAAAGGATGGTTTGTTTAAAGAAACAGACACGTGTAAAATGTCATTGGTGTGGGAACCGGGTGTTGGCAGTCCCCTGCCCGCCTCCCTTTCAAATGACAGCGGCTGCTCCGAGGTCCCCCTGGCATAGACTTCTGTTCAGAGGGCACTTTGGTGAGACTGTACACGGAGTGGCCAGATGATGGTGATCTCTGAACGCATAATAACCTGGCCACTCAATGTATATACAAAATACACACACACACACACACACACACACAGAGAGAGGCCCGGTGCACAAATTTGGGCACGGGTGAGGTCTGGCCAGGGGGAGGGGACATGGGTGGTTGGCCTTTTGAACTCCTGGTCAAGGGGACCATTTGCATATATATATATATATTTTTAATATATTTTATTGATTTTGTACAAAGAGGAAGGGAGAGAGATTGAGTTAGAAACATCGATGAGAGAGAATGGGATGAGGACATGCGGTTACATCGATCAGCTGCCTCTTACACACCCCCCTCTGGGGATATGCCCGCAACCAAGGTACATGCCCTTGACCGGAATCGAACCCGGGACCTTTCAGTCCCCAAGCCGATGCTCTATCCATTGAGCCAAACCGGTTTCGGCCCATTTGCATATTAGCCTTTTATTCTATAGGCTACACACTGAGCGGCCAGATGATTATGCGTTCGGAGATATCAGAACCTGGCCGCCGTGTGTGTGTGTGTGTGTGTGTGTGTGTGTGTGTGTGTGTGTGTTTTAGGGGAAAGTAACCGCATGTCCTCATCCCAGGTACTTGCTGCAGTACCAGGAGCCCATCCCCTGCGAGCAGCTGGTGACGGCACTGTGTGACATCAAGCAGGCCTACACGCAGTTCGGAGGTATGGGGTGGGGCGGGCCTCACGCCAGCGGGTGGACACGTTCTGAGTCAGGGCGGCTGTGCGGTGCTGAAAGGAAACTGGAAATTAAGTGAGGACGTAAATGCTGCCCGTACAGCCCTGCCTCGTGGGATAGCTGGCTCCCGAGGCGGAGATTGTCATGGTGTATTAATAGGCCATTGAGACCTAAATAGCGGCTCCGATCTGGAAGCACTGCTCTTTGCATCACAATGGGACTCAGCACGGGGCCCGTGGCTAGTCCAGGCCTGGGAGCAGAGTGGGCGTTTGGACGGAGCTGTCACGGATGCTCAGCCTCCCGCGACAGGGTCTCCGCCTCCTCGGGAGCGCAGGTAACCATGGTGACCTGCGTCTGATGGCCGCTCTGCGTTTTCTGTTACAGGGAAGCGACCCTTCGGGGTGTCGCTGCTGTACATCGGCTGGGACAAGCACTACGGCTTCCAGCTCTACCAGAGCGACCCGAGCGGCAACTACGGCGGCTGGAAGGCCACCTGCATCGGAAACAACAGCGCCGTGAGTTCGGGGCCGCCGCCATTTTTAACGGCGGTGAATGGAAACGGCGGGCAGGGAGCAGGGACCTTACGCCTGGGACCGCTGTTGGTAACGGGGCCACAGGGCCTGCCAAAGGAAATGCTACTTTTTAAAGTGCTTTTATTGATGTCAGAGAGGAAGGGAGAGGAAGAGAGAAACATACATGATGAGAGAGAATCATGGATCGGCTGCCTCCTGCACGCCCCACACGGAGGATGGAGCCTGCAACCCGGGCAGGTGGCCTGACCAGGACTCGAACCTGGGACCCTTCAGCCCACAGGCTGATGCTCTATCCACTGAGCCACTCCGGCCGGGCTGTTCCTTAGAGTCGAAGTGCCTCTATTGTGGTTCCTTCTCAAGGGACTCAGCACGTTCTCGAGTGAGTAATCTGATTGACTAAGAAATGTCTCTGAACAGAGTGGTCCTCATGGATCTCAGACGTCTGTATTGATATTGTACTCGAAAAGGACTCTTTATCACGGCCTAAGTAATAGTGCTGGCTTATGAATGACAACAAACTTTTAAAAAATATATTTCTATTGATTTCAGAGAGAGGGAGAGGGGGAGAGAGAGAGAAGCATCCATGATGAGAGAGAATCATGGATCGGCTGCCTCCTGCACGCCCCTACTGAGGATGGAGCCCACAAACCAGGCATGTGCCCTTGATCGGAATTGAACTTGGGACCCTTCAGCCCACAGGCCGATGCTCTGTCCACTGAGCCACACCGGCCAGGGCAAAATGCTGATTTCAGTGAGAAGTGGTGAAAATAGACGCAGCTTTTTTCACATCCTGGTTCTCAGACCCCTCCCTGAATTCTTGACGGGCCTGGCAGATCTGAGCCCCAGGAGCATCAGTTACCCACCCCTTCCTCCCCCCCCCCATCCAATGGTTTCTGTGGGTCAGATGCCAATCCTAGTTCAGGCATCCTCCTCCTGCCCAGGTCCTTTTCCCAAAAACGGCGGGACTGACGGAGCCCTCTGCCGTGTCCCCAGGCGGCGGTGTCCATGCTGAAGCAGGACTACAAGGAAGGGGAGATGACCCTCAAGTCGGCGCTCGCGTTAGCCATCAAAGTGCTCAACAAGACCATGGACGTGAGCAAGCTCTCCGCCGAGAAAGGTGCGTCCCGGGGAGGGCGGGCGCTCCCGGCCGGGCCTGCCGTGTGGGGCCGGGCACTCCCGGCCGGGCCTGCCGTGCGGGGCCGGGCACTCCCGGCCGGGCCTGCCGTGCGGGGTCCGGTCTGCGCTCATGGGCCTCCCGTCCCCGCGGGGTCGTGGCCTGGCTCCTCGTGGCCGCGCGGGAGATGGCGGGGCTGCTTCCCGTCGGCGATCGTCTTCCCGCCTTCGTGACAGCATCTGTGTCCGTGTGTCCATATGAGCATGTGTGTGGTTACATGTTTGTGTACGTGTGGCGTACTTTACCAGAGGCGTAACGTGTGTGCGTTGTGGGATCTCTGTTCCGAGTCTACTGATCTCGAATGTCACGCCCACGTCTGCAGTTTTATTTTATTTTTTAATTTTTTTTTTTTTAATATATTTTATTGATTTTTTTTTACAGAGAGGAAGGGAGAGGGATAGAGAGTTAGAAACATCGATGAGAGAGAAATATTGATCAGCTGCCTCCTGCAGACCCCTACTGGGATGTGCCCGCAACCAAGGTACATGCCCTTGGCCGGAATCAAACCTGGGACCTTTCAGTCCGCAGGCGGACGCTCTATCCACTGAGCCACACCGGTTTCAGCCGCAGTAAAGTTTTTTATTTTATTTTTTTAAGTCCCTTTTTAAAAAAAATATATATTTTATTGATTTTTTACAGAGAGGAAGGGAGAGGGATAGAGAGTTAGAAACCGATCAGCTGCCTCCTGCACGCCCCCCCACTGGGGACGTGCCCGCAACCAAGGTACATGCCCTTGGCCGGAATCGAACCCGGGACCCTTCAGTCCGCAGACGGACGCTCTATCCACTGGGCCACACCGGCTTCGGCCGCAGTGATGTTGTTTAAAATGATGAACCAGCAGGTGCGTTTGTTCAGGTGACGTCCCCGCCCTCAGAGGATGCCCTCCGCCCTCTGCTGGGCCCCGCCATCCCCTTCCCGCTCCATCCTCCAGCTCAGAGCCCCTTCTCCTGAGGATGTATGTCTGCCTTTTTGTCCACAGTCAGGTCAGGGGGCCTGCGCTTCACGCCATTGTTTTGGAAAGGGATTTGGAAAGCCCGTGAGAACCTGTGTCATTGCTGGTCAGAGGCTCCGCTGGGCCCCTGGCCGCCCGCTGAGGGCTTCGCATCCGCACCTGTTCGGTTGCCTGTGTCCAGGGTGCTATTGCGGAGGTGGGGTGGGTAGTAAGGTGACCAGGCGTCCCGCTTTTGGCGGGACAGTCCCGATTTTTAATAATTGCCGGGGCAGTTGTTAGAAACCGGGACGCCTGGTCACCTTAGCAGGTAGGGAAAGGCATTTCAGTAAAAATGACAATGACGGTGCATGAGATGGAGGTGTTTGTGAGGCGTATTGGGCACAAGTCCTGGGCGAGTGCGCGGAGGCGGGGGTGTGGAGGCAGCTGGCCGGGCCCCCTCGCTGCGGGCGTGGGGTGGGCTGTGACGCTGTGTCACTGCGGGCGTGGGGTGGGCTGTGACGCTGCCTGCTCTCCCCAGTGGAGATCGCCACGCTGACGCGGGAGAACGGGAAGACGCTCATCAGGGTGCTCAAGCAGAAGGAGGTGGAGCAGCTGATCAAGAAGCACGAGGAGGAGGAGGCGAAGGCCGAGCGGGAGAAGAAGGAGAAGGAGCAGAAGGAGAAGGACAAGTAGGGACGAGCCGTGGTCCAGCCCGGCCCCGCGGCGCGGAGAGCGAGGCCCCGCCCGCGGGGAGCCCCGGCCTCCGGGCAGGGAGCGGCCGCGACAGCTCGTCCATCGATGGCGTGGCTCTTCGTGGACCTTTATCCCCTCCCCCTTTGGGAATAAAACTTGGGAAGATGGCCGTGACGGAGGAAGCACTGGCCGTGATTGTAGGCCTGGACGGGGGTCTGGTCTTCGGGCGCTTGCGTGCCCTGGCGGCGGCTGCTGGCTCGCAGGGCGTTACAGGGGACAGAGTGAGCGTCCCGAGAAGGGGAGGCGGGCTTGTGCCCGGGGTGTCCTTTGCCGTCCCCTGCCATGGTCGGACCCAGGCCCAGGCCTCTGGCGGGAATGTGGGGGGGCGGGTGGGGAGCTGTCCAGTGAGGTCAGAATCGCACGCCTTTGGTGTTGATGGATCTTCTTCCTGGACTCGACATACATACGTACATACCTACATGTGCTACGTACATGTGCACACGCATCACACGTACAGCAGGCAAAGCCCGATGACAGCGAAGGCCGGTACCCACTCCCCTTTCTCAGCAACAACACGATCCACAGTTCTCGCCCCGCGTGTCCCTTTCACGTCTCCTTCCTCCCCTGAGGGCGCAGCTCCCTGGCTTCATCTCCTCTCCCTAGGGCCCTCAGCCTGCCTCTGTCCCTCCCCTCCGGGGGCTGTGTGCCCTCAGCCTGCCCCTGTCCCTCTGTCCCTCCCCTCCGGGGGCTGTGTGCCCTCAGCCCGCCCCTGTCCCTCTGTCCCTCCCCTCCGGGGGCTGTGTGCCCTCAGCCCGCCCCTCTCCCTCCCCTCCCCTCCGGGGGCTGTGTGCCCTCAGCCTGCCCCTGTCCCTCCCCTCCGGGGGCTGTGTGCCCTCAGCCCGCCCCTGTCCCTCCCCTCCGGGGCCTGTGTGCCCTCAGCCTGCCCCTGTCCCTCCCCTCCGGGGGCTGTGTGCCCTCAGCCCGCCCCTGTCCCTCTGTCCCTCCCCTCCGGGGGCTGTGTGCCCTCAGCCCGCCCCTGTCCCTCTGTCCCTCCCCTCCGGGGGCTGTGTGCCCTCAGCCGCCCCTGTCCCTCCCCTCCGGGGGCTGTGTGCCCTCAGCCTGCCCCTGTCCCTCCCCTCCGGGGGCTGTGTGCCCTCAGCCCGCCCCTGTCCCTCCCTTCCGGGGCCTGTGTGCCCTCAGCCTGCCCCTGTCCCTCCCCTCTGGGGGCTGTGTGCCCTCAGCCCGCCCCTGTCCCTCTGTCCCTCCCCTCCGGGGGCTGTGTGCCCTCAGCCCGCCCCTGTCCCTCCCCTCCGGGGGCTGTGTGCCCTCAGCCTGCCCCTGTCCCTCTGTCCCTCCGCTCCGGGG
This sequence comes from Pipistrellus pipistrellus, assembly GCA_903992545.1. Taxonomy (NCBI): domain Eukaryota; kingdom Metazoa; phylum Chordata; class Mammalia; order Chiroptera; family Vespertilionidae; genus Pipistrellus; species Pipistrellus pipistrellus. The sequence goes on along the minus strand of LR862377.1, from coordinate 7,408,822 downwards.
GCTGTGGGCCCTCAGCCTGCCCCTGTCCCTCTGTCCCTCCCCTCCGGGGGCTGTGTGCCCTCAGCCCGCCCCTGTCCCTCTGTCCCTCCGCTCCGGGGGCTGTGTGCCCTCAGCCCGCCCCTGTCCCTCTGTCCCTCCGCTCCGGGGGCTGTGTGCCCTCAGCCCGCCCCTGTCCCTCTGTCCCTCCGCTCCGGGGGCTGTGTGCCCTCAGCCCGCCCCTGTCCCTCTGTCCCTCCCCTCCGGGGGCTGTGTGCCCTCAGCCTGCCCCTGTCCCTCTGTCCCTCCCCTCCGCTCCGGGGGCTGTGTGCCCTCAGCCTGCCCCTGTCCCTCCCCTCCGGGGGCTGTGTGCCCTCAGCCTGCCCCTGTCCCTCCCCTCCGGGGGCTGTGTGCCCTCAGCCCGCCCCTGTCCCTCTGTCCCTCCCCTCCGGGGGCTGTGTGCCCTCAGCCCGCCCCTGTCCCTCTGTCCCTCCCCTCCGGGGGCTGTGTGCCCTCAGCCTGCCCCTGTCCCTCTGTCCCTCCCCTCCGGGGGCTGTGTGCCCTCAGCCCGCCCCTGTCCCTCTGTCCCTCCCCTCCGGGGCTGTGTGCCCTCAGCCCGCCCCTGTCCCTCCCCTCCGGGGGCTGTGTGCCCTCAGCCCGCCCCTGTCCCTCTGTCCCTCCCCTCCGGGGGCTGTGTGCCCTCAGCCTGCCCCTGTCCCTCCCCTCCGGGGGCTGTGTGCCCTCAGCCTGCCCCTGTCCCTCCCCTCCGGGGGCTGTGTGCCCTCAGCCTGCCCCTGTCCCTCTGTCCCTCCCCTCCGGGGGCTGTGTGCCCTCAGCCCGCCCCTGTCCTTCCGCTCCAGGCCACGTCCTCGGGCGGCCTGGTGGCCTGCGGGTGTCCAGAGATGGGCTGAGCCCCGTCGGGGCTATGGGTGAGGAAGGGGTGCTGAAAACCCCGCCATGGGGAGCCCCTGCTGAGCTCCCGCCCTCCCCGCCCCCTCGAGTTGTCAGTTGCTGCTGCTGGGATGGCCAGTTCCCCTCCAGCTAGTCCTGTGGATACTGGGGTCCCGCCCCACACCCCCGGATAAGAGGGGACATGACGTGGAGCCCAGTGTCCAGGTCAACAAGCTCTGACATCAAGAGCTTCTCTCTATTTCCAACACTAGAGGCCGCTGCATGACATTTGTGCATGGGGGGGAGGGGGGTGTCCCTCAGCCCAGCCTGTGCCCTCTCAGTCTGGGGCCCCTCAGGGGATGTCTGCCTGCGGGCTTAGGCTGGCTCCCTGCCACCACTGCTGCGTTCGCCAGTGTGAGCCCAGCTCCTACATGGAGTGCCTGCCCCCTGGTGGCTAATGTACGTCATAGTGACTGGTCCTTCCACCATTGGGTTGATTTGCATATTAGGGTTTTATTACTTTCAATATGTTTCTTATTGATTTTTAGAGAGAGAGAGAGAGAGAGAAGCACCTACTGAAAATCAAGCAGCCCAGGCACGCGCCCTGACCCGGAATTGAACCCCGACCTCCATTTTCATAGGTTGACGCTCCAGGCGGGCAAGAGTTTAAATCTGCCCTCAGGCTCTAACCTGTGTGGCTCAGTGGATAGAGCTTTGGCCTGTGGACTGAAAGGTCCCAGCTTCAATTCCGGTCAAGGGCATGTACCTTGGTTGCAGGCACATCCCCAGTGGGGGGTGTGCAGGAGGCAGCTGATCCATGTTTCTCCCTCCCTCTCTGTAAGAAATCAATAAAATATATTTAAAAAACAGTAACAAAAAAATCTTAAGAATCAATGGGAAAATATCCTTAGGTGAGAATTTTTTTAAAAAAAGAGGTGTTTTCTGACCCCCACTTTAGCAACCAGCCCCTAGCCAGGTCGCTCGGTCAGTCAGGGCATTGTCCCAATACACCAAGGTTTCCGGTTCCATCACATGTCACAATCAACCAATGGATGCATCAATACGTGAAGCCACACATTAATGTTTCTCTCAAATCGATAAAATCTTGACAAAAGTAGAATCCCTGGGAAAAAACATATAAACCAGGATTTTGGGGCCACGGTCTCTTATCCGCCCGGCTCCTGGCTTGGGGTGTATCTTCAATAAACCCCACTTGACTTGAATCTCATTCCCACTGGCCTGAAAATCTTTTTTTTTTAATATATTTTAAAATAAAATAAAATATATTTTATTGATTTTTTACAGAGAGGAAGACAGAAGGATAGAGAGTTAGAAACATCGATGAGAATCATCGACCAGCTGCCTCCTGCACACCCCCTACTGGGGATGTGCCCGCAACCAAGGTACATGCCCTTGACTGGAATCGAACCCGGTACCTTTCAGTCCGCAGACCGACGCTCTATCCACTGAGCCACACCGGTTTTGGCTGAAATCTTTTCTAATTGACCAGGAGCAACGAGCTGCCGGCCAGTAACCCTGCCCAGCACCACCGGACGAGGCCCGAGCCTGTCCTGGAGGGCCCTTTCTCTGGCTTCTCACTAGCCCGGCTCCCCACCCAGTCCCTCTCCCATGACCCGGCCCTTCCTGGTCTCACTGTCCCTGGCTTCCATAAACGTCTTCTAAGGAAAAAAGAGAAAAAGCAGAATCCCCCAAATCCCCTCCTGCACCTGCCCAGGCCGGGAAGGAGCCTGCAACCCAAGGACAAGCCCTTGACCCGAATCGAACCCAGGACCCTTTGGTCCGCAGGCCGACGCTCTACCCACTGAGCAACACCGGCCAAGGCTGGAGCATGGTGCTATCTTTGCGGTTATGAAATCCTATTGGGGCTGCTCAGTGTTAGAAATGATTGATGTTTTAGCCGAAACCGGTTTGGCTCAGGGGTAGAGCGTCGGTCTGCGGACTGAAAGGTCCCAGGTTCGATTCTGGTCAAGGGCATGTACCTTGGTTGCAGGCACATTCCCAGTAGGGGGTGTGCAGGAGGCAGCTGGTCAATGTTTCTCTCTCATCAACGTTTCTAGCTCTCTATCTCTCTCCCTTCCTCTCTGTAAGAAAATCAATAAAATATATATTTTTAAAAAATGATTGATGTTTTCATGATACGATTTTATGCAGGACTATTTCGTTAATACAATCTAATAAAAGACGGCCCATTCATTTCCTTCCTCAAAGCTCTACATTAAAATGCCTGCACTTCGCCCTGGCTGGTGTGGCTCAGTGGATAGAGCGTCGGCCTGCGGACTGAAGGGTCCCAGGTTCGATTCCGGTCAAGGGCATGCACCTTGGTTGCGGGCACATCCCCAGCAGGGGGTGTACAGGAGGCTGCTGATCCATGTTTCTAACACTGTCCCTCTCCCTTCCTCTCTGTAAAAAATCAATAAAATATACATATTAAAAAATTACAAAAAATCTCCGCATGTGTCGGCAGCTGTAGGGAGATAGAGAAACGACCCCTGTAGGAGACCTCCAGCGCTAGGTCTACCCTTCTTTTTGCGAGAAGGAAGGTAATGTCCCATCAGTGCTTGCTTAAAAAAAAAAATTATATATATATATATATATAATTGATTTTTTTTAATAAACTAGCTTTATTTCTTTTTTTTTATTTCATAGATTTTATTGATTTTGTACAGAGAGGAAGGAAGACAGATAGAGAGCTAGAAACATCGATGAGAGAGGGTCATCGATCAGCTGCCTCTTGCACACTTCCTACTGGGGATATGCCCGCAACCAAGGTACGTGCCCTTGACTGGAATCGAACCCAGGACCCTTCAGTCCCCAAGCCGACGCTCTATCCACTGGGCCAAACCGGTTTCGGCTTTAATTGATTTCTTACAGAGAGGAAGGGGGAAGTATAGAGAGCTAGAAACATCGATGAGAGAGAATCATTGATCAGCTGCCTCCTGCACACTCCCTACTGGGGATATGCCCGCAACCAAGGTCCATGCCCCTGACCGGAATCGAACCCGGGACCCTTCAGTCCGCAGGCCGACGCTCTATCCACTGGGCCACACCGGTTTCAGCGGTGCTTGCTTTTGTCCTTCCGGCTCGGAAGACGCCTCCAATGCCCGCGGTGAGGTGGACCGCGTCCGTTTCCATCTTTCACGAGCCTGTCACTTGGCGGTCGTCCTTGAGGCTGGCCGCGGATGGATCGCCGAGCCGGGACGGAAACGCTGACGGGGGATTTCCACACGCGCCCGGCTCTGCATTCAGCTCAGCTGACCCCGTAATAAAAAACGGGGAGCCAGCAGCCTCGTGGAGATGAGAGACAACGCATTCCATCACTCCGCTCAGAGGACTGTATTCATTGTTTATTTCTGCTGTTTATGTGGCCTCCGAATCTCCTTCCCTCTTTTTCTCTCTCTCTCTCTCTCTCTCTCTCTCTCTCTCTCTCTCTCTCTCAAATATTTTTTATTGATTTTTTACAGAGAGAGAGAGGGATAGAGAGTTAGAAACATCGATGAGAGAGAACACATCGACCAGCTGCCTCCTGCACGCCCCCCACTGGGGATGTGCCCGCAACCAAGGTCCATGCCCTTGACCGGAATCGAACCCGGGACCCTTCAGTCTGCGGGCCGACGCTCTATCCACTGAGCCACACCAGCCAGAGCCCCACTCGCTTTTAATGTGGAAGTATCAGCAGGCCTTGGCGAAGGATTTTTTATCTGAAAATGTACATCCAACATTAATTGCCACACAAATAATCGCCACCAACAGCTATTTTTTATTTTTTTAATCTGTTCTTATTCATTTCAGAGAGGAAGGGAGAGGGAGAGAGAGAGAGAAACATCCATGATGAGAGAGAATCACAGACCGGCTGCCTCCTGCATGCCCCCTCACTGGGGATGGAACCCACAACTCTGGCCTGTGCCCTGACCGGGAATCGAACCCTGACCTCCTGGTTCCTAGGCCAACGCTCAGCCACGGAGCCACGCCGGCCGGGGGAGATTTCGTGTTTGAAGGCAGCACCCGTGGGTTGGCAGCCTGCTCGCCATTTTCCAGCTTGCTGGAGACCCTGGGCGAGCTGCTTACTATTCATTTATTCATTTATTCATTTATTCATTTATTCATTTATTCATTTATTCATTTATTCATTTATTCATTTATTCATTTATTCATTTATTCATTCATTCATTCATTCATTCATTCATTCATTTATTCGCCCGGCAGTCACTGCCCATCGCCTGCACGCTGTGTCCTGGGCACAGGCAGGGGCTGGCAGCCGCAGCTGCTGGAGCTGGTTCCTATGGGGAATCAGACACTGCAGGGCGGGCGATCACACACCGTGACCAGCGAGGGCAGGGGAGGGTGAGGGAGGGGAGGGCAGGGGAGGGCAGGGGAGGGCAGGGGAGGGGAGGACAGGGCAGGGGAGAGTGGGGGAGGGGAGGGCAGGGAGAGGAGGACAGGGCAGGGGATGGGAGGGCAGGGGAGGGTGGGAGAGGGGAGGGCAGGACAGGGCAGGGGAGGGCAGGGGAGAGGAGGACAGGGCAGGGAAGGGGAGGGCAGGGGAGGGGAGGGTAGGGGAGGGTGGGAGAGGGGAGGGCAGGAGAGGGCAGAGGAGGGCAGGGAGAGGAGGACAGGGCAGGGGAGGGGAGGGCAGGGGAGGGTGGAGGAGGGGAGGGCAGGGGAGGGCGGGGGAGGGGAAGGTAGGGGAGGGCAGGGGTGAGGAGGACAGGGCAGGGGAGGGCAGGAGAGGGTGGGAGAGGGGAGGGCAGGAGAGGGCAGGGGAGGGCAGGGAAGGGGAGGGAAGGGGAGGGCAGGGGAGGGCAGGGGAGAGGAGGACAGGGCAGGGGAGGGTGGGAGAGGGGAGGGCAGGAGAGGGCAGGGGAGGGCAGGGGAGAGGAGGACAGGGCAGGGGAGAGGAGGGCAGAGGAGGGCAGTTGGAGGCAAGCAGGCTGGCAGGCGGAGTGGTTAGGGGCGATCAGGCAGACAGGTAGATGAGTAGTTAGGAGCCAGCAGTCCTGGATTGCCAGAGGGATGTCTGACTGCCGGTTTAGGGGTTCCAGATTGGAGAGGGTGCAGGCCGGGCTGAGGGACACCTCCGCCCCTGCCCACCCCATGCAGGAATTTTGTGTACTGGGTCACCAGTATAGACGTATATAAAAACCTAAGCCACTGTTTAACTGGTAGCCATAACATGCACTGACCACCAGGGGGCAGACGCTCAGTGCACAGGCATGGAAACATGGAACCGGCTGATGGATCTCAGAGGGAAGAGGGGGGGCAGGAAGAGATTAACCAAATATCTTATATGCCTACTAGAGGCCCGGTGCCCGGATTCGTGCACTGCTGGGGTCCCTCGGCCTGGCCTGTGGGGATCGGGCTGAAACCGGCTCTCTGACAGCCCCCAGGCTGTGAGAGGTGCAGGCCAGGCTGAGGGTCCCCACCGGTGCACAAATCCATGCACCAGGCCTCTAGCATTTTAATACATCGTCATTGATTTCAGGGAAGAAGGGAGAGGGAGAAGAGAGAGAGAGAGAGAGAGAGAAACATCCATGTTGAGAGAGAATCATGGATCAGCTGCCTCCTGCACGCCCCCCACTGGGGATCGAGCCCACAACCCGGGCATGTGCCCTGACCGGGAATCAAACCTTGATCTCCTGGTTCCTAGGCCGATGCCTAACCACTGAGCCATGCCAGCCAGGCATCTTCGTCATTTTTTTTTTTTTAACTACTGAAAGCTACGCAGTTATGCTTGTTTTTTTTAAAATATATTTTATTGATTTTTTTTACAGAGAGGAAGGGAGAGGGATAGAGAGCTAGAAACATCGATGAGAGATAAACATCGACCAGCTGCCTCCTGCACACCCCCGACTGGGGATGTGCCCGCAACCAAGGTCCATGCCCTTGACTGGAATCGAACTTGGGACCCTTCAGTCCGCAGGCCGATGCTCTATCCACTGAGCCACACCGGCTTCGGCTTGAGTGACATTTCTGAGGGGCATCACCCCTATGGATCTCTGGGGGGGCCTGGCCACGCTCTGCCACCGGGACTTCACAGAATCTCTGCAGCCGAACGAGCGTCCCGATCCATCGTGGGCGGGAGGGATGGGCGGGAGGGATGGAGGGAGGGATGGAGGGAGGGATGGAGGGCGGGCCCGGCTGGGGTGCGTGGGCCTCCCGCTGGCAGCGTCCGTCAGCCTGGGAGCCACAGCGCCGGTGGCGGATGGAGTCACGGAGTTTCCAGGTGTTCATGGGGCTCCTGAGGCCATGGCGTGGCGTCTCCGCGGCCGGCCCGGAGGAGGGGGGTCCTCCCGGGACCTGCTCGGTTCAAGGAGGAGGAAACGGGTCCGGCCGGTGTGCCTCAGGGGTGGAGCGTTGACCTAGGAACCCGGGGGCCACGGTTCGATTCCTGGTCAGGGCGCATGCCCGGGTTGTGGGCTTGATCCCCAGCGGGGGGCGTGCAGGAGGCAGCCGGTCTATGATTCTCTCTCATCATGATGTTTCTTTCTTTCTTTTTTTTTTTTTAAGTATTTTTTTATTGATTTTTGAACAGAGAGGAAGGGAGAGAGAGAGTTAGAAACGTCGATGAGAGAGAATCATCGATCAGCTGCCTCTTGCACACCCCCCACTGGGGATGTGTCCGCAACCAAGGCACATGCCCTTGACCGGAATCGAACCTGGGACCCTTCAGTCCCCAAGCCGACGCTCTATCCATTGAGCCAAACCAGTCTCGGCTCATCATGGATGTTTCAATCTCTCTCTCCCTCTCCCTTCCTCTCTGAAATCACTTATACAGATATTACCCTTTTATTAGTGTATATATATATATATATATATATATATATATGTCTAAGTGACTGTTACAACCGGTTGACCAAATGACAGGGAGACCGGTCGCTATGACAACACACTGACCACCAGGGGGCAGATGCTCAGTGCACCCCTCCCTGGTGGACAGTGAGCTCCACAGCCAAGTTCCCACAGCCAACCACCCAGTCCCGATGGAGGCTTGCAGGGACCATGGGAGGTTGGTTGGCCATTAGCCAACCTTCCATGGCCAACCAACCTCCCATGGTCCCTGCAGGCCTCCATCGGGACTGGGTGAAACAGCCCCAATTGCTGGCCAGGCCGAGGGACCCCACCTGTGCACAAATTTGTGCACCAGGCCTCTAGCATACCAGTAAAAGGGTAATATGCTAATTAGACCAGGAGACCTTCCAGACATCCTTCTGGACAAAGCCATGGTGGGGGGGGGGGCTGAGGCAGAGGAGGTTAGAGGCGATCAGGTCAGGAGGGGAGGGCAGTTGGGGGCGATCAGGCCTGCAGGGGTGGCAGGTGGGGGTGATCAGGCTGGCAGGCAGGTGAGCAAGGTGAGCAGTTGGAGCCAGCAGTCCCGGATTGCCAGAGGGTTGTCTGACGGCTGGTTTAGGCCCGATCCCTGTGGTCAGGCCTAAACTGGCAGTTGGACATCCCCAAAGGAGTCCCCGAATTGGAGAGGGTGCAGGCCGGGCTGAGGAAAACCCCCACCTCCACCCCCGTGCATGAATTTAATGCACTGGGCCACTAGTGTTTCCCCGAAAATAAGACCCAGCGCATGGAAAGATAAGACATCCCCTGAAAATAAGACCTAGCGCAACTTTGGGAGAAAAAATTAATATAAGACACTGTCTTATTTTCGGGGAAACAGGGTAGTATATATATAAAATGAATGAGGAAACTGGTCCCAAGGGGGGTACTTGCCCAGTGGCCTGGCTGACCTGGGACCAGGAGACCGCAGGCTGCTAAGAGGTACCCTTGGGGTGGGGGTGGGGGCCTGAGCCAGGGGCACATCCTGCCCCTCATGACTATGTGGCCATGTCACAGTTTTCTTTCTTTTTTTTGAAATGTATTTTTATTTTCCTGGGTCATAGGTCCAGGCTCAGCCACGGAGCCACACCCCTGCGGGGCTTCCTGTCAGTTCTCTCTCTGCCCACCTGTCGCCTGCCTCCGGGTGCAGGTGTCAATGAATGGCAGGTGTGCCCAGGGTCAGCTGAGGTACTCTGGCACCTGCTCTGGAGGCGGGGCCAGTGGGCAGAGAGACCAAAGGCAGGGCCGGGATCTAGCTGGGCGGAATGGGGTGGGGCCATAGGGAAACTAAGAGGCAGGAGGGTGGGACGGGGCTTGGGGGGGGGGGGGGGATCAGGATAGATGCAAGTGAGGCGGAGCTGAAAACGCACTAAGTACGACTGGACTAGACGGGGCTGGGCCGGACATAGACTGAGGGGCTGGAGGGCGGGGCTAAAGAGAGAGGAGGCGGGTGTTAGGAGAGGGGTGGGGCTATAGCGGAAGGGGCGGGCTATATGCAAATGAAGCGGAGCTGGAAAAGCATTCACAACCAGGGGTTGGGGGCGGGGCTAAACAGAGGAGGCGGGGCTATAGCGGAAGGGGCGGGCTAGATGCAAATGAGCGGAGCTGAAAAAACATTCACTACAACCAGACGGGGTGGGGCCGTAAGAAGACTGAGGGGGCGGGGTTAAAGAGACGGGGCGGGGCTAAAGAGGGACAAGGCGGGGCTATGGCGGGGAGGGCGGGCTGGATGCAAATAAGGCGGAGCTGAAAAAGCATTCACTACAACCAGACGAGGCGGGGCCCGTAAGAAGACTGAGGGGCTGGAGGGCGGGGCTAAAGAGACGAGGCGGGACTATGGCGGGAGGGGCGGGGCTTGCCCGGGGCGCCCCGGTCGCTCGGCTTCGCTGGGACCCGCTCGCGGTTCGTCCTGAGGCGCCTCCGGGGCGATGGCGGCGCGGGGGTCCGGGCCCGCGGCCCTCCGCCTCCTGCTGCTGGTCCCGCTGGTCGCCTGGCACCCGGGTCCGGCCGGCGCGGGGGGCGACGCGCCCGGAGGTGAGGCTGCGGGGGGCGGGGGGCGCGGGGCGGGGAGCCTGCGGGGGGCGCGGGGCGGGGAGCCTGCGGGGCGGGGAGCCTGCGGGGCGGGGAGCCTGCGGGGCGGGGAGCCTGCGGGGCGGGGAGCCTGCGGGGGGTGCGGGGCGGGGAGCCTGCGGGGGGCGCGGGGCGGGGGGCCTGCGGGGGGCGCGGGGCGGGGGGCCTGCCGAGGGCGCGGGGCGGGGGGCCTGCGGGGGGCGCGGGGCGGGGGGCCTGCGGGGCGGGGAGCCTGCCGGGGCGCGGGGCGGGGGGCCTGCGGGGGGCGCGGGGCGGGGGGCCTGCCGGGGGCGCGGGGCGGGGGGCCTGCGGGGGGCGCGGGGCGGGGGGCCTGCCGGGGGCGCGGGGCAGTGGGAATGCCCCGTGGGCACCTCCCTCGGGGCTGCGGGCGCCCGCCTGTCAGTCAGAGGCGCGGGGTCGCCGAGGCGTTGGGGAGCCCGCCCTGAGCCCCCGACTCCCCCCGGGCCCGCCCGGAGCCCCCCGGGCTCCTGGCCTTGGGGAGCCCGCCCGGTGCCGCAGGAGCCGGTGGCCGTCGCGGGTGCGGTCGGGGGCACCCGAGTCCTCCCAGAGCCGCCCCCCGCAGGTCACGCGTTCCCCACGGGATGGAAAAGGCGGCGTGGTCCCCCCAAAGCTGCCGAGGCCCGATGGGGGGCCGGGGGTGGACCCCACCCAGACAGCGAGGTCCTCTCAGCGGGAGACACGGCGTTCCGACCTCCGCGTATTTCCGATTTATTTTATTTTACATCATTTATTTTATTCTATTCTAGTCAGCTAATTTATTTTATGATTTCATGTTATTCTACTCTATTAATTTTATTTATGATTTCATTTTATTCATGTCACTTTATTTTATTTTATGATCCTATTTTACTCTTTTTTTAATATATATATTTTATTGATTTTTCACAGAGAGGAAGAGAGAGGGATAGAGAGTCAGAAACATCGATGAGAGAGAATCATCAATCAGCTGCCTCTTGCACACCCTCCACTGGGGATGTGCCCCCAACCAAGGTCCATGCCCTTGACCGGAATCGAACCCGGGACCCTTCGGTCTGCAGGAGGACACTGTGTCCACTGAGCCACAGCAGCTAGGGCTCCCATTGATTTTTTAAGAGAGTGGAAGGGGTTGGGGGAGACAGAGAGATAGATCCATCAGCTGCCTGCCACACACACCCCGGGGGTGGGGGACCCGGGTGGAGCCTGCAACCCAGGCCCATGCCCTGGACGGGGATCAACCCTGGACCCTCCATTCGCGGGCCGGCGCTCCACCCACTGAGCCACACCAGCCAGGGCTATGGCTGTTTTTATGTGGTTTATTTTTATTTTATTTTATTGATTTTACACAGAGAGGAAATGAGAGGGATAGAGAGTTGGAAATGTCGATGAGAGAGAATCATCGATCAGCTGCCTCTTGCACACCCCCAACTATGGATATGCCCGCAACCCAGGTACATGCCCTTGACCGGAATCGAACCCGGGACCCTTCAGTCTGCAGACCGACGCTCTATCCACTGAGCCAAACCGGTTTCGGTTGTGTTCTTTTTTTTAAAGGTTTTTTTTTTTGGTTTTTTTTTTTTTTGGCCCTGTCCGGTGTGGCTCAGTGGATGGAGCGTCAGCCTGCGGACTGAAGGGTCCCGGGTTTGATTCCGGTCAAGGGCACATGCCTGGGGTTGCGGGCTCCATCCCCAGTTGGGGGCGTGCAGGAGGCAGCCAATCAATGATTCTCTCTCATCATTGATGTTTCTATCTCTCTCTCCCTCTCCCTTCCTCTCTGAAATCAATAAAAATATATTTAAAAAAATAAAATAGTGTGTTTATTTTTAAATCTTCACCCGAGCATGTTTATTTTTTGTTTGTTTTTTTAATTGACTTTTTTTTTTTTGTTAACTCTCACCTGAGGGTATTTTTCCCATTGATTTTTTTTTCTTTAAAAGAGAGTGGAAGGGCCGAGACCGGTTTGGCTCAATGGATAGAGCGTCGGTCTGCAGACTGAAGGGTCCCGGGTTCGATTCCGGCAAGGGCATGTACCTTGGTTGCGGGCACATCCCCAGTGGGGGGTGTGCAAGAGGCAGCTGATCGATGACTCTCTCTCACTGATGTTTCTAACTCTCTGTCTCTCTCCCTTCCTCTCTGTACAAAATCAATAAAAAAAAAATATTAAAAAAAAAAAAAAAAAGAGAGAGTGGAAGGGATGGGGGGGGGGAGAGAGAGAGAGAGAGAGAGAGAGAGAGGGAGAGAGAGAGAGATGGATGGGCTGTCTTTGCAGCCCAGGTACCTGCCCTTGACCTGGAACTGAACCCGTGACCTTTTGGCCTTTGGGCGCCCCTCCCGGAGCCTCAGGGCGGGTCTGTGCTTGGAAAGCGGAGGCCCCACTCGGGCAGAAGAGCCCCCTCCTGCCTCCGCTTCCTCTGGGCTTTTAGACAAACGATGGTTTCCGATTCCAGGAAGCCATCGCCGTCTCCATCTCCAGCAGAATTAGGTTTTGCCGAACGCGTTGCTTAATGAGGACGGAAACGGGGTCACCTGGAGGGCGGCGTTTCAAACAAAGCAAGCAAGCCAGGCCCTGGCCGGTGTGGCTCAGTGGATAGAGCATCGGCCTGCGGACCGAAGGGTCCCGGGTTCGATTCCCGGTCAAGGGCATGTGCCCGGGTTGCAGGCTCAATCCCCAGTGTGGGGCGTGCAGGAGGCAGCCGGTCCATGATTCTCTGTCATCATGGATGTGTCTTTCTCTCCCTCTCCCTTCCTCTCTGAAATCAATAAAAACATATTTTTAAAGCCCTGTGCAGCCCTAACTGGTGTGGCTCAATGGATAGAGCGTCAGCCTGCGGACTGAAGGGTCCTGGGTTCGATTCCGGTCAAGGGCATGTACCTTGGTTGCGGGCACCTCCCCAGTAGGGGGTGTGCAGGAGGCAGCTGATCCCTGCTTCTCTCTCATTGATGTTTCTCTCTCTCTCCTCCCTTTCTCTCTGAAACCAATACAAATATATGTTTGTTTGTTTTTTTGTTTAAATATATGCCTGTTGTCTTGGCTCCTGACTAAACCTACCTGCCTCAGGTCATTTTCTCACGCCAGTGTTGGAGAGTCGGGACAGAGTGCAAATTAAGGTAAAACGAAAGCAGAGCCATCCCAGAGAAACTTGACCCCCCTCTAATTCTGTGATGAAAATGAACAGCAAATGCACCGAGTGGCCAGATGATGATGATCTCTGAACGCACCATAACCAGGCCACTCTGTGTCTGTCCTATAGAATAAAAGGCTAATATGCACATGGTCCCCTCGACCGGGAGTCCGACCAGCAGGCAGGCCGGCCAACCGCCCATGTCCCCTCCCCCTGGCCAGGCTGGCTGGACCCCACCCATGCACGAATGCATGCACGGGCCTCTAATATCGATCTGTCTATCATAGCTATCTAGCTATCTAGCTATCTATCATCTATCTATACACACACACACACTGATTGGCCAGATTATCGTGCATGGGTGGGGGCCAGCCAGCCTGGCCAGGGGGAGGGGACATGGGCGGTTGGCCGGCCTGCCTGCTGGTCGGACTCCCGGTCGAGGGGACCATGTGCATATTAGCCTTTTATTCTATAGGACAGACACGGAGTGGCCAGATGATTATGCTCTCAGAGACCATCATCCTCTGGCTGCGCCGTGTATAATGAAAATCCTAGGATGGAAATACACCCCCCCCCACCCCGCATTTCACCTGTAACACCTAAAATAGGGACTGATAAGCACCCGTTTGTCACATTGAAAGTGTTGGCGACAGCACAGCTTTCTCCTCGTTGACAAAACGGCCAATGATGTTCACCGCCGAGTTCTCTCGCCATCGCTTTTTCTTAAGGGATATGTCACTTTCTGTTAACTTAACAAAAAAAGTCCAGCCCTAACCGGTGTGGCCCAGTGGATAGAGCGTCGGCCTGCGGACTGAAGGATCCCGGGTTCGATTCCGGTCAAGGGCATGGACCTTGGTTACATGTACTGGGGACAGTAGGGGGTGTGCAGGAGGCAGCTGATGGATGTTTCTCTCTCATCCATGTTTCTTTTTAAAAAAAAATATTTTATTGATTTTTTTTTTTTTTTTTACAAAGAGGAAGGGAGAGAGATAAAGAGTTAGAAACATCGATGAGAGAGAAACATCCATCAGCTGCCTCCTGCACGCCCCCCACTGAGGATGTGCCCGCAACCAAGGTCCATGCCCTTGAACGGAATCGAACCCGGGACCTTTCAGTCCGCAGGCCGACGCTCTATCCACTGAGCCACACCGGTTTCCGCTCATCAATGTTTCTGACTCTCTGTCCCTCTCCCTTCCTCTCTGTAAAAATTATATATATATCTCCTAAGGAGACATTGAGGGGAATGCCTGCCTTATGGAAAAACCTCTTACGAAGCTTTTCAGATATATTACCTTATTTTATTCTTGTGACGGCGGGCGCAGACCAAAGGGCACACGTTGGCAGCAGCAAGCAGGATTTAAAGCGTGCGTGCCCTGACTCAGCGGTTCTAAAAGTCGCCGCCATAAATTCTCCTGTAAGTGTGGGGGAAAGACGCGCAGGATGTTAACCAAAGCATTTTCCCTCCGTGGCGTCGTCAGCAAGAACCCCAAGCCGAGGACCACAGACATGCCCTTCGGCGGGGAAAGCTTGCGCAAATGACAACACACCCGTCAGCCCGACCCCCTTACCACGTGTGAAGAGAGACTGGAGGTGGATAGAGATATACCGACATCCAGTACTGAATTGGGGGTGGAGGGGAGCAAGTCCCAGAACGTAAAGACTTTTTAAAAATATGTATATAGTTACCGAAACCGGTTTGGCTCAGTGGTAGAGCATTGGTCTGCGGATTGAAAGGTCCCAGGTTCGATTCCGGTCAAGGGCATGTACCTTGGTTGCGGGCACATCCCCGGTAGGGGGTGTGCAAGAGGCAGCTGATCGATGATTCTAACTCTCTATCCCTCTCTCCTCCTCTCTGTAAAAAATCAATAAAATATATTTAAAAAAAAAAAAAAAAAAAATATATATATATATATATATATATATATAGTTATTGCACTAACAGGTTTGGCTCAGTGGAGAGAGCGTCAGCCTGCAGACTGAAGGGTCCCGGGTTCGATTCCGGTCAAGGGCATGTACCTTGGTTGCGGGCACATCCTCAGTAGGGGGTGTGCAGGAGGCAGCTGATTGATGACTCTCTCATCGATGTTTCTAACTCTATCTCTCTCCCTTCCTCTCTGTAAAAAATAAATAATATATATATATTTTAAAATCTATAATAGCCCTAACTGGTTTGGCTCAGTTGATAGAGTGTCGGCCTCTGGACTGAGAGGTCCCGGGTTCGATTCCAGTCAAGGGCATGTACATTGGTTGTGGGCACATTCCCTATTAGGAGATGTGAAGGCAGCTGATGGATGTTTCTCTCTCATCGATGTTTCTAACTCTCTATCTCTATCCCTTCCTCTCTGTAAAAAAAAATCAATTAAAAAAATCTATTATAATAAAACTGTAATATGCTAATTAGACCGGACAGCTGAATGACCTTCCAGATGTCCTTCCGGACGACCTTCTGGACAAAGCAAGGACTGTGAGGGCCGAGACAAGCCTCCATGGCTGCAGGGGCTGGGCACCTTGCATGAATTTCGTGCACTGGGCTTCTAGTGTGTGTGTGTGTGTGTGTGTGTGTGTGTATTTTTATATATATATATAATTGATTTCAGAGGAAGGGAGAGGGAGAGAGAGAGAAACATCAATGATGAAAGAACACGGGTCCTAAGCTGGCAGTCAGACATCCCTCTCAGTCCGGGACCCCTCCCTCCTTACGGCCAGCCGGCAGCAGAGGCAGGAGAGGCTCCGCCACCTCTGCTGAGCTCAGCGGCTGTGAGCCAGCGGAGCCACGCTCCCCCGGTGGGAGCTGTGACCCCCAGGGAGCAGCTCCTGTGTTGAGCGTCTGCCCCCTGGTGGTCAGTGCCCGTCATAGCAACCGGTTGTTCTGCTATTCGGTCGATTTGCATATTAGCCTTTTATTTATTTTTATTTTAAAAAAATATATTTTATTGATTTATGTACAGAGAGTAAGGGAGAGAGATAGAGAGTTAGAAACATCAATGAGAGAGAGTCATTGACCAGCTGCCTCTTGCACACCCCCTACTGGGGATGTGCCCACAACCAAGGTACATGCCCTTGACCGGAATCGAACCTGGGGCCCTTCAGTCCCCAAGCTGACACTCTATCCATTGAGCCAAACCTGTCCCGGCTGCATATTGACCTTTTATTATGTAGGATTGATTTCGGAAGGAGGACGGGAGAGGGAGAAAGAGATAGAAACATCCATGATGAGAGAGCATCACGGATCGGCTGCCTCCACGCACGCCCTCTACTGGGGATCGAGCCCGTGACCCAGGCATGTGTCCTGACTGGGACTCGAACCTGGGACCCTTCAGCCCACAGGCTGACGCTCTATCCACTGAGCCACGCCGGCCGGGCTGTTCCTTAGAGTCTAAGTGCCTCTGTATTGCGTTGAGTGCTTCTCAAGGGACTCAGCACGTTCCCGAGTGAGTAATCTGATCGACTAAGAAATGTCTCTGAGCAGAGCGGTCCTCATGGATCTCAGACGTCTGTATTGATATTGCACTCGAAAAGGACTCTTCATCACGGCCTAAGTAATAGTGCTGGCTTATGAATGATGACAAACGTTTCAAAAAATATATTTCTATTGATTTCAGAGAGGAAGGAAGAGGGAGAGAGAGAGAGAGACATCCAGGATAAGAGAGAAACATCCATCAGCTGCCTCCTGCACACCCCCCACTGGGGATGTGCCCGCAACCAAGGCACATGCCCTTGACCGGAATCGAACCCGGGACCCTTCAGTCCGCAGGCCGGCGCTCTATCCACTGAGCCACACCGGCCAGCGTGCGTGTGTGCGTGTGTGTGTGTGTGTGTGTGTGTGTGTGTGTGAAGTAGAGGGATTTGGTCGGAGAGAAGCCCGCAGGCTAACTGTGGAGCGTCTGTGTCGCAGGGCTGGCCGAACCGTTCTCGGCGGCCAAACACGAGGACGGCCTGCTCCGGGACCTGTTTCGGGACTACGAGCGGTGGGTGCGGCCTGTGGAGCGGCTCAGCGACAGGATCAGCATCACGTTTGGCCTCGCCATCTCCCAGCTGGTGGACGTGGTAGGTGTGCGCGCCCCCCGGACCCGGCACCGCCAGCCCGAGCCATGGGAATGGCTCTCCGGGGCCTGGGTACGAGGGAGCTGGCCGGGCGGTCTCCCCAGGGCTCCCACCTCCCGGGCGAGGACCCCCCCCCCCCCCCACCAGCCGCCTTTGCCTCCGGGACCTGCTCCTTTGGGGCCTCCTCTTTCCTTCCAGGTCATTCTCCCTTCTTTCTTTTATTTTATTTTAATAGATCTTATTATTCTATTGATTTTTTACAGAGAGGAAGAGAGAGGGATAGAGAGTCAGAAACATCGATGAGAGAGAAACATCCATCAGCCGCCTCCCGCACCCCCCCCCCCCCCCACCGGGGATGTGCCCGCAACCATGGTACACGCCCTTGACAGGAATCGAACCTGGGACCCTTGAGTCTGCAGACCGATGCTCTATCCACTGCGCCACACCGGTTTCGGCCATTCTCCCTTCTTAGGGATGCTCTCCGTCCGCTAAGCTGTTTATCCTTCTGTCCTCTCGCCTGCTGTTTGGACCACTTCTACTTCTCTGTTCTTACTGTTTTTTTTGTTTTTTTTTTAAATTATTATTATTATTATTTTTTTGCTTTTTTAAAATATATTTCATTGATTTCTCACAGAGAAGAAGGGAGACAGATAGAAAGTTACAAACATCCATCAGCTTCTTCCTGCACACCCCCACCAGGGATGTGCCCACAACCAAGGCACATGCCCCTGACCGGAATCGAACCTAGGACCCCACAGTCCTTAGGCTGATGCTCCATCCACTGAACCAAACCGGTTTTGGCTGCTTTTGTTTTTATTTTTATTTTTTTGATTTTTTAAATTATATTTTATTGATTTTTTTACAGAGAGGAAAAGAGAGGGATAGAGAGCCAGAAACATCGATGAGAGAGGAACATCGACCAGCCGCCTCCCGCACACTCCCCACCGGGGATGTGCCCGCAACAAAGGCTCATGCCCCTGGCCGGGAATCGAACCTGGGACCCCCACAGTCTGCAGGCTGACGCTCCATCCACTGAGCCAAACCGGTTTCGGCTGTTTATGTTTTTAAATTTCCTTTTTTTTTCTTCTTAAATATATTTTTACTAGAGGCCCGCTGCATGAAGATCCATGCAGGAATGGGCCTGCCTTCCCCTGGCTGCCAGCACCGCCTTTGCTCTGGCCAGAGCTTCCTTTCTGCCTTCCCACACTGCCCAGAGGCCTGGAGCAGCTGGGGCGACGCAGAACGCCCCCAGCCACTCAGAATCTGTGTATGCAAATCAACCCACCATCTTTCTTGGGTTAATTTGCATACTCACTCCTGATTGGCTGGTGGATGTCACCAAGGTACGGTCAATTAGCATGCTACTCTTTTAGTAGGTAGATTGATTTCAGAGAGGAAGGGAGTGGGGGAGAGAGATAGAAACATCCATGATGAGAGAGCATCACTATTGGACTGGCCCCTGCACGCCCCCCACTGGGGACAGAGCCCACCTCCTGGGCGTGTGCCCCTGGCCGGAATCGTACCCAGAAGCCCCCCAGGTCTGCAGACTGATGCTCTATCCACTGGGCCAAGCCAGCTAGGTGCTGTTTCGTTTCATTTTTAATCCTCACCAGCAGACATTTTGCCATTGGTTGTTTTTAAAATTTGAGCTGTTTATTTTTGCACACCTTTTTAAAAATATATATATATATTTTTATTGATTTCAGAGAGGGGCAGAGAGGCAGAGAGAGAGAAAGAGAGAAACATTAATGATGAGAAAGAATCATGGATCGGCTGCCCCCTGCACGCCCCCCACTAGGGATGTGCCCACAATCCAGGCACGTGCCCTTGACCGGAATCGAACCTGGGACCCTTCAGTCCGCAGGCCGATGCTCTATCCACTGAGCCACACCGGCCAGGGCCCGTACTCTCTCTCAGCGCCGAGTACATAAAGTTGGGACTTACTTCTTCGGTTGTATCTTAGTTAGATCTGAGGAAATGTGCTGGTTGAGACGACGGATGTTACATCTAAAAATACCGATGGTGCCAAAAGCGGTGTGGCTCAGTGGATAGAGCGTCGGCCTGGGGACTAAAAGGTCCCGGGTTCGATTCCGGTCAAGGGCATGTACCTTGGTTGCAGGCATATCCCCAGTGGGGGGTGTGCAGGAGGCAGCTGATCGATGACTCTCTCTCACTGATGTTTCTAACTCTCTATCTCTCTCCTTTCCTCTCTGTACAAAATCAATAAAATATATTAAAAAAAAAAGAATTATAAAGAATCGTCCTGTCTGGAATCGGAACTATCTGCCTTATTTAATATTTTTTAATTTTTTAAATTTATTTTTATTGATGTCAGAGAGGAAGGGGGAGGGAGAGAGAGAGAAACATCCATAACGAGAGAAAATCACAGATCGGCTGCCTCTTGCACGCCCCTGACTGGTGATGGAACCTGCAACCCAGGCCTGTGCCCTCGATGGGAATCGAACCTGGGACCCTTCAGCCCCTAGGCGGCCGCTCTGTTCACTGAGCCACGCTGGTCAGGGCCCACTGGTCTTATTTAAATCTTTGTTTTTCAGGACGAGAAAAATCAGCTGATGACCACGAACGTCTGGTTGAAGCAGGTACGTATCAAGTGCGAAAGGCCGCTCCCCTGGCGACCTGCCACCCGGTTACTGCCGGGCGTGAGGCACGGAGGGTGAGAGGGAGGGCGGGCTGGTGGGAGGCGCGCGGGCCAGGCAGGTGAGGTCTCGTGTTTACTCGGCTGGTGTGACCTTCGTGGCAGGCACTGGGGAGCAGCCGTGAGCAACACTGATCAGCTTGTGCTGGAAGCCGAAACCGGTGTGGCTCAGTGGATAGAGCGTCAGTCTGCAGACTGAAAGGTCCCGGTTCGATTCCAGTCAAGGGCATGTACCTTGGCTGCGGGCACATCCCCAGTTGGGGGTGTGCAGGAGGTGGCTGGTTGATGTTTCTCTCTCATTGATGTTTCTAGCTTTCTATCCCTCTCCCTTCCTCTCTGTAAGAAATCAATAAAATATATATATGTATATGTATGTATATATATATATATATTTTTTAAAATATATTTTATTGATTTTTCAGAGAGGAAGAGAGTTAGAAACATCAATGAGAGAGCATCATCGATCAGCCGCTTCCTG
This sequence comes from Pipistrellus pipistrellus, assembly GCA_903992545.1. Taxonomy (NCBI): domain Eukaryota; kingdom Metazoa; phylum Chordata; class Mammalia; order Chiroptera; family Vespertilionidae; genus Pipistrellus; species Pipistrellus pipistrellus. Next base: position 7,388,745 of record LR862377.1, on the reverse strand, counting down.
CACACCCCCAACTGGGGATGTGCCCGCAGCCAAGGTACATGCCCTTGCCCGGAATCGAACCCGGGACCTTTCAGTCCGCAGGCCGACGCTCTATCCACTGAGCCACACCGGTCCCAGCCAATAAAATATATTTTTTTAAAAAGAAAAAGAAAATGTGCTAGGAAATAGGATAGGGGTGTTGGATATGTGTGTGTGTGTGTGTGTGTGTGTGTGTGTGTGTGTGTATTATTGATTTTTACAGAGAGGAAGGGAGAGGGAGAGAGAGTTAGAAACTTCCATCAGCTGCCTCCTGCACGCCCCCTACTGGGGATGTGCATGTAACCAGGGTACAAGCCCTTGGTGGGAATCAAACCTGGGACCATTAAGTCTGCAGGCCGATGCTCTATCCACTGAGCCACACTGGTCAGGACCTATATTTTTATTTATTTATTTATTTATTTATTTATTTGTGTTCATCTTCACCTGACACTGTTTTTTCCATTGACTTTCAGAGAGAATGGAAGGAAGAGGGAGAGACAGAGAGAAACACGGATGTGAGAGAGACACATCGATGGGTTGCCTCCTGCATGCTCCCCATCCAGGGCAGGGGAGCCCGCAACCGAGGTCCATGCCCCTGCCTGGAATCGAACCTGTGACCCTTCATTCCGCAGGCCGATGCTCCATCCACTGAGCCACACCAGCTAGGGCTTTATTTTTTATTTATTTGTAAAATATGTTTTTATTGCTTTTGAGAGAGAGAGAGAGAGAGAGAGAGAGAGAGGAAGGGAGAAGGAGAGAGATATAGAAGCATCCATGATGAGAGGTAATCATGGACTGGCTGCCCCCTGCAGGCCCCCTCCTGGGAATTGAGCCCACAACCCGGGCCTGTGCCCTGACCTGGAATCGAACCCTGACCTCCTGGTTCATAGCTTGATGCTCAACTACTGAGCCACACCGGCCAGGCTGTCCATAATTTTTTTTTTTATTGTCTAAAGTTGTTTAAAAAAAAAAAAAAAAAAATATATATATATATATATATATATATATATATATATATATATAATTGATTTTTTACAGAGAGGAAGGGAGAGAGAGTTAGAAACATCGATGAGAGAGAGTCATCGATCAGCTGCCTCTTGCACCCCCCCCCCCCCCCCCCCCACCCCCCCCCCCCGGGGATGTGTCCGCAACCAAGGTACATGCCCTTGACTGGAATTGAACCTGGGACCCTTCAGTCCGCAGGCCGACGCTCTACCCATTGAGCCACACCGGTTTCGGCCCAGTGTCCCCTACTTTTTAATACCAACCACCGCTTCCCCAACCCTTAACTCCCGAAAGGCACGTGTGATTTCCTTGGGAGTCTTGATTTGACACGGTCCCGCGTTGTTCCGGCGTGGGGGTTGGGCAGGACGTTCACGTGTGCGGAATGTGTGTTCACGTATGTGGAGTGTGGAGGACGTCCAGCTGCGCGTTGCGTGGAGCAGTCCGCCTGGTCCTGGTCCACACATCTGGAAAAGGGATGTTCCCCTCGAACCCGGACCCTAATGCCCGAGGCCGCACCTCCTGGGCCCGGGTCGTGGTCGGAGAAGGGGCGCCCAGCAGAGCCGGGAGCGCACACACCGCCTGGCGCTCCCTGTCCCACAGGGACCCCGCGCAGAGCCGCGGCCGGCCGCAGGGACAGGGCAGCCCAGTGGCCGGCGCGCTCTGTCGGGAGCAGACAAGGCCTCCTGTCTGACCGTGTTCGGTCCCTCTGAGGATGAAGTCCGGCGAAATCGACGCCGTGCCGAAACCGGTGTGGCTCAGTGGGCAGAGCGTCGGCCTGCGGACCGAAGGGTCCCGGGTTCGATTCCGGTCAAGGGGCATGGACCTTGGTTGCGGGCACATCCCCAGTAGGAGGTGTGCAGGAGGCAGCTGATCGATGTTTCTCTCATCGATGTTTCTAACTCTCTATCCCTCTCCCTTCCTCTCTGTAAAAAAATCAATAAAATATATTTTTAAAAAAAGAAAGAAAGAAAGAAAAGAAAGAAACCGACGCCGCTCTCTTTGTTCCGAAGGAGTGGAGAGACGTGAAGCTCCAGTGGAACCCCGAGGACTACGGGGGGATCCGGGCCATTCGAGTCCCGTCAGACTCGCTCTGGACCCCAGACATCGTCCTGTTCGATAAGTAAGTCGCAGTCCAGCTTCCGTGGTGTGTGTCCAAAGCGAACACGGGCCTTGCGATTGGACACAAGGACCATCTGTCTCCTTCCTTCTTCTTTTAAAAAAAAAAAAATATTTTATTGATGTTTTACAGAGAGGAAGGGAGAGGGGGAGTTAGAAACATTAATGAGAGAGAAACATCCATCAGCTGCCTCTTGCACACTCCCTACTGGGGATGTGCCCGCAATCAAGGTACATGCTCCTGACCGGAATCGAACCCGGGACCTTTCAGTCCGCAGACCGACGCTCTATCCACTGAGCCACACCGATCAGGGCCGTCTCCTTCCTTTTGAGATGTGTGTGGCTGTCCAATCGCATGACCCGATTGCACATTCTTTGGCTTCAGATCGGTTCCGTGGGTCCCCTCCTTTTGCGTGTGCACGTGTGCATGTGCGTGCTGTTTTTTGATCGTACAAGTGTTCTTTTTTTTTTTTTTTTAAATCAATCTTTATTGTTCATATTGTTACAAAGGTTCCTCATTTCTTCCCCCCTCCACCAGGTTCCCACCCCACCCTCCACCCCCTTCCCCTCCCCCATTGTCCTCATCCATAGGTGCACAGTTTATGTTCGGTCTCTTCCTCCCTCCCTTTCCCCGATAGCAAATCCCTTTTCAGACAGTAAATCTGTTACTTAGCATTTTCTCATATCAATAATACCTCCACATGCCCAATGATACACTTCACACAAAAGACATTTCCAAATAGGTCAACCAGCCTCATCCAGGCCCCACCCAAGGCACTCACAGATCAACACCCCAGCCCTATACTAACTCAACACATCCAGATCTAAGCCTTCATCTGATCGTACAAGTGTTCTTTGATGTATGACATTAGTGACATGCGGAAAGCCAGTTCCAGCGCGTCACAATTGCAAGGGTTTTATCAAAAGGTTGATGGGGCTCAGCAAGGGCTGGGTCACATATGTGATTGCCAGTTGGAGTGGCTGAAAGGCACTTCCCCCAAATCTGAATAGGATGCTTGTCTGCTGCCAGCCAGCTCAGGGCATCTCCATCTACATGTTACTGCCCCCTGTTGGCCAAACACTGGAACAGCTGAAGGCTATTCCCTAATCTTACAATGGATTCTGTACGAAACTTTACCCTCTGAAGGGTATTATCTCCACCTTGCCTTAGGACAAATTGTATTAATAAAAAGCAAGGGTTCTGAGCCAAGGAGAGAGTCTTTAGCTCCTTTAGCAGAAGCTCCTCTGACCCCCAATGGCTTTCAAAACCATCTTTTGTCTCTGGACTCTTAAGTTGCACACAGCCTTTCTCCAGATTGCTGAACCCTTCTTCTTCTTCTTCTTCTTCTTCTTTTTTTTTTTTTTAAATACATTTTATTGATTTTTTAGAGAGGAAGGGGGAGAGATAGAGAGCTAGAAACGTCGATGAGAGAGAAACATCAACCAGCTGCCTCCTGCACATCCCCCACTGGGGATGTGCCCACAACCAAGGTACATGCCCTTGACCGGAATCAAACCCGGGACCTTTTAGTCTGCAGGCCGACGCTCTAACCTCTGAGCCAAACTGGTTTTGGCTATATATATATATTTTATCTCAGAGAGGAAGGGTGAGGGAGGGAGAGACAGAAACATCCATGATGAGAGAGAATCATGGATCAGCTGCCTCCTTCATGCCCCATCCTGGGGATCGAGCCCGCAACCAGGGCCTGTGCCCTGACCGGGAATGGAGCTGTGACCTCCAGGTTCCTAGGTCAACACCCAACCACTGAGCCCGCCTACAGTGCTTCTGTGTGTGTGTGTGTGTGTGTGTGTGTGTGAGTGTGCGCATGCGCGTGCACGTGGTTTTTTGTTTTTTTTTTAATTGATTTCCACATAGAGAAAGGTAGAGGGATAGAGAGCTAGAAACATCAATGAGAGAAAATCATCCATCAGTTGCCTCTAGCACACCCCCTACCAGGGATGTGCCCGCAAGCAAGGTGCATGCCCTTGACCGGAATCGAACTCGGGACCCTTCAGTCTGCAGGCTGATGCTCTATCCACTGAGCCAAACCGGTTTTGACTATATTAAAAATAAATAAATAAATAAAATATATAATCTCAGAGAGGAAGGGGGAGGGAGGGAGGGAGAGACAGAGACATCCATATGCGAATCACAGATCGGCTGCCCCCTGCACGCCCCCCACTGGGGTTGGAGCCCACAACCCGGGCCTGTGTCCTTGACCGGGAATGGCCCCCTGACCTCCAGGTCCCTAGGTCGACTCCTACCGTGTCCCTGTGTGTGTGTGCCCGTGTGTCTGTGTGTGTGTTTCAGCGCCGACGGGCAGTTCGAAGGGGCGCGCACGAAGGCGGTGGTGCGGTTCGACGGCACGGTGGCCTGGGCGCCGCCCGCCAGCTTCAAGAGCTCCTGCACCATCGACGTGACCTTCTTCCCGTTCGACCGCCAGAACTGCTCCCTGCGCTTCGGCTCCTGGACCTACGACGGCTCGCAGGTGGAGCTGCTGCTGGCGGCGGCGGACGCCGACCGCCGGGACTTCTTCGACAACGGCGAGTGGGAGATCCTGAGCGCCGCGGGCCGCCGCGCCAACCGCACGGCCGGCGCGCGCTGGTACCCGCACGTCACCTACGCGCTGGTGCTGCGGCGCCTGCCGCTCTTCTACACGCTCTTCCTGCTCGTGCCCTGCACCGGGCTGTCCCTGCTCACCGCCCTGGTCTTCTACCTGCCGGCCCACGCCGGCGAGAAGGTGTCCCTCTGCACCTCCGTGCTCGTGGCGCTCACCGTCTTCCTGCTGCTCATCGAGGAGATCGTGCCGTCGTCCTCCAAGGTCATCCCGCTGGTGGGCGAGTTCCTGGTGCTCACCATGATCTTCGTCACGCTGTCCATCGCCGTCACCGTCTCCGCCGTCAACGTGCACCACCGCGGGCCCGCCACGCACCGGGCCATGGCGCCCTGGGTGCGCCGGCTGTTCCTGCGGCGGCTGCCGCGGCTGCTGTGCATGCGGGGCCACGCCGACCGCTACTCCGCCCCGGCCCGGCGGGAGGAGCGCGCCCGGGGCCGCCCCCCGCCCGCCCGGGACCCGCTGGGTGCCGCGCTGGACGCCGTCCGCTACATCGCGAGGCACGTGGTGAAGGAGAACGCGGTCCGAGAGGTCTGTGCTGGGGTCGGGGACATGGGGGGGGGGGGTGTGGGGGAGGTGGGGGTGGGGTTGGGGGGTGTCCCACGGGCAGGTCACGGCCCCCTCCTTGAGCCAAGCAGCAGGGCAGGGGCTGGACCAGTGTGGATGCGCATCCATCGGGAAGGCCTTTGCAGAATCTGTTCTGGCCCCCCTGGCCGGTGTGGCTCAGTGGGTAGAGCGCCGGCCTGCAGACGGAAGGATCCTGGGTTTTTCGTTTGTTTGTTTGTTTTTATTTATTTTTTAAAATATTTTTTTATTGATTTTTTTACAGAGAGGAAGAGAGAGGGATAGAGAGTTAGAAACATCGATGAGAGAGAATCATCGATCAGCTGCCTCCTGCACACCCCCCACTGGGGATGTGCCCGCAACCAAGGTCCATGCCCTTGACCGGAATCGAACCCGGGACCTTTCAGCCTGCAGGCCGAGGCTCTATCCACTGAGCCACACCGGTTTCGGCTGTTTGTTTGTTTTTAAAGATTGGCATGCTGAGTCCCACACCTTTATTTTTTTATTTTTTTTAATGTATTTTATTGATTTTTTTTTTTTTTTACAGAGAGGACGGGAGAGGGATAGAGAGTTAGAAACATCGATGAGAGAGAATCATCGATCAGCTGCCTCTTGCACACCCCCTACTGGGGATGTGCCCACAACCAAGGTCCATGCCCTTGACCGGAATTGAACCCGGGACCCTTCAGTCTGCAGGCTGACGCTCCATCCACTGAGCCACACCGGCTTCGGCCGGGCCTCTGGTCTTACATACGTGGACAGGGTTACGTTCCGCATTATTTGTGAGCCGTTTTTTCTCTCCTTTTCCTTTTGGCCACAGGCGGTGGAGGACTGGAAGTTCATCGCGCAGGTGCTGGACCGGCTCCTCCTCTGGGCGTTCCTGCTGGCCTCGGTGGTGGGCTCGCTGGGGCTGTTCGCCCCGGTGGTGTATGAGTGGGCCGCGGTGGGCGCCCCCGTCCGGACGACAGCCGCATGACGCTCCCCTCGGGCGGCGGCGGCGGGAGCGTCAGGCACGTACGGCGAGTGGAACCTCGTGTCTCACCCTCAATGCGCTCCGAGAGGCTGTCTGAACACCGGATCACCCCCCCACACACACACACACACACACACTCCCAATTAGAAATCATGTAAGTTGAGCCCTATCCGGTGTGGCTCAGTGGATAGAGCGTTGTCCTGCGGATGGAAGGGTCCCAGGTTTGATTCCGGTCAAAGGCACGTACCTTGGTTGTGGGCACATCCCCAGTGGGGGGTGTGCAGGAGGCAGCTGATGGATGTTTCTAACTCTCTCTCCCTTCTTCTCTATAAAAAAAATCAATAAAATATATATATATATAAAAAAAAAAGAAATCATGTAAGTTGAATTAATCCGTTCCAGACGCCCAAATGATTCCATTTTAAGTTTTTAAAAAGGTATTTTTATTGATTTCAGAGAGGAAGGGAGAGGGAGAGAGAGTTAGAAACATCGATTGGAGAGAAACATCCATCAGCTGACTCCTGCACACCCCCCACTGGGGATGTGCCCGCAACCAAGGTCCATGACTTTGACCGGAATTGAACCCGGGACCCTTGAGTCCGCAGGCCGACACTCTATCCACTGTGTCAAACCAGCCAGGGCAAAATCTTAGCATTTTGGGTCAAAAGAAAGAAAGAAAAGAAAGCAGCTCTAATCAGTGTGGCTCAGTGGATAGAGCATCAGCCTGAGGACTAAAGGGTCCCGGGTTCGATTCTGGTCAAGGGCATGTACCTTGGTTGTGGGCACATCCCCGGTGGGGGGAGAGCAGGAGGCAGCTGGTCGATGTTTCTCATCGATGGTTCTCACTCTCTCTCCCTCTCCCCTCTTCTCTGTAAACATCAATAAAATCTGTGCACTAAGGAAAAATAACAAAGCAGAATGGCGGTTGGCAGGGGCCGGGGAGGGGGAGCAGGGAGCCGCTGGGTAAGGTGCAGGATGGGGAGGGTGACGGGGACTGAGAGTGATGGCGACTGCACAGCCATGTGGCGGCGGGATGCCGCTGAGCCGTGCCTGTCAGAAGGTTACCATGGTGACTTGTACGCCGTGTGTTTTATCCCAATAGAATTCTAAATGAGCTCCTGCCCAGCTCCCGGCTCGCCCCGCCCCCCGCCCCGCCCCCTGGGCGGGCGGGCGGGCGGGCGGGCGGGCGCACCGCGCGCTCAGGGCTCGTCCCGCGCCATCAGCGGCTGCAGGAACAGCCCGGCCGTCCCCAGGATGCACACCAGGACGAAGACCCACAGGAAGATGCGGTCGATCACCATGGCCACGTACTTCCAGTCGTCCTGAATCTGGAAAAAATAAAAGAACAATAATCATCGAAAGAGGGAAAATTAAAAAAAAAAAACAGCCCGCCGGAGAAGGCGGCGTGAATACATTTTCAATCCTGAGCACAGGATAGATACCCGGAGCGGCCAGATGAGGATGCTCTCTGGACGCATAATCACCTGGCCACTCGGTGTCTGTCCTATAGAATAAAAGGCTAATGTGCAAATGGTCCCCTCCGCCGGGAGTCCGACCAGCAGGCAGGCCGGCCCACCGCCCATGTCCCCTCCCCCTGGCCAGGCTGGCCGGACTCCACCCATGCATGAATTCATGTACTGGGCCTATAACACACACACATATATATTTTATATATATATATATATATATATATATATATATATATATATATTTATACACACACACACACTTATATATATATTTATATATACACTTATATATACACACACACACACACACACACACACACACCGAGTGGCCAGATGCTGATGATCTCTGAACGCATAATAACTTGGCCCCTCCGTGTCTATCCTATAGAATAAAAGGATAATATGCAAATGGTCCCCTCGACCAGGAGTTTGACCAGCAGGCAGGCCGGCCAACTGCCCATGTCCCCTCCCCCTGGCCAGGCTGGCCGGACCCCACCCATGCACGAATTTATTATGTGTTCAGAGGTCATCATCATCTGGCCACTCTGTGTATATTTGTATTGATGTCAGACAGCAAGGGAGAGCAGCAGAGAGAGAAACATCCCTGAGGAGAGAGCATCATTGGTCAGCAGTCTGAGGAAGTGTGCCATTCTCAAGTTTCTCTTTAGGCAGCAGAAAAGTCGTACAAAACATCTGCCATGTTAAATCTTCTTTAAATGAGAAGTTTCTCAATGTGTACATAACCTATTTTTCCTTCCATTTCAAAGAAGATTTTTTAAAAAAAATTGATTTCAGAGAGAAAGGAAGACAGAGAGAAAAAAACATCTGTGATGAGAGAGAATCATGGACCAGCTGCCTCCTGCACGCCCCCTACTGGAGGGGGTCGAGCCTGCAACCCGGGCCTGTGCCCCGACCGGGAATTGAACTGTGATCTCCTGGTTCAGAGGTGGATGCTCAACCCCTGAGCCACACGGAGCCACACCTACGTCTTCTATGTTCAACTCCAGTTTATAGTCGGTAAAGGCAGCGGACTTCGGCCTCCGCGGAGGATTCCGGGCCTCTGTGAGGACAGCAAATACAATCCAACACCATCGCCCTTTTCTCTCAGGACTCGTTCGTGCCCAGTTTTAGGTGTAATTTCCTCTTAACACCCCAAAGGGAGATACTAGCCTATCAGGGCAGGTCCCTCTTCCCCCTTTCTCTCCCTCGCCCACCACCCCACCCCTCCCGCCCCAGCAATACCCAATGTCCAAACACCGTCTTCTTCAGTCCTAAGTCCAAAGTATCATGGGATCCTGTGTGGTCACAGGTCAGGATGGCAATTAAAAAAAAATAAAAAATAAAATAAAAATAAAGAACGCCTGAGAACCAAGTAAAAAGATGGAAGACATGAGTGGAGGGTCGGGGGGGGGGGAGATCACGAGGGAACAAGGACACATATGTAACACCTTAATCAATCAATACATTAACAAAGAAAAAGAAGGAAGATGGAAGACGTCCCTGGCCAGTGTGGCTCAGTGGATAGAGCGTCAGCCTGCGGACGGAAGCGTCCCGGGTTCGATTCCGGTCAAGGGCATGGACCTTGGGTTGCGGGCACATCCCCGATGGGGGGCGCGCAGGAGGCAGCTGATGGATGTTTCTCTCTCATCGACGTTTCTGACTCTCTGTCCCTCTCCCTTCCTCTCTGTAAAAAAAAAAAAATCAGTAAAATAAAAATAAAAAAAGGTAAAAGATGGAGCAAGGCCCCTTGTGTACACCATGGCTTCAGCAGAGGCTGGGACGAGGTGGGGGGAGGGGGTTGTATGTCTGTTAAGCACCCAGACAGCCCTGCAGAGAAGGAAACCATAATCGAATTGGGAGAAGAGGGAGTGCAGGAGCCAACTAATCTGGGAGGAATAATCGCATCACGGAGAGGCCGCCTGGACGCGGTAATCTCATTGCGGGGCCGCCAGGGGGCCGGGAGCCGGGGTTTATTTCGCCGCGGCGAGCTGCCAGGCGCGGTGCCCGGCTGGTGACACCGAGGAGTCCGGTGAGGCCAGAATGACTCGGCACTCGCCATCAGGGACTTCACGCGAGGGCCTGAGGGTTGGGTTTGTATTCCGGGACCGAGTGGCCCCGGGGGACTCACTCCCGCGCTGCTGGCCCAGCCCCTCGGGCTCGGGGACGAGGTGGGAGGCAGAGGCGTGGAGGCCGCCACCGTTTCATCCCAGCTCCGCTCCCGTCCGCTCCGGAGAGCCTGATTCAGATATGTGACCTTTTCTCTTTTATTGTTGTTATTTTTTAAATATATTTTTATTTATTTTATTTTAAAATATATATATTTTATTGATTTTTTACAGAGAGGAAGGGAGAGGGATAGAGAGCTAGAAACATCGATGAGAGAGAAACATCCATCAGCTGCCTCCTGCACACCCCCCACTGGGGATGTGCCCACAACCAAGGTACATGCCCTTGACCGGAATCGAACCTGGGACCTTTCTGTCTGCAGGCCGACGCTCTATCCACTGAGCCACACAGGTTTCAGCTAAATATATTTTTACTAACCCTAACTGGTGTGGCTCAGTGGATAGAGCATCGGGCTGCGGACTAAAGGGACCCGGGTTCGATTCCAGTCAAGGGGCGTGTGCCTTGGTTGCAGGCACATCCCCGGTAGAGGGGGTGCAGGAGGCAGCTGATGGATGTTTCTCTCTCATCAATGTTTCTAGCTCTCTATCCCTCTCTCTTCCTCTCTGTAAAAATCATTAACATATATATATTTTTTAAAAATATATATTTTTTTGACTAAAGGTCTGATGCACGAAGATTTGTGCCAGAATGGGCCTTTCTTCCCCTGAATGCTGGCACCGCCTGGAGCCGCCTTTACACCTTCCCACGCTGCCCAGAGACCTGGAATTGCTTGGGTGGTACAGAACACCCCTGGCTGCTGGGCACCTGCATATGCAAATTAACCCGCCATCTTTGTTGGGTTAATTTGCATACTCACTCCTGACTGGCTGGTGGGCATCGCGAAGGTACGGTCAATTAGCATGCTACTCTTTTATTAGGTAGATTGATTTCAGAGAGGAAGGGAGAGGGAGAGGGAGAAACATCCATGATGAGAGAGAATCATGGATCGGCTGCCCCCTGCATGCCCCCACTATTGGGGATTGAGCCCGCAACCCCGGGCATGTGCCCTTGACCAGGATCGAACCCAGGACCCTTTAGTCCACAGGCAGACGCTCTATCCACAGAGCTAAAGCAGCTAGGACTCTTTAATTATTTTTAAAAATATGTTTAAAATTGGTTTTTAGAGAGAGGGGAAGGCAGAGGGCCGGCCAGCCTGGCCAGGGGGAGGGGACATGGGCGGTTGGCCGGCCTGCCTGCTGGTTGAACTCCTGGTTGAGGGGGCCATGTGCATATTAGCCTTTCATTCTATAGGATATGACGGAGTGGCCAGATGACTGTGCGTTCAGAGATCATCATCGTCTGGCCACTAAGTGTTTGTATATATATTAGAGGCTCGGTGCATGCATTCATGCATGGGTGGGGTCTGGCCAGCCTGGCAGGGGGAGGGGACAGGGGCGGTGGGCCGGCCTGCCTGCTGGTCGGACTCCTGGTAGAGGGGACAATTTGCATATTAGCCTTTTATTCTATAGGATAGACACTGAGTGACCTGATTATTAAGCGTTCAGAGATCATCATCTGGCCACTCAGTGTATGTGTGTGTATGTGAATATGTGTGTGTGTATGTGTATTAGAGGCCCAGTGCATGAATTGGTGCATGGGTGGGGTCCGGCCAGCCTGGCCAGGGGGAGGGGACACGGACAGTTGGCCGGCCTGCCTGCTGGCAGAACTCCTGGTCCAGGGGACCATTTGCATATGAGCCTTTTATTCTGTAGGATATGCACTGAGTGGCCAGATGATTACATGTTCAGAGATCATTATCATCTGGCCACTCAGTGTGTGTGTGTGTGTATGAATATGTGTGTGTGTGTGTGTATGTGTGTGTGTGTGAGTGTGTATGTGTATTAGAGGCCCGGTGCATGAATTCGTGCATGGGTGGGGTCCGGCCAGCCTGGCCAGGGGGAGGGGACAGGGGCGGTTGGCCAGCCTGCCTGCTGGTCGGACTCCCGGTCGAGGGGACCATGTGCATATGAGCCTTTCATTCTGTAGGACAGACACGGAGCGGCCGGATGATTACGTGTCCAGAGAGCACCCTCACCCGGCCGCTCCGGGCACGTCTGCCGAGCGCTGCCCTCACCTCTTTGGCCTCGTTCTGCGCCTTCATGTTCTCGGCGATGTACCGGACGCTGCGGATGGCCTCGCGGACCTCCGGCGACAGCGCCGACAGCGCGGCGGCCTCCACGGACTCGCTGCTGGAGCTGCGGGCGAGGTTGGCGGTGAAGTTGGGCACCTTCGCCGCGCGGTGGCTGCCGCGGCGGCGGTGGCTGCACTGGCGGTGGCGGCCGCAGGGCCCCTCCTGGCAGGGCCCGCCGTCCTTGCCGTCCTCGGACTCCGCGCCGCCGCGGAAGCAGTTCAGGTGGGCCCGCTCGGCGGCGGCGGCGAGGGCGGCGTGGTCGGCAGGCCGCGGCCCGGGGGTGCTGCCGCCGTTGCCACCCTCACCGCCCGCCGCCGCCTCCGGCCGCGCCATGAACATGACCCGGGGCAGCGCCCGCAGGAACACGGCCTTCACCCAGCCGGGCATGGTGTGCGTGGCGGGCGTGCGGTAGTGCACGTTGAGCACGAAGACGGTGATGACGATGGACAGCGTGACGAAGATCATGGTGAAGAGCAGGTACTCGCCGATGAGCGGGATGACCAGCGAGGTGGACGGGATGGTCTCGGTGATGACCAGCAGGAAGACGGTGAGCGCCAGCAGCACCGAGATGCAGAGCGTGACCTTCTCGCCGCAGTCGGACGGCAGGTAGAAGACCAGCACGGTGAGGAAGGAGATGAGCAGGCAGGGGATGATGAGGTTGATGGTGTAGAAGAGGGGCAGCCGCCGGATGTACAGGGAGTAGGTGATGTCGGGGTAGATCTCGTCGCAGCAGTTGTACTTGACCTCGTGCCGGTAGCCGGGGGCGCGCACCACGGCCCACTCGCCGCTCTCCCAGTAGTCCCGCAGGTTCATGGCCGAGCCCACCTGCACCAGGTCGATCTTGGCCTTGTCGTAGGTCCAGGAGCCGAACTTCATGGAGCAGTTCTGGTAGTCGAAGGGGAAGAAGGTCACGTCGATGCGGCAGGAGCTCTTGAAGATGGCGGGCGGCATCCAGGTCACCTCGCCCGTGTACTTGAGCAGCGCCTTGGTCTTGTCGTCCACCTGGAAGTCCCCCACGGCGCTGCGGAGGGGACACACACACACACGGGACACACACACACACACGGGACACACACACACACGGGACACACACACACGGGACACACACACACACGGGACACACACACACGGGACACACACACACACGGGACACACACACACACGGGGCACACACACACACACGGGACACACACACACACACGGGACACACACACACGGGACACACACACACACGGGACACACACACACGGGACACACACACACACGGGACACACACACACACACGGGACACACACACACACACGGGACACACACACACGGGACACACACACACGGGACACACACACGGGACACACACACGGGACACACACATGGGACACACATGGGACACACACACATGGAACACACGGGACACACACACATGGAACACACGTGGGACATACACGGGACACACACACACACGGAACACACACACGGAACACACACATGGGAAACACACGGGACACGCACACGCACACACACAGAACACACACACGGGACACACATATGGGACACACGGGACACACACATGACACACGACACACACAGGGACACACACGGGACACACACACGGGACACACACACAACACACACACAACACACACACGGAACACGCACACAACACACACACAGAGAACACACACGGGACACACACATATGGGACACACACGGGACACACACATATGGGACACACGGGACACACATGACGCACGACACACACACGACACACACACGACACACACGCGGGACACACACACACACAGACACACACAGACACACACACAGACACACACACAGACACACACACGCGGGACACACACACACACGGGACACACACACACACGGGACACACACACACGGGACACACACACACACGGGACACACACACACACGGGACACACACACACACGGGACACACACACGGGACACACACACGGGACACACACATGGGACACACATGGGACACACACACATGGAACACACGGGACACACACACATGGAACACACACGTGGGACATACACGGGACACACACACACGGAACACACACACGGAACACACACATGGGAAACACACGGGACACGCACACGCACACACACAGAACACACACGGGACACACATATGGGACACACGGGACACACACATGACACACGACACACACAGGGACACACACGGGACACACACACGGGACACACACACAACACACACACAACACACACACGGAACACGCACACAACACACACACAGAGAACACACACACGGGACACACACATATGGGACACACACGGGACACACACATATGGGGACACACGGGACACACATGACGCACGACACACACACGACACACACACGACACACACGCGGGATACACACACGCGGGACACACACACACAGACACACACAGACACACACACAGACACACACACGCGGGACACACACACGGGACACACACATGGGACACACACATGGGACACACACATGGGACACACACATGGGACACACACGGGACACACAGGCGCGCACACACACACACACATGGAACACACACGGGACACACACACACACAGGACACACACGGGACACACACACGGGACACACACACAGAACACACACATGGGACACACAGGGGACACACACACGGGATACACGCACGCGGGACACACAAACGCACACACAGACACACACAGACACACACACAGACACACACACACGCGGGACACACACAGACACACACAGAGACACACACACGCGGGACACACACACATATGGGACACACAGACACGGGACAAACACACACACGACACACACACATGGGACACACACACGGGACACACACACACGGGACACACACACACGGGGCACACACACACACGGGACACACACACACACACACACACACGTCGTGAGCTCCGAGGGCCGGGGTGTCTGGCCACTTAGCGAGGGGGACACTGGGGAGCCCAGGACCCTCTACCCCACAATCCCACCACACAGACCATCAGACACCCTCATCAAGCCTCATCACACAACACCTGCGTCTCTCACATACCCTGAGTTCTCTCACACGTTTCGATCTCGATCCCGTCCCCACCCTGAGGAGTGGGGCATGAAGGTGGCAGCTGATCCATGATTCTCTCTCCTCATTGATGTTTCTCTCTCCTTTCCTCTCTGAAATCCTACCTAATAAAAGAGTAATATGAGACACCCCAAGTGCCCTTTCCCTCGAAGGAGAGAAACGGGGTGAATGTTGTCGGCCCAGCTGAAACCGGTGTGGCTCAGTGGATAGAACATCGGCCTGAGGACTGAAGGGTCCCGGGTTCCATTCTTGTCAAGGGCATGTACCTTGGCTGCGGGCACATCCCCAGTGGGGGGCGTGCAGGAGGCAGCTGATGGATGTTTCTCTCTCATCATCGATGTTTCTAACTATCCCTCTCCCTTCCTCTCTGTAAAAAAAAAATCAATAGAATAGCCAAAACCGGTTTGGCTCAGGGGATAGAGCGTCGGCCTGAGGACTGAAGGGTCCCGGGTTTGATTCCGGTCAAGGGCATGGACCTTGGTTGCGGGCACATCCCTGGTGGGGGGTGTGCAGGAGGCGGCTGGTCAATGTTTCTCTCTCATCGACGTTTCTGGCTCTCTGTTCCTCTTTCTCTCCCTTCCTCGGTGTAAAAAAAATCATTAAAATATATATTTTTAAAAATCAATAGAATAAGTAACAAAAAGTAAATTAAATAAAAAAAAGATATACATTTTTTTTAAAAAAAAAGGCATATGTAAAACAAGGTATCTACACTAATCAAGGTACCTCTGGGATGCCCATCGGCCAATCAGGAGCGAGTATGCAAATACATTAACCCAACAAAAGAGGGACCGTTACTTTGCACTCGCAGGCGCCGAGCGGCTGGGTGGGGAGGGGCTCAGGGGGCGGAGCGTCAGCCTGTGGGCTGAAGGGATCCCGGGTTCGATGCTGGTCGAGCAGGTGCTCGGGGAGTGCCTGTGGGAGGAGCTCAGGGAGTGCCGGTGGGAGGAGCCGGCGGGCGGAGCAGCCCCGGGGCAAAGGGGGGGGCGGCGCCCCCTTACTTGTTGTAGAGCACGATGTCCGGCTTCCAGATCTTCTGGGCGGGGACGCGCAGGAACTCCGCCCCGTCGTAGTCCGAGGGGTTCCACTTCAGCTTGTGGTCGTTCCAGATCTGCGGGGGAGAGTGGGGGAGACGGCAAGGAGACCCTGCGGCTCACTCCCTCACGCCGCCCGCCCCGCCCCGTGGCAGGGAGCCGCCTCCGAGCTGCAGACCGCACGGCCCGATAGAGCCCTGGGCTGTGGGCGGGGCCACCCCCTGTCAATCATGTAAGGGCCTCCAGGTCTGGTCTGTGTGTGCTGTTTTGTGTGTGTGTGTGTGTGTGTTTATATTTTATTGATTTTGTACAGAGAGGAAGGGAGAGAGATAGAGAGTTAGAAACATCGATGAGAGAGAGTCATCGATCAGCTGCCTCTTGCACACCCCCTACTGGGGATGTGCCCGCAACCAAGGTACATGCCCTTGATCGGAATCGAACCCGGGACCCTTCAGTCCCCAAGCCGACGCTCTATCCATTGAGCCAAACTGGTCCCGGCTGTTTTTTATATTTTATTGATTTTGTACAGAGAGGAAGGGAGAGAGATAGAGAGTTAGAAACATCGATGCAAGAGAGTCATTGATCAGCTGCCTCCTGCACATCCCCTGCTGGGTCCATGCCCTTGACCGGAATCGAACCTGGGACCCTTCAGTCCCCAAGCCGAAGCTCTATCCACTGAGCCAAACCAGCCTCAGCTGTTTTTTTTGTTTTTTGTTTTTTAATATATTATATATACTAGAGGCCTGGTGCATGAAATCAGTGCATGTGGGGAGGGGGGGTCCCTTCTGCCCAGCCTGGACCCTCTCCAATCTGGGACCCTCTCACAATCCGAGACCACTGGCTCCTAACTGCTCAC
This sequence comes from Pipistrellus pipistrellus, assembly GCA_903992545.1. NCBI lineage: Eukaryota > Metazoa > Chordata > Mammalia > Chiroptera > Vespertilionidae > Pipistrellus > Pipistrellus pipistrellus. Next base: position 7,371,688 of record LR862377.1, on the reverse strand, counting down.
CTGCCTGATCGCCCCTAACTGCCCCCTCCCGCCAGCCTGGTTGTCCCCAACTGCTGCCCCCACTGGCCTAAATGCTCCTCACTGCTCTCCTCTGCTGGCCTGGTTGCCCCACGCAGCCTGCTGTCCGGTTGTTACTGTGAGGGCGTCATGAACAATTTGCATATTACCCTTTTATTAGCATTGATTTCGGGGAGGAAGGGAGAGGGAGAGAGACACATCCATGATGAGAGAGGATCACTGATCGGCTGCCTCCTGCACGCCCCACACTGGGGATGGAGCCCGCCACCCAGGCCCGTGCCCTGCCCGGGAATCGAACCCTGACCTCCTGGTTCCCAGGTCAAGGCTCAGCCCCTGAGCCACGCCGGCCGGGCTAAGCTCATTCTAGTGACGTCCTTCCCCACCGGGTCCCCCAAACAGGGTGCCCATCACACAGAGCACCCAGGGTGAGCAGCCCCGGATCTGTCCCAGCGGAGTGTGCGGGACCAGATTCTGCAGTCCTTGGGGGGACCCTTGGTCACCAGGCCCCCCTCAATGGGCCCAGGCCCCCCTCAATGGGCCCAGGCCCCCCCTCAATGGGCCCAGGCCCCCCTCAATGGGTCCAGGCCCCCCTCAATGGGCCCAGGCCCCCCTCAATGGGCCCAGGCCCCCCCTCAATGGGCCCAGGCCCCCCTCAATGGGCCCAGGCCCCCCTCAATGGGCCCAGGCCCCCCTCAATGGGCCCAGGCCCCCTCAATGAGCCCAGGCCCCCCTCAATGGGCCCAGGCCCCCCCTCAATGGACCCAGGCCCCCCTCAATGGGCCCTGGCCCCCCTCAATGGACCCAGGCCCCCCTCAATGGGCCCAGGCCCCCCTCAATGGGCCCAGGCCCCCCTCAATGAGCCTCAGGCCCCCCTAAATGGGCCCAGGCCCCCCTCAATGAGCCTCAGGCACCTTCTCAATGGGCCCAGGCCCCCACTCAATGAGCCTCAGGCCCCCCTAAATGGGCCCAGACCCCTCCTCAATGGGCCCAGGCCCCTCCTCAATGGGCCCAGGCCCCTCCTCAATGGGCCCAGGCCCCCCCCCAATGGGCCCCAGTCCCCCCCCAGTGGGCCCCAGGCCCCCCCCAGTGGGCCCCAGGCCCCCCCCAGTGGGTCCCAGGCTGGGTCTAAGGAAAGGAAGCCAGCAGAGCAGTCACCACCAGGGGGCAGCAGAGCGCAGGGCCTGGCCACTCACTTGCTTGAGCCACAGGTTGGTCTCCATGATCTGGTTGACCTCATCCTGGAAAGGTAGAATTAGGGGGTGGGGGGTGCGTGAAGGACCCCCCCCCCCCCCCCCCCGGGAGAGCCTCCCCCGCAGCCCCGCGCCCCGCGGCCGCCCCCGGCCCGCACTCACCACCTTCACCAGCTGGGACATGGACACCTCGAACTGCACGATCACAGCGTCCGAGGCGTTGGCCACCGGCCGGATGATCTCGTTGTAGTCCTCGAACAGCCGGTCGAACAGCCGGTGCTCGGCCTCGGAGCCGCGGGCCCCTGAGGGAGGGAGCCCCGTCAGACCCATGCCCCCTGGCCCGGGGCCCCGCCCGGAACAGCCTCGTCCGCACCCACAGGGCTGGACCGTTCCGGCAAGCCGGGGCTGTGGGTGTGGGTAGATCCGGGGCGAGCGCTGGCCGGCTCCCTGGGAGCCGAGTGACCCTAGGCGAGCAGCTTCCCCCCGCTGAACCGCAGCTGCTTTATCCCTGAAAACAAAGACTGTGCTGTGTTCTCCTAATTGTAGGGTTGTTACGAGGGAGGGGCTTGCCAGGGTTCTTGTCCAAGCATTATGAAGGGTTCAGCGCCGAAACCAGTGTGGCTCAGTGGATAGAGCGTCAGCCTGGGGACTGAAGGGTCCCAGGTTCAATTCCGGTCAAGGACATGTACCTGGGTTGCTGGCACATCCCCAGTAGGGGGTGTGCAGGAGGCACCTGATAGATGTTTCTCTCTCATCGATGTGTCTGTCTCTCTCCCTTCCTCTCTATAAAAAAATGAATTATATATATATATATATATATTATATATATATATATATATAATTGATTTTGTACCGAGAGGAAGGGAGAGAGATAGAGAGCTAGAAACATTGATGAGAGAGAGTCATCGACCAGCTGCCTCCAGCACCCCCCAAACTGGGGATGTGCCCGCAACCAAGGTACATGCCCTTGACCGGAATCGAACCCAGGATCCCTTCAGTCCCCAGGCCGATGCTCTATCCACTGAGCCAAACCGGTTTCGGCAATAAAATATATTAAAAAAAAAAAAAAAAAAAGAAAGGTTCAGCAATCTGGAGAAAGGCTGTCCGTAGATTAAATAAGAGTCAAGAGACTAAAAGATAGTTTTGAAAGGCATTGGTGGGTCAGAGGAGCTTCCGCTAAAGGAGCTAAAGACTCTCTCCTTGTCTCAGGACCCCTTGCTTTTTATTAGCACAATGTGTCCTAAGGCAAGGTGGAGATAAGAGCCTTCAGAGGGCAGGGTTTACAGAAGCATTGTCAGATGGGGGAATGGCCTACAGCTGTTCTGGTGTCTGGCCAACAGGGGGCAGTAACACGCAGGTGGAGATGCCCAGAGCTGTCTGGCAGCAGACAAGCATCCTATTCAGGTTTGGGGGTCGTGCCGTTTAGCTGCTCCAACAGGTGACCACATATGTGACTCAGCCCTTGTTTTGAGCCCCCAAGTTCCATCCACCTTTTGATGAAACTCTTGCAATAATGACACGCTGGAACTGGCTTCCGGCAGGGGCCTAGCTCGGTGCAGGCCTAGGGTCAGAGCCCAGGTGCACCCCTTCTGCTCGCTGTTGCTATGGGGCAGGGGCGCAGTCCACAGGGGTACATCCTGGGTTCCGGATGGGGGTGACCCAGGGCCCCCCGGGGCTAGGTGTGTGCCTCCCAGCCTCCGGGGGAGGCTGCAGCCCAGGCCTGGGGCGCCCCTCCATCCCACGCGGGACCCTGTCAGGGTCTGGCTGCCAACCCTCTGAGGATAGAAGTTGGGCACCTACACATGGCTGTGTGGGTCTCAGAGGGCGAGCCAGGGTTTCTGGGGAGGGCACCTTCACATCCTGATCGGAGCCCCCAAACCCTCCGAAACCCTTGGGAACCCCTTTACATCCCAGGATGTTTTCCCATTGATTTTTTAGAGAGAGAGAGAGAGAGAGCAAGAAACATTGATGTGAGAGTGCATTGTTTGCCTCTGGCATGCATCCAGAGTGCCCTTGACCGGAATTGAACCAGGACCCTTTGGTCCCCCACAGCCTGATGCTCTGTCCACTGAGCCACACTGGTCAGGGCCACCCCAGGCATTAGAATTGGGGGGGAGGGGGGGGGGACGGGGTGAAGATAAGGGGGAATCCCTGGTGAAGTCCCAGTTTCTCCAGGTCTAGAAATGGGATCCTGCTGAAACCGGTTTGACTCAGTGGATAGAGCGTCGGCCTGTGGACTGAGGGGTCCCAGGTTCGATTCCGGTCAAGGGCACATCCCCAGTGGAGGGTGTGTAAGAGGCAGCTGGTCGATGTTTCTCTCTCATCGATGTTTCTAGCTCTCTATCCCTCTCTCTTCCTCTCTGTAAAAAATCAATAAAATATATATTTAAAAAAAAATAGAAATGCGATCCTTGCAGCTCCCTTCCCGTCCCTCCCCCCAGTGAAGGAGGGAGGGGGCTCCAGGAGCTGGGGGAGCGGGTGCAAGGCGCTCTGAGCGGTGGGGGCCTCAGCGTCCAGGCGGCTCTGAGCAAACGGCCACATCGCCTGTCTGTCCCGACCCCCCAAACCCTCGCCCCCACCGCAAACTCTCCCCATCCCACAACCGGCCCTCCAGGCCACAGACTTCTGGCGACAGGTGCCCCGTTCCTCCGTGCCCGGGGCGCAGGGAAGGCAGGAGGGGGGCTGGAGCGCCAGCTTTCTCCCCGATCGCCCCCAAAATCCCTCCCCCCGGGGAAGCCTCTCAGCCTTTACCTCTGGCCCCAGCCTCTCCGGTTAACGGGCAACGGTGCTCATGGCGGGGCCCGCGCCCGGGCAGAGGCCGCCGGGGAGGCAGCGCCCCGGGGAGTGCGCGCGGGGCCGGCCCCCTCCTCGCCCCCCGGCTGCCCGGCAGCCCCGCTCGGACCCCGCGTCGCCTCTCGGGGCGCCGGTTCGCGCCCCACCCCCGCGCTTACCGGGGAGCAGCAGCAGCAGCAGCAGCAGCAGCAGGAGGGGGTGCGCCCCGCGCGTGGGGGCGCCCATGGCCGTGCGCCTGGCGGCCCGACCCGATGGCGGAGCGGACTCCGCGGACTCCGGGAGGAGGCGGCCTCGCCCGTGGGGCTCCGCGCCGGCCGCTCGGAGCAGACAAAGGGCGGGAGCGCGGGCTCCGGTCTGTCCAGCCGCCGCCCGCCTCGCCCGGAGCCGCTGGGGCGCTCGCTCCGGGGAGGCGCTGGGGCTGGTGCGGGAGGCGGCGCGCCGGCCAATCGGAGCGGGACCCGCCTGCCCCGCAGCCAATCGGAGCGGGCCCCGCCGGCCCCGCCCCGCCCCGCCCCGCCCCGCCTGCCGGGCGCCGGGCCGCGGGCCGGAGGGCGCACCCCCCCGGGGTCCCTGCCCCTGCCCGCCCCGCGCGCCCCGCATCTGGGAACGGCCCGCCCGGCCTCTCCCGCACCCCGGGAGGAGGCCGCAGGATTCGGACGCGGTGAAGTAAGTGTGAAATATAGGTGAGATCCTGCTACTTGGTTTTCGTGGTTTTTAAAAAATACACTCTTGCCGAAACCGGTGTGGCTCGGTGGATAGAGCCTCGGCCTGCGGACTGAAGGGTCCCGGGTTCAATTCTGGTCAAGGGCATGGACCTTGGTTGCGGGCACATCTCCGGTGGGGGGTGTGCAAGAGGCAGCTGCTTGATGTTTCTCTCTCATCGACGTTTCTAGCTCTCTATCTCTCTCCCTTCCTCTCTGTGAGGGGCTGAAGGGACAGGGCACCACCAGAGTCCCCCGGGCCCCTCAGCCCCAGCCCCCCAGGGCCAGCCCAAGGTGCAGACCAGCCTCAGATGTCCGCTGCCCAGCCAGCCCTGGGCTCCCCAAGGCTCAGCTAACCGGGGCGGCCGAGGCTGGCGCTGCCGGCAGTGGCAGCAGCAGAGGTGTGATGGGGCGTCACCTCCCACCCCTGAGGGCTCCCGGACTGAGGGGGAGCAGGGCGGACTGAGGGACCCTCCCTCCAGTGCGTGAATTTTAATGCACCGGGCCTCTAGTATGCTAATGATATGCTAAGGCCGCTCAACCGCTCACTGTGACGTGCACTGACCACCAGGGGGCAGATACTCTGACTGGTAGGTTAGCTTGCTGCTGGGATCTGGGCAATGGGGACTGAGCGAGATGGGCCGGACACGCCCTGGAGCCCTCCTGCAGTCCCTCCCTGGCTGGCCTACCTCCTGCATCCCTCCCCAGCCACAATTGAGGTGGGGTCCCTCGGCCTGGCCTGCACTCTCTTGCAATCCAGGACTCCTTGGGGGATGCCAGAGAGCAGGTTTTGGCCCAATCCCGAAGGTCAGGCCGAGGCACCCCACTGGTGCAGGAATTCATGCACCTGGCCTCTAGTTTTTTATACTGAGCCTCCTATATTCCGATTACACAAACCAAGACGTGTCAAAAAATGTATTTAACTGGCCCAGAGGAGATGTGTGTGTGTGTTTCTAAAACTGTGTCATTTTCATTTTTTGATTCAGAGAGGAAGGGAGAGGGAGAGAAGGTAACATCCATGATGAGAATCATGGACCGGCTGCCTCCTGCAAGCCCCACACTGGGGATGGAGCCCACAACCCAGTCGGGTGCCCTGACCGGGAATCAAACCAGTGACCTCCTGGCTCAGAGGTCGACCACTGAACCACACCAACTGGGCTAGAACTGTATCATTTAAAAAAAAAAAAAAAAAAAAGGAATTTAGCCCTGACCAGTTTGGCTCAGTGGATAGAGCGTCGGCCTGCGGACTGAAAGGTCCCGGGTTCGATTCCGGTCAAGGGCATGTACCTTGGTTGCGGGCACATCCCTAGTAGGGGGTGTGCAAGAGGCAGCTGGTCGGTGTTTCTCTCTCATCGACGTTTCTAACTCTCTGTCCTTCTCAATTCCTCTCTATGTAAAATCAATAAAATATATTTTTTTAAAAATCAATGAAATATATATTTAAAAAAATAGAATTTAAATAAAATCATCCTTCCTTCTACAGATATCTTGAGCGCCTACTGTGTGCATCGGGCACTGGGAAAAAGGTAGTACGTGGCGGCGACAGAGCGTCCGTGAGGGAGACGGCCGAAACTGATGACGACATAACGTGAGGGACCTGGGCGGTGGAGGGCGAGCGAGGCCGCCCTTCGAGGGGGGGTGGGGGGGGGCCTGCGGGAGGAACAGGAACCTTCATCCATTCACTCATTCTTTCTTTCAATGCGCGTTTATTGTGCCGAGCTCTGTCCCGGGCCCAGGGGTGCCGCCCGGAACAGGGAGGGCGGGTCTCTGCTCTCAGGGAGCCGGCCCTCTGACGGCCGGACGTGGGCCATACACATGCCCGCCAGTAAGACCCTCAGGAGCTGCAGGCGCTGGGGGGGAGGGTGGGGGGCGCTGTGGCCCCGGGGGCGGGGGGGGGGGGGAGGCTCCAGGATGGGGGCCTGGGCAAGACCTCTGGGGGAGGGGACAGTGAATCACGGGGTGGATTGGAGTCCTGGATGCAGCCGGGGTGGATCGGAGTCCTGGATGCAGCCGGGGTGGATCGGAGTCCCGGATGCAGCCGGGGAAGAGCGGGGGGTGAGAGAGGAACCCTGGGTCGAGAGGGTTGGGTCGAAGGTCCTGTACTGACAGGCTCGGAGCTGGGAAGGATCCCGAAGTCCGTGAGGCACAGAGAGCGCCAGTGGGCCTCGGGGCCCAGGGGGAGTGGAGGGAGACCGGGGCAGGGAGGTAAGGGGGCTGGCACATAGTAGGGGGACTGGCACATAGTGGGTGCTGCTATGGTGCCCGTCCTTGTCCTGATGTAGGGAAGACTGGCCAGAATGCAGCATGGCCCCTCCGGCTGGGCTTTCCTGGGTCCCGGCTCGGCCCGCCCACGCCCTGGCTGTTCGACGGGCGATGGTGTCACGTGCCTTTCGGGCCTCGGTGCTCTGACCCAGAAGGAAACAGCCAAACTGCCCCCTGGGCCCCTCCCGTCACCTCACCCCACAGCCCGGGGTACGGGGGTGAGGGGGCGGGCCCCGGGACAGGCAGGGCGGCCTAGGGCCCCCCCGGGACCGTGTGGTTCTGGAAGAGGGGCGGCAGGAAGAGGCCCATGGTGCCCAGCACGCACACGACCACGAACACCCACAGGAACAGCCGGTCCACCACCATGGCCACGTACTTCCAGTCCTCCACCACCTGGGGGCGACAGAGGCGGTCACGCGGGCGGGCGGGCGGGCAGAGGGCGGCCCCAGCATCCTCCCCGCCCTCCCCTGCCCCCGCGCTGGGCCCTCACGATCCCGTCCGGACCCCACGGACCCCTGGGGACCTGGGGTGGCACCTTCTGGGCCCTAGCTGGGCACGCCCGGGCCTTGCAGGCGGTGTGCCCGCCCCGCCTGCCTCCGTGGCACGGCAGTCCCCAGGCCCTCGGGCTGTGGGGGAGATTAGGAGTGTCGTTGGAGCCGAAACTGGTGTGGCCCAGTGGATAGAGCATCGGCCTGCGGACTGAAGGGTCCCGGGTTCGATTCCAGTCCAGGGCACATGCATGGGTTGTAGGCTAGTGGGGGGCGTGCAGGAGGCAGCCAATCAATGATTCCTCTCATTGATGTTCTAGCTCTCTCTGAAACCAATAAAAATATTAAAAAACAAAAACAACGTTGTACTATTATAGTGTCTGGATAATCACGAGGAGGGTGAGAGCTGAGGGTTGGGAACAGCCCGGCTGCGTAGGGGCCGGGATGTGCCGAAGGGAAGACAGCCGACTCGGGAAAGCAGACCAGCCAGACCCATCCCGATCTCAGCACCAGGCAAGCCGGTCAGGGACGTCCTGCCTGCCGGGAGCCGATTCCAGCGTATCATCATTCCAAGGGTTTCATCCAAAGCTTGGTGAAGCTCGGGGGCTCAACAAGGGCTGAGCCACCCATGTAATCACCTGTTAGAACGGCTATGGCACTTCCCCCAAACCTGAATAGGATGGCTGTTTGCTGCCAGACAGCTCAGGGCATCTCCACCTGCGTGTTACTGCCCCCTGTTGGCCAGACACCGGAACAGCTGTAGGCCATTCCCCCATCTGACAATGCTTCTGTAAACCCTACCCTCTGAAGGCTCTTATCTCCACCTTGCCTTAGGACACATTGTGCTAATAAAAAGCAAGGGGTCCTGAGACAAGGAGAGAGTCTTTAGCTCCTTTAGCAGAAGCTCCTCTAACTCCAATGCCTTTCAAAATTATTCTTTCATCCTGACCAGCCTGGCTCAGTGGATAGAGCATCGGCCTGCGGACTGAAGGGTTCCAGGTTTGATTCCGGTCAAGGGCATGTACCGTGGTTGCGGGCACATCCCCAGTAGGGAGTGTGCAAGAGGCAGCTGATGGATGTTTCTCTCTCATCAATGCTTCTTTCTTTTTTAAAAAAATATATATTTTATTAATTTTTTACAGAAAAGAGAGGGATAGAGAGTTAGAAACATCGATGAGAGAGAATCATCGACCAGCTGCCTCTTGCACACCCCCTACTGGGTATGTGCCCGCAACCAAGGTACATGCCCTTGATCGGAATCAAACCTTCGACCTTTCAGTCCGCAGGCCGCTCTATCCACTGAGCCAAACCGGTTTCGGCTCTCATCAATGTTTCTAAGTCTCTCTCCCCCTCTCCTTTCTTCTCTGTAAAAAAAAAAAAAAATCAATAAAATATATATTCTTAAAAACCATCTTTCGTCTTTGGACTCCTTATCGAATCTACGCACAGCAGCTTTCTCCAGATTGCCTAACCCCTTCGTAATGCTGGGACGAGAACCCTGGCACTAATGGCCGCCCACCCAGGGGCACCAATAGCATCCGGAAGCTCTGTGGACGGGGCTTGCTCTGCTCTGGGCCGGCTGTGTGACCCTGAGCCGGCCGCCAACCCTCTCTGGGCCACAGCCTTCCCGTTGGAAAAGGCGGCTTCGAGGAAACGCCATGTCACAGGCCCCTGGGAGGGTCGGCGGTGACGCCGCCAGGGCCCGGCCGAGATCCCACGCGGGTGGCTGGAGCCCGGTGAGCACGGGTGGGTGTAATAGCTGGGGATCCGCCTGCGTTCGTCCCTAAAGAGACTCTCGATGAATGGGCTTAGGAACAGCAGGCGGCCTGGGCGTGCCAAGCGGGCGGGGAGCCCGTTAGCAGAGCGCTCAGGATGGGTGCCAGCTGGCTGCCACGGCTCAGCGGCTGAGCGTCGACTCATGGACCCAGGGGTCACCGGGTTCGACTCACGGTCAGGGCACATTCTTAGGATGCTGGCCAGATGCCCAGTGAGGGGGGGGCGGTGCAGGAGGCAGCCTGCTGATGTTCTCTCTCATCAACGATTCTTTTTCTTTCTTTTTCTTTTCTTTTTTTTATATGTTTTATTGATTTTTTTACAGAGAGGAAGAGAGAGGGATACAGAGCTAGAAACACCGATGAGAGAGAAACATCCATCAGCTGCCTCCTGCACACCCCCCTATTGGGGATGTGCCCGCAGCCAAGGAATATGACCTTGACCAGAATCAAACCTGGGAACACTGAGTACGCAGGCTGACGCTCTATCCACCGAGTCAGACTGGTTTTGGCTCATTGATGTTTCTATCTCTCCCTCCCACTCTCTTTAAAACCAATAAAAACAGAGTTTGTAGCCGAGGCCAGTTCGGCTCAGTGGTAGAGCGTCGGTCTGCGGACTGAAAAGTCCCGGGTTCGATTCCGGTCAGGGGCATGTACGTTGGTTGCGGGCACATCCCCGGTAGGGGGTGTGCAAGAGGCAGCTGGTCGATGTTTCTCTCTCATTGACATTTCTTGCTCTCTATCTCTCTCCCTTCCTCTCTGTAAAAAATCAGTAAAATATATTTAAAAAAAAAATTCAATGGAAACATGTCCTCAATTGAGGATTAAAAAAAAGAAAGAAAGCACCATCAAAGTATAAAATGCAAGGCCTAGCCCTAGCTGGTTGGCTCAGTGGATAGAGCTTTGGCCTGCAGACTTGAAGGGCCCTGGGTTCGATTCCGGTCAAGGGCACATGCCCAGGTTGTGGACTAGATCCCCAGTGTGAGGCATGCAGGAGGCAGCCGATCCATGATTCTCTCTCATCATGGATGTTTCTATCGCCCTCTCCCTTCCTCTCTGAAATCAATACAAATATATAAAATAAAAAAGACACAAAACACTAAAAAAAAAATCCTGTTACTGGAGCCCTGGCCAGTTTGCTCAGTGGTTAGCGTGCTGGCCTCTCAAATTGAAAGACAGAGAGAGAGAGAGAAACATTGATGTGAGCAAGACACATCAATGGGTTGCCTGACCAGGGACAGGGATCAAGCCTGCAACTGTGGTCCATGCCCTTGACCAGAATCCAACCCGGGACCCTTCCGTGCGTGGGCTGACACTCTATCCACTGAGCCACACCAGCCAGGGCTGCCTGGGTCCTCATCTTCGCCTCTGCTCTCAGGGAGCCCAGAGCAAACAAAAGGGACCGCGGGCCGTCCCTTCCTCCCTCCCTCCCTCTCCCCGGGTGCGTGAGCTGTCATAGTACCGTGTTCCCCTGGAGTTCCTTATTCCAGCAAAGTGTTTGGGGCTGTTATAGTAATAGTAATAAGGATAAATATAATATTGAATAAGTATTAAAGTGTGGAATGGAAGTGTGATATCTGAAAGTACAGAATGGAATGTAAACAAACTGATAAGCACCCTTGAGGGACCTGTATGTAGGAAATAGACAAAGTGATCTGTGCCCTGGGACCCGCTGATGAGACCCACCGAAGACACCTCTGAGCACTGAAGACGCATACAAAGAGGAAGCTCCACAGGAGATCAGAGACTCTCCTTCTGCTCCTCCACAGAGGGTCGCTCTCCACTTCCCCGGCCTGCACCCGTCAAAGCTCCGCCCAGGCCTCGGACCCTGAGCCGTTGTGAGATGCCTCAACTCAAGCCGAGCTGCAGCCGACACGCCCTCCGTGAACCGTGTGTGTGTGTGTGTGTGTGTGTGTGTGTGAGTGTGAGTGTGTGTGTGTGTGAGTGTGTGTGTGAGTGTGTGTGTGAGAGTGTGTGTGTGTGTGTGTGAGTGTGTGTGTGTGTGTGAGTGTGTGTGTGTGTGTGAGTGTGTATGTGTGAGTGTGTGTGTGTGTGTGAGTGTGTGTGTGTGTGAGGGTGTGTGTGTGTGAGAGAGTGTGTGTGTGTGTGAGAGTGTGTGAGTGTGTGAGTGTGTATGTGTGAGTGTGTGTGTGTGTGTGTGAGTGTGTGTGTGTGTGTGTGTGTGTGTGTGAGTGAGAGGGTGTGTGTGTGTGTGTGTGTGTGTGTGAGTGTGTGTGTGTGTGAGAGTGTGTGAGTGTGTGTGTGTGTGTGTGTGTCAGTGCGGATCCCCGGGTGGCCTGCCGAGGATTCTGGAGCCCACCAGGACTCTGGCAAATAAAGCAAGTTTGCTCAGTGGTTAGCGTGCTGGCCTCTCAAATTGAAAGACAGAGAGAGCGAGAGCGAGAGCGAGAGCGAGAGCGAGAGCGAGAGAGAGAGAGAGAGAGAAACATTGATGTGAGCAAGACACATCAATGGGTTGCCTGACCAGGGACAGGGATCAAGCCTGCAACTGTGGTCCATGCCTGTGGTCCTGCAACTTGTGACTCGTGCATTGCACGTGTGTCTCCAGTGTGATGTATGCTCGGTGGAATCATTAATTAAGTACCTAGGGTCGTGCGTGTCAGATTTCTGGCTGAGGCAGCCTAGGTCACCTGTGCACACGTCCCTTATGGTATTATTGGGACAGGGGCGCTGGTCCCTCAGGAATGCCCCAGGGGGACCGGGTAGTGTCCTCTGAGCTCCATCACTTACGCTCTGGTCCTGGTCGTCGCTCCTCATGTGCCTCGCGATGAAGCTCACGCCCTCCAGCGCCTCCTGCACCTCCCGCCGGAACCTGCCGCCGGAAGCCGGAAGCCGGAAGTCCCCGAGGTCAGCGGCGGCGAGGGCCTTGTGGGTTTCTGCTTCCGAGTTCACGAAGTACGGGGAGCCGGAAGCACCCTCCGGGCGGCGGGGAGGCCTTCCGGGCCGGGCCGGACCTCCACCGCCGCCGCCGCCGCCCTGGGGCCGCTTCATAAAGAGGAAGGCGGGCAGCCGGTGCAGGAAGCAGCGCTGCACCCAGGGCGCCATGGTGTGCGTGCCGGGCCCGCGGTGGTGCACGTTGAGCACGCACACGCTGGTGACGATGGAGAAGGTGACGAGCACCATGGTGAACATGAGGTACTTGCCGATGAGCGGCACGTCCAGCGAGGTGGGCGGCACGATCTTGGAGATGAGCAGCAGGAAGACGGTGAGCGCCAGCAGCACCGAGATGCACAGCGTCATCTTCTCGCCGCAGTCGGACGGCAGGTAGAAGACCAGGATGGCCAGCGAGGTGATGAGCACGCAGGGCACGAGGATGTTGATGGTGTAGAAGAGCGGCTTCCGGCGGATGACGAAGTCGTACGTCACGTCGACGTAGCGCGGGTCGCCCGGGTTCACGGTGCGGCGGCCCGGCAGCGCCAGGATGTCCCACTCGCCGCTCGGCGTGAAGTCGTCGCGGTTGGCCGACGGCGTCTTGAGCACCATGTCGATCTCCGTGTGGTCGTAGGTCCAGGAGCGGAACTTGAGGCTGCAGTTCTGCTGGTCGAAGGGGAAGTGGCGCACCTCGATCTTGCAGGTGCTCTTGCAGATGGCGGGCGGCACCCACATGATGGTGCCGTTGGCCCACACCACCGCGTTCGTGTACAGCGACACCTCGTAGGTCCCGTCGGCGCTGGGGGGGGAGGGGGAGGACAGGCCGTGAGGACTCCCCGGAACCCTGCGGATGGCTCCCACGGGGCACCCCCGCCCCCCACTCCCACGCCCAGGCCCTCCCTGGGAAGACTTTTTTTTTTTTTTAATTTTTTAATTTATTTTTAATTTTATTTTTTTAATATATTTTATTGATTTTTTTTATAGAGAGGAAGGGAAAGAGATAGAGAGCTAGAAACATCGATGAGAGAGAAACATCGACCAGCCGCCTCCTGCACACCCCCCACCGGGGATGTGCCCGCAACCAATGCACATGCCCTTGACCGGAATCGAACCCGGGACCTTTCAGTCTGCAGGCCGGTGCTCTACCGCTGAGCCAAACCGGTTTCGGCATTTTTAATACATTTTTTATTGATTTTTTTTTTTTTTTTTTTTTTTTTTTTACAGAGAAGAAGGGAGAGGGATAGAGGAGCTAGAAACATGGATCAGCTGCCTTTTGCACACCCCCCACCGGGGATGTGCCCGCAACCAAGGTACATGTCCTTGACCGGAATCGAACCCGGGACCTTTCAGTCCTCAGGCCGACACTCTATCCACTGAGCCACACCAGTCCCGGCCAGACATACCGATTTTTAACAATTTGTCCTGCGTCTCATGGTGTTTTAAAACTCCACGGGACAAATTGTTGAAAATCGGGACTGTCCCGCCAAAAGCGGGACGTCTGGTCATCTTATGTTATACCCATTGCACAGATGGGAAGACAGAGGCCCCCGGGATAGTGAAGAGGCTACTGCTTCAAGGTCAGGAACCTGGTATGCAGAACCACTGAGGGCCGAAACCGGTGTGGCTCAGTGGATAGGGCGTCGGTCCTGCAGACTGAAGTGTCCTGGGTTCGATTCCGGTCAAGGGCATGTGTGTACCTTGGTTACGGGCACATCCCCAGGTGGGGGTGTGCAAGAGGCAGCTGATGGATGTTTCTCTCTCATAGATGTTTCTAACTCTATCCCTCTCTCTTCCTCTCTGTAAAAAATCAATAAAATATATATTAAAAAAAAAAAAAAGAACCACTGAGGTCTGCCGTCCCTAGACCTCGCCCTCCTAGCCGGAGACATGGACCCACCGGATGTCAGTGCTACCACCAGCACCCAACACCGGCCAAGCAGCGGAGGGTCAGCAAGGGCCATGGCCCCAGCCACTGCGGCTCAGTGGGTAGAGCGTCGGCCTGCGGACCGAAGCGTCCCAGGTTCGATTCCGATCAAGGGCTCCTGGTCGGGGAGCGTGCAGGAGGCGACCCATCGATGTCTCTCTCTCACATCGATGTTTCTCTCTCTCCCCCACTCTCTCTAAAATCAGTGGGAACATATTCTCAGGTGCAGATCAAAAAGAGGAAAAAAGAGAGAGCCCTGGGTTTGGGGTCATGGGGCTGGGCCTGGGCACAGCGGGGCCTCCAGTTTCCCGTCTGCCCCCTGTCTGTAGCTGAGGGCACTTGGCTGGGCTCGTCTCTCATTCCTCCTCCACCCCAGCCTGCTTAGCCCAGTGGTTGGGCATCGACCCACAAACCGGGAGTTCAGGGTTCAATTCCCGGTCAGAGCACAAGCGGGTTTGATCCCCAGTAGGGGGCGTGCAGGAGGCAGCTGATCCATGATCCTCTCTCACCATGGATGTCTCTCTCCCTCTTTCTCCCTCTCTGAAATGATTAAAAATATATGTATATTTTGAAAAGTAATTCTAATAAAAGAGTAATATGCAAATTGACCGTCACTCCAGCACACAAGATGGCCCCTCATGTGGTTAAAAAATGGCCACCCACCCCCATGTGGACACAAGATGGCCGCCACAAGATGGCAGGCAGGGGAGGGCAGTTAGGGGTGACCAGGCTGGCAGGGGAGCAGTTGGGGGTGACCGGGCCAGTGGGGGAGGGCAGTTAGGGGCAATTAGGCCGGCAGGGGAGCAGTTAGGTGTCAATCAGGCTGGCAGGGGAGCGGTTAGGGGCTGATCAGGCTGGTAAGCAGAAGCGGTTAGGGGGATTAGGCTGGCAGGTAGGCGAGCATTTGGGAGCCAGCAGTCCTGGATTGTGAGAGGGATCTCCGACTGCCCGTTTAGGCCCAATCCCAGTGGTGTCCCAGACAAGAAAGGGTGCAGGCTGGACTGAGAAACGCCCCCCCCCCCCCCAGTGCATGAATTTTGTGCACCGGGCCTCTAGTATGAGTATATTTTAAAAATTAATATTAAAATAAAAAAATAGCCAAAACCGGTTTGGCTCAGTGGTAGAGCGTCAGTCTGCAGACTGAAAGGTCCCAGGTTCGATTCCGGTCAAGGGCATATACCTTTGTTGCGAGCACATCCCCAGTGGGGGGTGTGCAGGAGGCAGCTGGTCGTCGACGTTTCTAGCTCTCTATCCCTTTCCCTTCCTCTCTGTAAAAAAATCAATAAAATATATTTAAAAAAATAAAATAGCTGGGACCGGTTTGGCTCAATGGATAGAGCGTCGGCTTGGGGACTGAAAGGTCCCAGGTTCGATTCCAGTCAAGGGCATGTACCTTGGTTGCGGGCATATCCCCAGTAGGGGGTGTGCAGGAGGCAGCTGATCGATGACTCTCTCTCATCGATGTTTCTAGCTCTCTATCTTTCTCCCTTCCTCTCTGTAAAAAAATCAATAAAATATATTTAAAAAAATAAAATAGCTGGGACCGGTTTGGCTCAATGGATAGAGCTTCAGCTTGGGGACTGAAAGGTCCCAGGTTCGATTCCAGTCAAGGGCATGTACCTTGGTTGCGGGCATATCCCCAGTAGGGGGTGTGCAAGAGGCAGCTGATCGATGTTTCTCTCTCATCGACGTTTCTAGCTCTCTATCTTTCTCCCTTCCTCTCTGTACAAAATCAATAAAATATATTTAAAAAATAAAATAAAAAATAATTCCTCCACTAGCGTGACAGCGAGGAAGTCGGGGTGCAGCACAGACGGGGTCTGGCCACCCTCCCCCCATCCCCCTCACCCCACCCCCCGCCACTCACTTGTTGTAGAGAACAATGTCGGGCAGCCACAGGCGCTTGGCAGGGATCCGCAGGATGCTCACCCCCTCGTAGCGGGAGCTGTTCCAGGCCAGGCGGTAGTCCGTCCACTCCTGGGGGGCGGGCGGGGGGCCCGGTCACCACAGGCCCTCGCCGCCCATGGCAGCCCTGGAGCGCGGCCCCCCCGGCGGGCACCCCGGGGCTCTTACCTGCTTCAGCCAGACGTTGGTGGTCATGATCTGCTCCCGCTCGTTCTGGGGGGAGACGGGGGGGCGGGGCTGTCGGTCCCCGGGCGGGAGGAGCCCTCGCCCCCCCCCCCGGCAGCCCTCAGGCACCTCCAAGGCCTTCCTGACTCAGCTCCTGCTCGCACCCAGGACGCTGGGTCCTCCACGGCAGTGTCTGCTCTGGGACTCGCACCCTGGACAGGCCCCCTACTGTCTTCTTTGTGTTTTATCTCCTCCTATTCGAGGCCCGGTGCACAAATTCGTGCAACAGTGGGGGTCCCTCGGCCTGGTCTGCGGGATCAGGCCGAAACCCGCTCTTGACATCCTTCGAGGGGTCCCAGGTTGCAAGAGGGCGCAGGCCAGGCCGAGGGACCCCACTCCTGCACGATCAGGGCCGGGGAGGGACCGTGGGATGGCTCCAGGGTGTGTCTGACCCGTCTCACTCAGTCCCAATCGGTTGGACCCCCAGCAGCAAGCTAACCTACCTGGTCAGAGCATCTGCCCCTTGGCGGTCAGTGCATGTCATCGCGAGCGGTTGGGCGGCATTAGCATGTCATTAGCATATTGCCCTTTGATTGGCTGAACGGCCGACGGGTCGACCGGACACTGAGCACGTTAGGCTTTTATCCTATAGGATGGTTTCTACTGAACTCTCTTCCAACCCCTTAACCTTCCCTTCTGCTCTGACCCTCGTGTTGTTCAGTCCATCTCATGTGGCTTTGCATTCTCATCACCATCATTTTCCTGAATGTAACTAGTGGCTATTTTATTTCTCTTTAAAAAAAATAATGTTTTTGTGGATCTTATTGATTTCAAGGGAGAGGGAGATAGAGATGGAAACATCACCGATGAGAGAGAATCACGGACCGGCTGCCTCCTGCGCGCCCCCTGCTGGGGATGGAGCCCCAAGGAGGCATGCGCCCTGACCTCCTGGGGGGGGGGGGGGCGTGCCGGAGGCAGCTGGCCGGTGATTCTCTCTCATCGGTGATGTTTCCATCTCTCCCCCTCTCCCTCCCTCCCTGACATCAATAAAAGACTATTTTTAAAAACTATCTTTGGAAGTTGAGATGTAAGTTCTACACAGTGTGACGCCCAGGTCTCCTGGGTACTGTGCGACCTGTTTTCACAAAGTGTGACCCCCGGAACCCACCTCCCTTCGAGAGGGAGGACACCCCTGAGGGAGGTGCCCGCCCCTCAGTCCCCTTCGCCTGGCACTGACGCACAAGGGAGGGCTCCGGTGAGGAGGCCAGGGCCTCGTCCCCCAGTCCCAGCCGTGCCCGAGGGAGAGCTGCTCCCACCCTGGGCCTCAGCCTGGCCCTGCACCCTGGTCCCTGCCCTGTGCCCTGGCCCTGCACCCTGCACCCCTGCCCTGCACCCCTGCCCTGCCCTGCACCCCTGCCCTGCACCCCTGCCCTGCACCTCTGCCCTGCCCTGCACCCCTGCCCTGTACCCCTGCCCTGCCCTGCACCCTGGCCCTGCACCCCTGCCCTGCCTTGCACCCTGCACCCCTGCCCTGCACCCCTGCCCTGCACCGCTGCCCTGCACCTCTGCCCTGCCGTGCACCCCTGCCCTGCCCTGCACCCCTGCCCTGTACCCCTGCCCTGCCCTGCACCCCTGCCCTGCACCCCTGCCCTGCCCTGCACCCCTGCCCTGCACCCTGGCCCTGCACCCCTGCCCTGCCTTGCACCCTGCACCCCTGCCCTGCTCTGCACCCTGCACCCCTGCCCTGCACCCCTGCCCTGCCCTGCACCCCTGCCCTGCCCTGCACTCTGGCCCTGCACCCTGGCCCCTGCCCTGCCCCCCGCCCCGGCCCTGCGCCCACCACGCTGATGAGCTGGGCCAGCGAGAGCTGCAGCCGGATGGTGATGAGCTGGGCGGAGCTGGTGGCCGGGCGGATGAGGTTGTTGTAGCGGGTCCGGTTCAGGAGGTCGTCCATGAGCCGCTCCTCGGCGTTGGCCACGCGGCCAAGCCCTGGAAGACACGCCG
Source organism: Pipistrellus pipistrellus (assembly GCA_903992545.1). NCBI lineage: Eukaryota > Metazoa > Chordata > Mammalia > Chiroptera > Vespertilionidae > Pipistrellus > Pipistrellus pipistrellus. Next base: position 7,353,574 of record LR862377.1, on the reverse strand, counting down.
GACCGCTGGGAAGGGGGAGAGGGCGGCCCCTCCGCCCAGCCCGCACCCTCTCCGCCGGGACCCCTCGGGAGACGTCCCAGTGCCGGCTTCGGCCCGATTGGACATCCCTCCCATAATCCAGGACCGCTGGCTCCTAACGGCTCCCCTGCCGGCCGGCCGGCCTGATCGCCCCTAACTGCCCCTCTGCTGGCCTGGTCGCCACACCCGGCCTGCTGTTCAGTTGTTACTGTGAGGGTGTTGTGGTTCATTTGCATATTGCCCTTTTATTAGCATAAGATTATGGCCCAGCCGAAACCGGTGTGGCTCAGTGGATAGAGCGTCAGCCTGCGGACGGAAGGGTCCTGGGTTCGATTCCGGTCAAGGGCATGGACCTCGGTGGCGGGCACATCCCCTGTGGGGGGTGTGCAAGAGGCAGCTGATGGATGTTTCTCTCTCATGGATGTTTCTAAGTCTCTATCCCTCTCTCTTCCTCTCTGTAAAAAATCAATAAAAATATATTAAAAAATAAAAATAAAAATAAAGATTAGGGCCCAACCAGCGTGTTTAGGCATCGACCTACGAACCAGGAGGTCACGGGGGTCAGGGCACAGGCCCGGATTGCGGGCTCGATCCCCAGTGTGGGGCATACAGGACGCGGCCGATCCGTCATCCTCTCTCATCCTGGATGCTCCTCTCTCCCCCTCTCCCTTCCTCTCTGAAGTCAATAAATAAAAATACTTTAAAAACAATCCGGGACAGAGCTCAGCGGGCTCCCTGTCCATCCCAGCTCCCCCTCCTCCGTTCCTCCAGCAGCGAGTGCCCCCCCACACACACTCCGGACTTCCAGGCCAGAACCTGTGCCCAGTTCCATCTGTCCTGCTCCCAGCCCCTCCGTCCGTCTGTCCTCCAGCCCCGTCCTCCCTCACGGCCTTGCCTGGGCTCTTGGGGGACAGAACGTGTTGGGGGGGAGGGGTTTGGGGGGGGAGAGGGACGCTGGGAGGGAGGCCCAGAGAAGCGGGGGGAGAGGGGAGAGTGTGCACGGGCATCGGGGAGCAGGAGGGGGAGGATGGGGAGGAAGGGGGGCTGAGGAGGTGGGTGCCTGTGGGGCCCCCAGCTCCCCTGTCTTACAGACTCTCCCTCTGGGTGGGGCCGGGGTGCGGGGTGCGGGGGGGGGGGGTAGAGGGTGGGGGAGGCAGACTGGGGGGGGGGGTGTGAACGCCGGGCCACAGGAGCCGCTGGCTCCCCGCCCGCACTTTCCGACTTACTGCCCATCTGGAGCAGATGCCACGTGCAGAGCCCCGTGAGGGAGGCTCGGGGCGTCTTCTCTTCCGGGGCCCCCCCCCCCACCGCCTGGGGCTGTCCAGCCGGCCTAGATCCGGAGCCCAGCCTCTCACCCGAACCCGCCCAGAGGCCAGCGGCTCCCAGGCCTGCAGCCCCAGCCAGGCGGGCCCCTCCCCCGGACCCTCTCGAGGATACACGTTTGAGCTGACCGGTCGTCTTATTTTATTTTATTTTAAATATATTTTATTGATTTTTTTTACAGACAGGAAGAGGGAGGGGTAGTTAGAAACATCGGATGAGAGAGAATCATCCATCAGCTGCCTCCTGCACGCCCCCCACTGGGGATGTGCCCGCAACCAAGGTCCATGCCCTTGGCCGGAATCGAACCCGGGACCCTTCAGTCCGCAGGCCGACGCTCTCTATTCACTGAGCTACACCGGTTTTGGCTGACGGGGCTTTTTATTTTATTTTATTATTTTTTAATCCTCCCCCGAGGGTATTTTTCCCCTTGATTTTTAGAGAGAGTGGGAGAGAGACAGGGAAATATGGATGTGAAAGAAACACACCGATTTGGTTGCTTCCTGCATGTGTGGGCCTGGGCAAAGAGGAACCTGCATGCCCTTGACCGGAATCGAACCTGAACCCAGGACCCTTCCGGCTGCAGGCCGACGCTCTACCCACTGAGCCACACTGTCTGGGCTGACCAGTCACTTTTTAAAAAAAATATATATATTTTATTGATTTTTTTACAGAGAGGAAGGGAGAGAGATAGAGAGCTAGGAACATCGATGAGAGAGAAACATCGACCAGCTGCCTCTTGCACAACCCCTACCGGGGATGTGCCCCCAACCAATGTACATGCCCTTGGCCAGAATCGAACCTGGGACCTTTCAGTCCGCAGACCGACGCTCTATCCACTGAGCCAAACCGGCTTCGGCATGATCGGTCATTTTTTAAAAATATTGTAATTTTATTGATTTTTCGACCAGCTGCCTCCTGCTCGCCCCCCACTGGGGATGTGCCCGCAACCAAGGTCCATGCCCTTGAACCAGAATGGAACCCGGGACCCTTCCGGCTGCAGGCCGACGCTCTACCCACTGAGCCACACTGGCCGAGCTGACCGGTCATTTTATAAAAAGGGGTATGTCTTGCCCACGCCCGTCTGCCGTGTCTGGGGCAGCTCTGGGTCTGTGAACCTGCAGCTCCTAGCCCCCCAGTCCCGGGGTCCCCCATCTCCCCGGCCCCAGGGGACTCCCGCCAAGCCCACCGGGAGGCCCAGCAAATACGCCCTTGGGCCGGTCCTGCCTCAGGCCCCCGCCCCATCGGGAGGCCCCGCCGTGGGCTCCGGAGTCAGAGGCCCCACACCCCTCCGATCCTTCAGCCCCTCTGCGTCTCCACAGGGGAAACTGAGTCCAAAGCGGGGAGGCACTTCCCCCGGGCCCCAGCGAGCCGAGACAGAGCCGGGGCCGGCCTCTCTCAGACCAGCACCCCCTAACCCCTCCATACCCCCGGGCCTGCCTTCCTGCATTACTGAGTCCCTGTGAAGACGCTGGGTCCCAAAGAGAGGGGATGTATCTATGACCTTAAAAAAAAAAGGTCGAGGGTGGCCCTGGCCGGTGTGGCTCAGTGGATAGAGCCACTCAAGGGTCCCAGGTTGGATTCCGGCCAAGGGCACATGCCCGGGTTGTGGGCTTGATCCCCAGTGGGGGGTGGGGGGTGGTATGGGAGGCAGCTGGTCGATGTTTCTCTCTCATGGATGTTTCTGGTTCTCTATCCCTCTCCCTTCCTCTCTGTGAAAAATCAATAAAATATACTCTTAAAAAATAAAATAAAATAAAAATAAATAAAAGGTCAAGGGTGGCCCTGGCAGGTGTGGTTCAGAGGATAGAGCGACGGCCTGTGGACTCAAGGGTCCCGGGTTCGATTCTGGCCAAGGGCACATGCCCGGGTTGTGGGCTTGATCCCCAGTACGGGGCCAGTCCATGAGTGTCTCTCATGATGTTTCTCTCTCCCCCTCTCTCTCTCTCTCTCTCTCTCTCTCTCTCTCTCTCTCTCCCTTCCTCTCTGAAATCAATCAAAAAAAGAATCCAGCCAAAACCGGTTTGGCTCAGAGGAAAGAGTGTGGGCCTGTGGACTGAAGGGTCCCGGGTTCGATTCCGGTCAAGGGCATGTGCCTTGGTTGCGGGCACATCCCCAGTGGGGGGTGTGCAAGAGGCAGCTCATCGATGTTTCTCTCTCATCGATGTTTCTAACTCTCTATCCCTCTCTCTTCCTCTCTGTAAAAAATCAATAAAATATATATTTTTAAAAAGAATTCAAAAAGTAATAATACATAAATAATAAAAGGTCGAGGGGCTTGTGCCTGTCCCAAAAAGCTCAGCTTTAAGACCCGCCGTCGCCTCTCAGGCCCTGGGTGGACAGCGGACGGCGCCTGCGCCCACTGCACAGATGGGGAGACTGAGGCGGAACTATTGAAGGGGGGAAGCTATCTAAACGCAGACCCGCGACGGGGATCTGCAGGGGGAGCCCCACGGGGGAAACTGAGGCCCGGAGAGAAGGGAATGGCACGATGCCAGCAGGTGGCGGTGCAGCCACGGTCCCCGGTGAGAGCCCCACCCTCTCCTGCCTCCAGAGCAGCCTGCGGGGTGTCCTCGCCCCAGGAGATAACACCCCGGTTCTGGGTCCGAGTGGGAGAGCCCACGGGGTCCTTTGGGGAAACTGAGGCCCGAGGAGGGGGCCCTCACCACACCCGGATTCTGCCTGCAAGGGCTGCCTGGGGGGGTGTCCCCCTCCTGGGGGGCCCCCAGCCCCGCCCCAGGGGGAGGGGATGTTTGTAGGAGATTCACCCCAAACTCGCCCGGTCCCAGGTCCCAGAGCCGGTCGGGCGGGCTGGGCTGAGCCGGGGGCACCCGTGGGAGCCGGATGAGCCGCTGTCCGCGGTCCCCCGCCCCCGGCGCGGACCTGAGGGACCCCCTCCCTGCGGACGGACGGACGGAGCGGAGCGCGCGCCCGGACCTGCCTCCCCAAGGGCACCCCGGGGCGCCGGCCCCGCGGAGAAGATCTCGCCCGCACCCCGACCTCGCAGACCCGCCCGGGACCGCCTCGGCCTCTCCCGGCCGCCGGAGCCGGTCCTGCGGGCCCCGGGCCCCGCGCCCCCGCCGCCCCTCCGCCGCCCCGGGCACTCACCGCGCGCGCAGAGGGCGGCCAGCGAGAGGAGGACCAGGGGCAGCGCGCTCCTCATGGCGGGCGGGGGCCGGGGGCGGCTCCCGGGCTGCGGTCGGACCTCGGCGGGACCCCTGGCCGCCGGCGGCGAGCGGGGGAGAGGGGCAGGTATGGCCCGGAGAGCGAGCGCGCGCGGGTCCAGCGGTCCGGGGGCGGGTCCAGCGGTCCGGGGCGGGGCCAACTTTCTGGGGGCGGGGCCCGAGCGTGGACGGGGGCGGGGCTAATGCTCTGGGAGTGGGACTCGCTCGGGGACTGGAAGGGGGCCAACGCGCTGGGGGCGGGGCCCAAGCGGGCGGAGGCGGGGCCAAGGCGCTGGAGGCGGGGCCTCCTCATGGCGGGCGGGGGCCGGGGGCGGCTCCCGGGCTGCGGTCGGACCTCGGCGGGACCCCTGGCCGCCCGCGGCCGCGAGCGGGGGGAGGGGCAGGTGTGGCCCGGAGAGCGAGCGCGCGCGGGTCCAGCGGTCCGGGGCGGGGCCAACTTTCTGGGGGCGGGGCCCGAGCGTGGACGGGGCGGGGCTAATGCTCTGGGAGTGGGACTCGCTCGGGGACTGGAAGGGGGCCAACGCTCTGGGGGCGGGGCCCAAGCGGGGCGGAAGCGGGGCCAACGCGCTGGGGGCGGGGCCCGCGCGTAGGCGTGGGCGGGGCCCGCTCTCGGGACCCGCTCTGGGGAGGCGAGGGTGGGGTGGGGGGTGCTGGCCCCGTGGACAGCGCCTGCGCCCACTGTACAGAACGGGGAGACTGAGGCAGGTGCCTGCGCAGAACCGTCTATTGTTTTTTGTTGGTTTGTTTGTTTAATATATTTTATTGATTTTTTTTTTACAGAGAATAAGGGAGAGGGAGAGAGAGAGAGAGAAACATCGATGAGAGAGAAACCTCGATCAGCCGCCTCCTGCACGCCCCCCACTGGGGATGTGCCCACAGCCAAGGTACATGCCCTTGACCAGAATCGAACCTGGGACCTTTCAGTCTGCAGGCCCACGCTCTATCCACTGAGCCACACCGGTTTTGGCTGAACCGTCTATGGTTGGGGAGACGGTTGTATTCCAGCCGGAGATCCTGGGATTGACCTGCTGTAGGAACCCAGGACCGAAGAGGAAAAGATCTGAAGTTGGGGTCCCTGGGTTTTGCTGGGGGGCAGGGCAGGGCAAGGAGGGGGGAGTGGGGCAGGGGCAGAAGCCAGGGGCGGGGGGCGCCTAGGGAAGGTGTGGCCTCTCTTGGGGGGGGGGGAATTTGAGGGGGGACGCCCTTCAAGGGGAAAAGACCTCAGGCCGAGTTTGTAAACAGATCTTTTTCTTTTCTTTCTTTCTTTTTTCCTTTTAGAATCAGTCCTTTTAAGAATGCAGTTTGGCTCAGTGGATAGAGCGTTGGCCTTCAGACTGAGGGGTCCCGGTTTGAATCTGGTCAAGGGCATGTACCTTGGTTGCGGGCACATTCCCAGTAGGGGGTGTGCAGGAGGCAGCTGATGGATGATTCTCTCTCATCGATGTTTCTGAATATCTATCCCTCTCCCTTCCTCTCTGTAAAAAAATCAATGAAATATATTAAAACAACGAAATGAAGGTCTCTAAATGTCCTTTTTATTACAGAGGAGTACTTAATCACTAGGTGATAGGAGTGAAGTAGAAGATCTATTTTTTAAAAAATATTTTATTGATTTTTTACAGAGAAGAAGGGAGAGGGATAGAGAGTTAGAAACATCCATCAGCTGCCTCCTGTAACAATCCCCCCCCCACTGGGAATTTGCCAGCAACCAAGGCACATGCCCTTGTCCAGAATCGAACCCGGGACCTCTCAGTCCTCAGGCCAACGCTCTATCCACTGAGCCAAACCGGTTTCGGCGAAGCTTTATTTATTTATTTATTTTTAATATATTTTATTGATTTTGTACAGAGAGGAAGGGAGAGAGATAGAGAGTTAGAAACATCGATGAGAGAGAGTCATCGATCAGCTGCCTCTTGCACACCCCCTACCGGGGATGTGCCAGCAACCAAGGTACATGCCCTTGACCGGAATCGAACCCGGGACCTTTCAGTCTCCAAGCCGACGCTCTATCCACTGAGCCAAACCGGTTTCGGCTGAAGCTTTATTTTTAAAAAATACATTGCCCTGACCGGTTTGGCTCAGTGGACAAAGCATCGGCCTGTGGACTGAAGGGTCCCGGGTTCGATTCCGGCCAAGGGCATGGACCTTGGTTGGGGGCACATCCCCAGTGGGGGCTGTGCAGGAGGCAGCTGATGGATGTTTCTCTCTCATTGATGTTTCTCACTCTCTGTCCCTCACCCTTCTTCTCTGTAAAAAAAATCAATAAAATATATTTTTTAAAGAGATAGTAGGTTTGTTGTTTTTCTGAGGGTGAAATGAACCCTGCGGAAGCGCGCACTGGAGCGGCGGTCAGCGGGATGGACCGCAGAGCCCCGGCCACACCCTCGGGCTGCAAACACTTCGTTCCCTCCAGGAGGAGCCCTGGCCATTAAGCGCCACGCCCCCACACAGAGCATCTTAGAGGAGCGACGTGTCTTTCTTTCTTAGCCAGGACCTACTGACCCCCAACCTCCACGCCTCTGTGCTTCCCAGGGAGCTGCCGCACCACATTCTTTCATTTGTTTAAAAAATGTGTATTATTGATTTTTTTTTTACAGAGAGAGGGAGAGAGAGTGAGGAACATCAATGAGAGAGAAACATCCATCAGCTGCCCCTTGCACAACCACTGAGCCAAACCGGTTTTGGCTATATATGTATATTTAATGCTTCTGCTTCACTCCCATCACGGAGTGATTAAGTACCCCTCTGTAATAAAAAGAGTATTTAGAGACCTTCATTTCTTTTCTTTTTTAAAATATATTTTATTGATTTTCTCTACAGAGAGGAAGGGAGAGGGATAGAGACTTAGAAACATCAATCAGCTGCCTCCTGCACACCCCCTACTGTGGATGTGCCCGCAACCAAGGTCCATGCCCTTGACTGGAATCCAACCTGGGACCCTTCAGTCCGCAGGCCGACGCTCTATCCACTGAGCCATACTGGTTGGGGCTCAGTGTATATTTTTATTGACCTCAGAGAGGAAGGGAGAGGGAGAGAGAGAGAGAGAAACATCCACGATGAGAGAAAATCATGGATCGGCTGCCTCCTGCACGCCCCACACTGGGCATTGAGCCCACCATCGGGGCCTGTGCCCTGACCGGGAATCGAACCCTGACCTCCTGGTTCCTAGGTCGACGCTCAGCCACGGAGCCCTGCCAGCCGGACGCCCCCACTGTTTAGCACAGAAAACGGATGGGAAGGGAGGAAGGTGGGGCTGGGGTGTGGACCCTGGGCCCAAGGGCAGCAGAACGTGCATCTGGGGCAGGAAGTGGAGCTGGGATTCCTTCCCTGTCTGGGTCCGGCCTCTGGCGGGTCCCAGCAGGTCCTTGCTCCCTGTTCCCCGACTCCCTGCTCCTCCCCCCCCACCTGCTCCCTCCGCTGCGGGCACAGCTCGCTGGCCGATTGCTCCTCGGCGTGTGGGCAGCAGCAGCTGAGGCCTCGGAGCCGGCGGGCAGCGTTGGTGGCCCTGCAGCTGGCGCTGGGGACCTGGGTCAGCGCCGGCTGGGACCAGAGACCCTGTGAGGGCAGGCCTGGGGGTTTGAGACAAAGAGCAGCTGGAAGAAATATTCAAGGTGATGAATAGTAAGAACCTACAGCCAAAGATAATCTATCCAGCAAAGCTATCACTCAGAATCGAAGGCCAGATAAAGAGCTTCACTAATAAAAAAAAAGCTAAAGGAGTTCATCAATACCAAACCAGAATTATATGAATTGCTGAAGGGGGTTCTTTCAGAAGAGAAAGTAAATAAAGATAAAAATTATGAACAACAAATACGTAACCATCAACAAGTGAATCTAAAAACCAAGGAAATTAAAAAAAAAAATCTGATGAACAATAGTAACTGTTGAATATAATAGAATCAGAGGTATGGAAGGGGAGTGAACTGACGATTCTCGGGGAAAAGGGGAGAGGGGGGCGTGGGAAGAGACTGAACATAAACTGCACCTATGGATGAGGACAATGGGGAGTGGGGAAAGGGCAGAGGGTGGGGTGGGAACCTGGTGGAGGGGAGCAATGGTGGGGGGGGGGAAGGAACATATGTAATAATATGAACAATAAAAATTTATTAAAAAAACAAAGAGCAGCCGGGCCCTCCTCTCTGGTCCTCGGCCCGCCCAGGGCACTGCCCAGGCCTCCCCGGGTGCTGGCTGGTGCCTGGCTGGGTCTCAGAGAGCCGTTGTCTGCCACACAGCGGGCGGGCAGCAATGTCCTCTCTGGTCCTGGACTCCGCGGGTTCAAATCCCACCTTGGCACTTAGTGTCTGTGGTGGGGAAGGTGCCCGCCTTCCTGAGCTCTGGGTGTTTTTCCCCCATGTGTTAAAAGAGAGTAGTCCTGGCCAGTGTGGCTCAATGGATAGAGCGGTGGCCTGCGGACTGAAGGGTCCCAAGTTCGATTCCAGTCAAGGGCACACGCCTGGGTTGAGGGCTCTATCCCCAGTGGGGGATGTGCAGGAGGCAGCCGATCCTTGATTCTCTCTCCTCATTGATGTTTCTATCTCTCTCTCCCTCTTCCTTCCTCTCTGAAATCAATAAAATGTGTTTAAAAAGAGAGAGAGAGAGAGAGAGAGAGAGAGAGAGAGAGAGAGAGAGATAGAGCAGATAGCACACTGGCCTTGCCTCTTCCTTTTTTTTCAAAAATTCTTTGTTTTAAATGTGTTTTTTTTTTTTTTTTTTTTTTTTTTTTTTTATTGATTCCAGAGAAGAAGGAAGAGGGAGAAACATCAATGATGAGAGAGAAGCATGGATCGGCTGCCTCCTGCATGCCCCACACTGGGGATGGAGCCTGCCACCCGGGCCTGTGCCCTGACTGGGAATCGAACCCGGGACCCTTCAGTCTGCAGGCCAAGGCTCCATCCGCTGAGCCACACCGCCAGGGCGCCCTTCCCTGCTCTCTCTCCCGTTTCCTTTGCAGCAGACAGGTATTCAGTAGGTGCTTAATCGCTGGAGGTCCTCCCACAGGGGAAGTCTGGTTTCGCTTCTCAGCCGTCAGCATTCTCCTGGCACCGCCCAGCCTGCATGGCCTGTGTCCATGATGGCAGAGGGACAGAGAGCTAGAAACATCGATGGGAGAGGAACATCGATCAGCCGCCTCCTGCACACCCCCCGCTGGGGATGTGCCCACAACCAAGGCACATGCCCTTGACTGGAATAGAACCTGGGACCCTTCAGTCTGCAGGCTGGCGCTCTATCCACTGAGCCACACCGGTTTCGGCTATTTGTGTGATTTCTTAATATATATATATATATATATATATATATATATATATATATATATTGTCCTCATCTGAGGATATTTTCCCATTGCTTTCTAAGGAGAGTGGAAAAGAGAGGGAAAGACAGAGAGAAACATCCATGTGAGAGACACATCGATGGGTTGCGTCCTGCATGAGCCCGGACCAGAGCCCCGGCCGGAGAGGAGCCTGCAACCAAGGCACATGCCCCTGACCGGAATCGAACCCGGGACTCCTCGGTCCGCAGGCTGATGCTCTGTCCACTGAATAACACCAGCCAGGGTTTAAAAATCTTATTGATTTCAGAGAGGAAGGGAGAGAGAGATAGAAACATCCATGATGAGAGAGAATCACGGGTCGGCTGCCTCCTGCACGCCCCCCACTGGGGGATGGAGCCTACAACCCAGGCCTGTGCCCTGACCGGGAATCGAACCCTGACCTCCTGGTTCCTAGGTCGACGCTCAAGCCCTGAGCCACGTGGCCAGCCCCGGTTTGGCTTCTTTCGGTCCCACCTACCAGCCGTCTCACCCGTACCTGTCTCCGACGGACTTACCTCTGTGAGCACATTATCACCAGCTCACCGTCCCTGAGGGCTCCCTGCGGCCGGGCCTTGGCAACCGGATGAATCACGATCAGATCAGCCGAAACCGGTGTGGCTCAGTGGATAGAGCATCAGCCTGTGGACTGAAGGGTCCCGGGTTCGATTCCGGTCAAGGGCATGTACCTTGGTGGCGGGCATATCCCCTGTAGGGGGTGTGCAGAAGGCAGCTGGTCCATGCTTCTCTCTCATCGACGTTTCTAGCGCGCTCTCTCCTTTCCTCTCTGTAAAAAATCAATAAAAAATATTTTAAAAAAAGATCGGATCTGGCTATCTATTAAAACTCTGTCTTGAGAACACACGCTGTCAGCCACAAGATTTTGAAGGAAAAAAATCAGGCCGGCAGGGGAGGGCAGTTAGGGGCGATCAGGCCGGCAGGGGAGAGCAGTTAGGGGCGATCAGGCCGGCAGGGGAGGGCAGTTAGGGGGCGATCAGGCTGGCAGGGGAGCAGTTAGGGGCATCAGGCCAGCAGGGGAGGGCAGTTAGGGGCAGCTAGCCAGCAGGGGAGGGCAGTTAGGGGCAGCTAGCCAGCAGGGGAGGGCAGTTTTTCCTGCGGTCCTAAGCCGAGCCGGTGCTTGGACCCCACAGGGAGAGTCCAGGGTCCCCGGGCCATGCACACTGTGCGTTTGGAGGCGATGGGGGGGGGGGCAGATGGAAGAGGAGGGGACGGAGGGGGGGAGGGGGGCAGCTGTCGGTTAACACAGCTTTGGGCTGGTCCAATACTGGGCCTGGGACGAGACCCTGGGACGCTCCGGGCAGAGGCCTGGCGGGGGGTGGGGGGTAAGGGGGAGGGGGAAGGGGGGAACGGGTCGAGGGGCGCCAGCCTGTCTGTGTTCCTTTTTAAAAATATATATTTTATTGATTTTTTTTTCACAGAGAAGGGAGAGAGATAGAGAGTTAGAAACATCAATGAGAGAGAGTCATCGATCTGCTGCCTCTTGCACACCCCCCACTGGGGATGTGCCCGCAACCAAGGTACATGCCCTTGACTGGAATCGAACCTGGGACCCTTCAGTCCGCAGGCCGACGCTCTATCCACTGAGCCAAACCGGTCACGGCATGTCCGTGTTCTTCTGTTTAAATGTTTACTAAGCCAAAACTGGTCAGGGTTCGATTCCCGGTCAGGGCACAGGCCTGGGTGCAGGCTTGATCCCCAGTGTGGGGCGTGCAGGAGGCAGCCGATCCATGATCCTCTGTCATCATTGATGTTTCTCTCTCTCTCTTTCTTCCTTCCTCTCTGAAATCAATAAGATTTTTAAGCCCTGGCCAGTGTGGCTCAGTGGAGAGAGCTTCGGCCTGTGGACTGAGGGGTCCCAGGTTCGATTCCGGTCAAGGGCATGTACCTCGGTTTCGGGCACATCCCCAGTAGGGGGTGTGCAGAAGGCAGCTGGTTGATGTTTCTCTCTCATTGATGTTTCTACCTCTCTATCCCTCTTCCTTCCTCTCTGTAAAAAATCAATAAAATATATTAAAAAATAATAATAAAAAAGCGGAGCCCAGACCTGGGCAGGGTGGCTCAGGGGTTAGAGTCTGGGTCGCAGGGTTGATCCCCAGCCCTGGTCTCTCTCGGTGGGTGTGGGAGGCAACCAGTCGATCTGTGTGTTTCTTTCACATCCGTGTTCCTCTCTGCCTCCCTCTCCCTTCCCCTCTCTGAAGTCAATGAGAACATTTTAAAAATCTATGCTAATAAAAGAGTAATACACTAATTCCGAACAAAGGCCACGGTGGCAAGGGCTAAGGCAGAGGCAGTTAGGGGGCGATCAGGCCGGCAGGGGAGCAGTTAGGGGCATCAGGCCAGCAGGGGAGGGCAGTAAGAGGCAATCAGGCCAGCAGGGGAGGGCAGTTAGGGGCGATCAGGCAGGCAGGGGAGAGCAGTTAGGGGGGCGATCAGGCCAGCAGGGGAGGGCAGTTAGGGGGGCGATCAGGCCAGCAGGGGAGGGCAGTTAGGGGCAATCAGGCCAGCAGGGGAGGGCAGTTAGGGGCAATCAGGCCAGCCGGGGAGGGCAGTTAGGGGGCATCAGGCTGGCAGGGGAGGGCGGTTAGGGGCGATCAGGCCAGCAGGGGAGGGCAGTTAGGGGCAATCAGGCCAGCCGGGGAGGGCAGTTAGGGGGCGATCAGGCTGGCAGGGGAGCAGTTAGGGGCATCAGGCCAGCAGGGGAGGGCAGTTAGGGGCATCTAGCCAGCAGGGGAGGGCAGTTAGGGACGATCAGGCTGGCAGGGGAGGGCAGTTAGGGGGCAATCAGGCTGGCAGGGGAGCAGTTAGGGGCGATCAGGCCGGCAGGGGAGGGCAGTTAGGGGCGATCAGGCCGGCAGGGGAGGGCAGTTAGGGGCGATCAGGCCAGCAGGCACAGATGCTTAGGAGCTCCCCTGCTGGCCAGAGGCCCCTAACTGAATGATGTTTCTCTCTCATTGATATTTCTAGCTCTCTCTCCCTCTCCCTTCCTCTCTGTAAAAAAAAAAAAATCAATAAAATATACTTAAAAATACAATAAAATTAAATTAAAAACTGTGGTCCATCTCCACAATGGAATACTACACCACGGTAAAAGAAGAAGAAGAAGAAGAAGAAGAAGAAGAAGAAGAAGAAGAAGAAGAAGAAGAAGAAGAAGAAGAAGGAACTCTTGCCACTTGCAACAGCATGGAAGGCCCTGGAGAGCATCATGCTGAGTGAAACAAGCCAGTTGGAGGAAGGTCAATACCACATGACGTCACTCATTTGTGGGATAATGAACAACGTAATTGGATGAACAGGAACAGGTCCAGAGACAAAGGGCAGGGAGGAGGGGGGTTAGAGAGCAGCCAAAGGGCTTGCAGGCATGCACATGAGCATCACCCGTGGACACGGACACTGGGGCGGCGGGGGCCTTGCCCGGGTGGGAATGGCTGTGGGGGGTCAGTTGCAGAAAAAAGAGGCATATGCAACACTTTAGACAATAAAAAAAAAAAGAAAGGAAGGAAGGAAATGTGTTCTGAAGCTCTGTCAGTGAGAGCGTTGTCCCCATACGCCAGGGTTGTGGGTTCGATCTCCCGCCAGCGGGACACAGACAAGAAGCCAATGGCTCCGGCTGGTGTGGCTCAGTGGATAGAGCGCCGGCCCTCAGACTGAAGGGTACCTCCGTGGCAGGCTCCTTCCTCCCCACCTCCAGCCCTGATCAGGGTGCATTCAGAGGGCAACCCGTCAATGTGTCTCTCTCATCGATGTTTCTCTCTCGGTGTCTCTCGCCCTCCCTTCCACTCGCCCCGAAAATCAATGGCAACCATTGCCTCAGGTGGGGATTAACCAAAAAAATATTTTTTTTTAAAGAAGAAACAGCCCTAACCAGTGTGGCTCAGTGGATAGAGCGTCGGCCTGCAGACTGAAAGGTGCCAGGTTCGATTCCGGTCAAGGGCATGTACCTTGGTTGCGGGCACATCCCCAGTAGGGGGTGTGCAAGAGGCAGCTGGTCAATGTTTCTCTCTCATTGACGTTTCTAGCTCTCTATCTCTCTCCCTTTCTTTCTATAAAAAAATCAATAAAATATATTTAAAAATAAAAATAAAATAAAAAATAAAAGGTACCAGGTTTGATTCCGGTCAAGGGCATACACCCAGTAGGAGGTGAGCAGGAGGCAGCTGATCGATGTTCTCTCTCATCAATGTTTCTAACTCTCTATCCCTCTCTCTTCCTCTCTGTAAAAAAACAAACAAACAAACAAAAAACAATGAAAAATTTTAAAAAAGAAGAAAAAACAATTGAATGAATGAATGAATAAGTGGAATAACACATTGATTTTTTTTCTCTCTCTCTCTCTCTTCCTCCTTCCCACCTTCCTCTCTTTAAATTCAATAACCAGTAAGTTAAAAAAAAAAAAATCAAAGCATTTCCTGTCTTCCTAGGGACCTCCTCTCATTTCTCAGACCAGATTCTTTTTCTTTCTCTCGTTTTTTTTTAAAAAATATATCTTTATTGATTTCAGGAAGGAAGGGAGAAGGATAGTTAGAAACATCGATGAGAGAGGATCATCGATCAGCTGCCTCCTGCACGCCTCCCACTGGGGATGCGCCTGCAACCAAGGTACATGCCCTTGCCCGGAATCGAACCCGGGACCTTTCAGTCCGCAGGCTGACGCTCTATCCACTGAGCCACACTGGTCAGGGCTCAGACCAGCTTCTTATTGCTGTTGGGCCCTTCAAACACCTGTGCACACACACACACACACACACACACACACACACACACATGCACCCGCATGCATGCCCCAGCTGGCTGGCTGGCAGCTTGTCCAGGTTCGTTACCCCCTGCCCATGTCTCCTGCTCCTCCACCTGCACCCCTTCCTCATGGCCCTGCCGTTCTCTCCCCTCCCTCCCCCCTGCATCTCCCAGCCACAGCCAGTGACCTTCAGAGCTCAGATCCGCGGGCACTTCTCTGCGGGAGCCCCTTCCGGCCTTTGGAGCGGGCGGGGTGGGCTCGGCGGGACAGGGGGCCTTTGCCAGCTGCTCGGTGGCTCCCGCTGAGCCAGGCTCTTCAGGCCGCCTCCCCGCCCCGTCCCCGCTGGGCCCTCTCTCCTGGAGCATGAGGTCACCTGTCCGGGGGGATCCCCATGACAGTCCCGGGCTCTGACTGAAAGGTCCCGGGTTCGATTCCCGTCAAGGGCATGTACCTTGGTTGAGGGCACATCCCCAGTGGGGGGGCGTGCAGGAGGCAGCGGATGGATGTTTCTCTCTCATCGATATTTCTCTCTCTCCCTCCCTCTCCCTTCCTTCCTGAAATCAATAAAAATATATTTTTTAGGCGTGACTGCCCTTGGCCTTGGGGTGGGGCTGGCATGGGGGCCGCGGCATTCACGATGAACTAAATTCAGCTTGTGCATGGCCACGGGGTGCATATACTTGTCCCTGTGGGATTTGCCGTTGGATGTTATCTAGGCGGAAGGAGTGATGAAAAGCTAACTGCCTTCCGGAACTAGAGCTTAATATTTAAAAGAGAACTGAGCCGGGACCGGTTTGGCTCAGTGGTAGAGCGTCGGCCTGCGGACTGAAGGGTCCCGGGTTCGATTCCGGTCAAGGGCATGTACCTTGGTTGCGGGCACATCCCCGGTAGGGGGTGTGCAAGAGGCAGCTAATCGATGATTCTCTCTCATTGATGTTTCTAGCTCTCTATCCCTCTTTCCTCCTCTCTGTGAAAAATCAATAACATATATTAAAAATAAATAAATAAATAAATAAATAAATAAATAAAAATAAATAAAAGAGAACTGAGACCCAATGAAGAAGTCACCTGGAAGTGAAGGCTGTGGCTGAATTACATAACGGCCACATTTTTTAAAATTATCAGAAAAATAAAAAAACTGAACAATTAAAAATATATATATTTTATTTATTTTTGTACAGAGAGGAAGGGAGAGAGACAGAGAGTTAAAAACATCAATGAGAGAGAGTCATCGATCAGCTGCCTCCTGCACACCCCCTACCGGGGATGTGCCTGCAACCAAGGTATTGTACATGCCCCTGACCGGAATCGAACCCGGGACCCTTCAGTCCCCAAGCCGACGCTCTATCCATTGAGCCAAACAGGTCCCGGCTTTTTTTTTTTTTTTTTTTTTTTTTTTTTTTTAAACAAGACCTTGCAGCCCAGGCTCTGAGTGCAGGGGGGCAGGCCGGGGTCTGAAGGGGAGGCCCCGTGGGCGCTGGGCAGAGTCAGCAGATAGGCGTGAGGTGTCGGGGGGCTGGAAGGGGCCCCCCAAGTGTCCAGAGCGCCTCTTCCCTCTCCGCCTCCCCTGCCCCGGCCCCCGGGCGCGCTCGGCTGGGGAGAGAAGGGGGTAATTGAGATTAACTCGGCTCCGGCCATGCCTGCTCCTCCTAATGACCGGAACGGCGGCTGCCGCGGGCGGGAGGGCCGGCCAGCGCCCCGGGGGAGCCCGGGCCTCCATTAGGCCGCGGCAAATTGGATTCCGGGCCAGCAGGCCGGGAGCTGCCAGATGGGATTAGGCCGAGGCCTGGCCAGATGGGCCCCGCAGCTAATTCAATCTGGCTTCCCAGAAACAAGGTGCGGGGCCTGCGGGCCGGGAGGGGCAGGCCCTGTGCGTGGGCAGGGGAGGGGTGGGGGTGAGGGTGGGGGGAAAGGGGGGCTAGGCCCTCCATCCACCCTCCCCCCTTCCCCCCGAATCCCGGGCCTGGCCCCTGGCTCTGGGGTGCGTGGCAGTTTGGTGCCCGGGGAAAACACAGCCGGGCACCCCTAGCCGAGTGGCTCCGTGGATAGAACGTCGGCCTGTGGGCTGAAGGGTCCCGGGTTCGATTCCCGGTCAAGGGCACAGGCCTGGGTTGCAGGCTTGATGCCCAGTGTGGGGCGGGCAGGAGGCAGCCGATCCAGGATTCTTTCTCATCATGGATGTTTCTCTCTCTCTCTCTCTCTCTCTCTCTCTCTCTCTCTCTCCCTTCCTCTCTAAAATCAATAAAAATATACACTGATGCCAAAACCGGTTTGGCTCAGTGGATAGAGCATCGGCCTGTGGACTGAAGGGTCCCAGGTTCGATTCCAGTCAAGGGCATGTACCTTGGTTGCAGGCACATCCCCAGTGGGGGGTGTGCAAGGGTAGCTGATTGATGATTCTCTCTCATCGATGTTTCTAACTCTCTATCCCTCTCTCTTCCTCTCTGTAAAAATCAATAAAATATATTTTTTAAAAAATATATATATATATATATATACACACACATACACGAGGTGGCCAGATGATGATGATCCCTGAATGCATAATAATCTGGCCACTCTGTGTCTATCCTATATCAGTGGTCGGCAAACTCATTCGTCCACAGAGCCACCTATCAACAGCACAACGATTGAAATTTCTTTGGAGAGCCACATTTTTTAAACTTCTTCTAACGCTACTTTTCCAACATAGACTCGCCCAGGCCGTGTTATTTTGTGGAAGAGCCACACTCAAGGGGCCCAAGAGCCACAAGTGGCTCGAGAGCCGCAGTTTGCCAACCACGGTCCTATACAATCAAAGGCTAATACGCAAATGGTCCCCTGGACCAGGAGTTCGACCAGCAGGCAGGCCGGCCAATCGCCCATGTCCCCTCACCCTGGCCAGGCTGGCTGGACCCCACCCATGCACGGGACTCATACACACACACACACACACACACACACACACACTCACTGAGTGGCCAGATTACTATGCGTTCAGAGATCATCATCATCTGGCCGCTCAGTGTGTGTATATATAATATATATATATTAGAGGCCCGGTGCATGAATCCGTGCATGGGTGGGATCCGGTCAGCCTGGCCAGGGGGAGGGGACGCGGGCGGTTGGCCGGCCTGCCTGCTGGTCGAACTCCCAGTCGAGGGGACCATGTGCATATTAGCCTTTTATTCTATAGGAGAGACACGGAGTGGCCAGATTATTATGCTCTCAGAGATCATCATCCTCTGGCCGCTCCGTGTGTATATTTTTTAAAAGGGAGGGGCCGTCCCCATGGGCTCCCGGCTCCCGGAAATCATGGCATCTTGCAGGGAGAGGGGTGGAGACGCTGAGGGCCGCCCTCTGGTCCCCTGGAGGAAAGAGGGTGGTGGTGGAGGCAGTGGTGTGTCCGAGGGTGTGTCTGTGGGGGTCTCCCTCCACCACACCCTCCCCGGGACAGCGAGGCCAGAGCTGGCCCCCAGCAGGGCAGAGGGGCCGGGCAGGGAGGGAGGAAAACAGGACCCACGGACCCGGAGCCCCTCCGTCCGTCCCCAGGGCCTGAGTCTGTGGTAACGGCGTCCTGAGCGGTCCCTCCTGCCCCGGGGCGGCCGGGCTGCGGGGGGAGGAGGCATTAGGAGGAGATGCTCAGAGGCGGTTGGAGGGTGTGCTTCCTGGCCCCCCATGGGGACAGCCCGGGGCCCCCCCCCCCCACGCCGACCTTTCATCTCTGCAGCCCGTTAGCGGGAGCCCTGAGGGGTGTCCATGCAGGGCTCCTTGGCCATCTGTCCCCGGCCTCGGGGTGCAGAGAGCTCGGGGAGGACAGATGTGTCTGCTGACATTCAGGAAATGAACGCTGGCTCCTTTTAAAAAAAAAATTTTTTTTATTCATTTTTCACAGGGAGGAAGGGAGAGGGATAGAGAGCTAGAAACATCGATGAGAGAGAATCATTGACCAGCACACACACCCCCCCCCACCCCCCCGGGGATGTGCCCGCAACCAAGGTACCTGCCCTTGACCGGAATCGAACCCGGGACCTTTCAGTCTGCAGACCGACGCTCTATCCACTGAGCCACACCGGTTTCAGCATGAATGCTGGCTCTTGCTGGCTCGCTGGATGCTGGGCCTGGGAGTCCTATTCCAGGGCGTCAGGGAGCGGCAGGGTGTGTGTGTGTGTGTGTGTGTGTGTGTGTGTGTGTGTGTGTGTGTGTGCAGGCTCCTCATGGAGAAGGGACCTGGGCTGGGAGCTGGGAGACACAGACAGAGCCTGCCACCCCCTTCTCCCGGCTGTGAAATGGGGGTGAAACCCTGTCTCTCAGTCTCTGTTTCCGAACAAGCAAACAAACAAACAAGAAAATTTAAAGCAGCCAGAGAAACAGCTCCTAGTGATTCCCAAAGAGAGACTGTGACACGGTGGAACCCTGGCCGGTGTGGCTCAGTGGGTAGAGCGTAGGCCTACGGACTGAAAGGTCCCAGGTTCGATTCTGGTCAAGGGCATGTACCTTGGTTGCGGGCACATCCCCAGTGGGGGGTGTGCAGGAGGCAGCTGATCGATGTGTCTCTCTCTTCGATGTTTCTCCCTTTCCCTCTCTATAGAAAACTCAATAAAATATACATTTTTTTAAAAAATAGAGAGGGGTCCTCATTTCTTTCTGGGTGGTGGGCTGGATCCCCAATGTGGGGTGTGCAGGAGGCAGCCGATCTGTGATTCTCGCTCACCATGGATGTTTCTCTCTCTCTCTTCCTCTCTCTAAAAATGAGCTCAAGTAAAACCTTAAGGAGATTGTTTTGAAAAGGATAAAAGGAAGGAAGGAGGCCAGGCGGGGAGCTGCCCCGGGCGCCAGCGGGCGGCCTGGGGGAGGCAGAGGCAGGCCCAGCGGGGCTCGGGGCCGGGCCCATGTCAGAGCTGAACCGCCCCCCCTCCCCCTGCTGAGAGCTTTTCCCCAGGGACACGCCCTCCCCCTCTCCCCCTCCAACCCCGCTGGCAGCACAGATTCTGTTTATACGGATTAAGTCCAACTGACATTCCGACCCAAGGAACTATGATATAAACACTCCCTTCCAAGGAAGATGAGTGCATGGGGCCTGACTGGCCCCACATCCGGCTCCACATCTGGCTGGCGTGGGGCGTGGACCCCTTCATGACCCTGCCATGACCCCGCCATGACCCCGCCGTGACCCTGCCATGACCCCACCATGACCCCGCCATGACCCCTGGGAAGACAGGCCCCTCTCTCCTTGGCTCATTTATCTTTTTTCCTTTTCTTTTTCCTTTCGTGAATCTTTCCCTGAGGACATTTTCCTATTGATTTTTTTTTTTTTTTAAGATAGACTAGTTTTTTAAATTGCTTTATATATATATATATATATATTTTATTGATTTTTTACAGAGAGGAAGGGAGAGAGACAGAGAGTTAGAAACATCGATGAGAGAGTCATGGATCAGCTGCCTCTTGCACACTCCCTACTGGGGATGTGCCCGCAACCAAGGTCCATGCCCTTGCCCGGAATCGAACCCGGGTCCCTTCAGTCCCCAAGCCGATGCTCTATCCACTGAGCCACACCGGTCTCGGCTCCCGCCGGCCCTTTCAAAGAGATGAGGGTGCCCAGCCGGCGAGGCTCGGTGGCTGAGAGTCGACCTGTGAACCAGGAGGTCACGGAGGTCAGGGCACAGGCCTGGGTTGCGGGCTCGATCCCCAGTGTGGGGCGTGCAGGAGGCAGCCGATCCAGGATTCTCTCTCATCATGGATGTTCCTCTCTCTCTCCCTCTCCTTCTCCCTTCCTCTCGGAAATCAATGAAAAGAAATATTTAAAAAACAAACAGCCGAAACCGGTGTGGCTCAGTGGTAGAGCGTCGGCCTGCAGACTGAAGGGTCCCGGGTTCGATTCCGGTCAAGGGCATGGACCTTGGTTGCAGGCACATCCTCAGTGAAGGGCGTGCAGGAGGCAGCTGATGGATGTTTCTCTCTCATCAATGTTTCCGAGACTCTCTCCGCCTCCCTTCCTCTCTGTAAAAAATCAATAAAATATATTAAAAAAACAAACAAACAAAAACACCCCCCAAAACAAAACATCTGCTTCTGGGGAAACATCTGCTTTTTGGGGGGAGGTAGGGAGGGGGACCCATCTGGACCAGACATTCACATTCTTTTCTGTCTCTCAGCTCATGGCCAAGTCGCTCCTTAAAAACCAGCTTCGTGCCGAAACCGGTTTGGCTCAGTGGGTAGAGCATCGGCCTGCGGACTGAAAGGTCCCAGGTTCGATTCCGGTCAAGGGCATGGATCTTGGTGGCGGGCACATCCCCAGTGGGGGGCGTGCAGGAGGCGGCTGATCGATGATTCTCTCTCATGGATGTTTCTAACTCTCTGTCCCTCTCTCTTCCTCTCTGTAAAAAATCAATAAAAAAAAATATATTTTTTTAAATCAATAAAATATATTTTTTTAAAAAAAGAAGAAGAACAGCATCGTAGCCACTCGCTCCCATGCACCCGTCCGCCGGCTCCTGCAGTTCCGTCTGGCGGTGCCTCATTCGGTTCTGGGCCGGGCTCCTCCGGCCCTTCCCCCTCTTCCCCTCCGGGCTGGTGCCAGGAAGGCCCCGGACGCCGCTCGCCCACCGGGAGGGGTCCCCCGTGTCTGTCTCCTGCACACTCACCCGCGGGCCCAGCTCCGGCCTCTGGGCGATGGGGGCGGGGTTTGCTCCCACCCTTATGGTCCTCACCCGGCAGGAGGCGCCCCCCTGGCCACACCCCAGCAAGGCCCTCCTTCCATCTGTCCATCAAAGCATCCAGTGCGTGGCTACTGCCTCTCCTAGGCCAGCCCCCCCCACTTCTTATTTTATTTTTTTAAAGAAGACATTTGAGCCGGGACCGGTGTGGCTCAGTGGATAGAGCCTCGGCCTGCGGACTGAGGGGTCCCGGGTTCGATTCCGGTCAAGGGCATGGACCTTGGTTGCGGGCACATCCCCAGAAGGGGGTGTGCATGAGGCAGCTGATCGATGATTCTCTCTTGTCGATGTTTCTAACTCTCTTTCCCTCTCTCTTCCTCTTTGTGAAAAATCAATAAAATATATTAAAAAAATAAAGAAAGAAGACATTTGAAAAATATATATATTTTATTGATTTTTTACAGAGAGCAAGGGAGAGGGACAGAGAGCTAGAAACATCGATGAGAGAGAAACATCCATCAGCTGCCTCTGGCACACTCCCTACCGGGGATGTGCCCGCAACCAAGGTCCATGCCCTTGACCGGAATCGAACCCGGGACCCTTTGGTCCGTAGACCGACGCTCTATCCGCTGAGCCACACTGGCTAGGGTTAAACCAGCACATTTAAATTCAAAGAGATGCAGGGCAGCCTAGCTGGCGTGGCTCAGTGGTTAAGCATCGACCTAGGAACCGGGAGGTCACGGTTCGATTCCACCATCAGGGCACAGGCCCGCGTTGTGGGCTCGATGCCCCGTGTGGGGTGTGCAGGAGGCAGCCGATCCGTGATTCTCTCTCATGGTTGATGTTTCTCTCTCCCTTTCCCTCACCCTTCCTCTCTGAAATCAGTAAAAATATATTTAAAAAAAATTTTTTTTAAATATATTTTATTGATTTTATACAGAGAGGAAGGGAGAGAGATAGAGAGTTAGAAACATTGATGAGAGAGAGTCATCGATCAGCTGCCTCTTGCACACCCCCTACTGGGGATATGCCCGCAACCAAGGTCCATGCCCTTGACCGGAATCGAACCCGGGACCCTTCAGTCCCCAAGCCGACGCTCTATCCACTGAGCCAAACCGGTCCCGGCTGAAATCAGTAAAAATATATTTTTTAAAAGATGGAAAAAAAAAGAGTGAAAAGAAGGAAGAAAAGGTGGCCTGAGGGTAAGGTGACAGCAGGTGCTGGTGTGGCAGGGATACACCCAATTTATTTAAAATAAATAAAAATTTTTATTGCCCCGGCCAGCGGGGCAGCAACATGGGAGCGAGGAGACACCTGGAAGGGAATGAGGGGGGACAGGAGACGCGGAGAAATGGAGGCAAGACAGGGTTCTGATCGAGCCTCGTGTATTGCAGGGTATAAGGATGCAGATTATAGTCAGGGAGAATGAGGGAGTTTCCTCTGAGGACATCAGCGGGTAGCTAAGCAACTAAACCGTAAATGTCAAGAATAGTTTATCTTCAACAGAGAACATTCTGTTGTGCAGCTGTGTCCCAACCGCAGGATGTTCCATAAACAGAGCTTGAGTAATAGCTGTCATGGGCCGAAACCGGTTTGGCTCAGTGGATAGAGCGTCGGCCTGCGGACTGAAAGGTCCCAGGTTCGATTCCGGTCAAGGGCATGGACCTTGGTTGCGGGCACATCCCCAGTGGGGGGCGTGCACGAGGCAGCTGATCGATGACTCTCTCTCATCGATGTTTCTAACTATTTCTCTCCCTTCCTCTCTGTACAAAATCAATAAAATATATTTTTTTAAAAATAGCCGTCATGGGTTGTGGAAACAATGTATCTTAGGCCATCCAGGGGCATGCCTGGGAGTTCAGGTTCCCACAGGGCATGAGTTCTGGTAGGTCAGAAACTCAGTGTCTGAGATGGAGGTGTCTTTTAAGATGGAGTCACTAATGCCAATTCTTTTTTGGCTCCCAACATTTTATATATTTTTAAAAATACATTAAAAATATATTTTATATATATAAACAAAAATTATATATATATATAAATATAAAATTTTATATATTATTATATGTTTTAATATAATATTTTATATTATATATAAATATTAATTTTTAAATATATATTTTATTGATTTTTTACAAAGAGGGATAGATAGTTAGAAACATCGATGAGAGAGAATCATCAATCAGCTGCCTCCTGCACGCCCCCTACTGGGGATGTGCCCGCAACCAAGGTCCATGCCCTTGACCGGAATCGAACCCAGGACCTTTCAGTCCGCAGGCCGACGCTCTATCCACTGAGCCAAACCGGTTTCGGCTGAATATTAATTTTGAAAAAAAAAAAAAAAAAAAAAAAAAAAAAAAATATATATATATATATATATATATATATATATATATATATAATATCAAGCCCACAACCAGGGCATGTGCCCACACCGGGAATCGAACCCTGACCCCTGGTTCCTAGGTTGATGCTGGACCACGGAGCCACGCCAGTACGGCCCTGCACGGGTGTTCCCAGTGCCCCTCACGCTCTGGAAGGTCTGGAAGGTCTGGAAGGCCTGGATGTGAGGGATACATCCCATGACCATCCTCCCAGAGAGGAAATTACCCAGGGGCACCCGCCCCCGCCCCCCCTTGGGGGTGGATGGGCCGCTGCCCTGGGACCAGGGAGCCCGCAGGCCCAGCTCCACGGGTCTCTGGTGCCACCTACAGGCCATCTGGGGAAACGCATCTCCCTTCCTCTCCCTCTGCCCTTCTCCTGACCGCCTTGAACTTGGCCAGAGGCATCAGAGCCCTGAAGCTGGACGCCTTGGGGGCCGGCGGGCATGGGGGGGGGGGGCCCGAGGACGGTGCAGACTGGAACCCGTAGTGAAGCCTCCTGCACGCCCCCCACTGGGGATGTCCCTGCAACCAAGGTACATGCCTTTGACAGGAATCGAACCTGGGACCCTTCAGTCCGCAGGCCGATGCTCTATCCACTGAGCCACACCGGCTAGGGCTGGTAGCAGGGTGTTTGGAGGCCATGACAGGGTGGTGAGACTGGGAGGCCCTGGGAAAGGCATTGGTCGTGCGGTCAGAACAGACAGCTGTCCCCCCTGCACCCGGGAGCCCAGGGAATCCGAGAGCTGGGAGCACGAGGGCCGTGTGATCGCTGAGTTCTGCCCGGAAGTGGGTCTGGGAGTGTCTGTGCCTGCAAAAGGAACTGCCCCGCCCGGGCCTGCGATCGCCGCCAGGCTGCCCACAGGAGGAGGGAGCAAGAGTCGGAAGAGAACAAATCGCCCTCACGTGGCAGGCCTGGCTCAGGGTGGAGCGTGAACCCAGGAACCAGGAGGTCAGTCAGGGTTCAGTTCTTGGTCAGGACTCATGCCCGGGCTGTGGGCTCCATCCCCAGTAGGGGGCGTGCAGGCGGCAGCCAGTCCATGATTCTCTCTCATGGATGTTTCTCTCTCTCTCCCTCTCCCTTCCTCTCTGAA
Organism: Pipistrellus pipistrellus; assembly: GCA_903992545.1. Lineage (NCBI taxonomy): Eukaryota > Metazoa > Chordata > Mammalia > Chiroptera > Vespertilionidae > Pipistrellus > Pipistrellus pipistrellus. Next base: position 7,328,883 of record LR862377.1, on the reverse strand, counting down.
ATCAATAAAGAAATATATATATTTATTTCTTATTTTTTAAAATATATTTTATTGATTTTTTTTTACAGAGAGGAAGGGAGAGAGATAGAGAGCTAGAAACGTCGATGAGAGAGAAACATCGACCAGCTGCCTCTTGCACACCCCCTACCAGGAATGTGCCCACAACCAATGTACATGCCCTTGACTGGAATCGAACCTGGGACCTTTCAGTCCGCAGACCGACGCTCTACAACTAAGCCAAACCGGTTTAGGCATATATATATATATATAAATATTTTTTTTTTAATTTCAACTTAGGGTACAGGAAAGGCTGAAGAAAGAGACGGCTGGTGTTGCTCAGTGGATAGAGCATCAGCCCACAGACTGAAGGGTCCGGGGTTCGATTCCGGTCAAGGGCATGTACCTTGGTTGCGGGCACATCCCCAGTAGGGGGTGTGCAAGAGGCAGCTGATGGATGATTCTTTCTCATCGATGCTTCTAACTCTCTATCCCTCTCTCTTCCTCTCTGTAAAATAAATAAATAAATAAATTTTTTAAAAAGAAAGAGACGGCCTTTGAAATGCTGGAACAACATAGCATGGAGGGTGCTATGGAATGATCCCTGGGAATCATTTCACAATCAAATTTCTGGAACTTCCTCCCTCCTACTCCCAGTTCATAGTGGTTTCTCTAGTGCCAGGGCAGTGACCTCCCCCCCACACACACCCCACTCCCGCCAAAAACAATTTACAACTTTATGTGCAAAAGTACTTTCCTGGGAAGAAAGATCATAGCTTTTGTTAGATGCTCAAAGAGCAGGGTATCTCAGAAGTAAATACAAATAGAAGCTTTTAAAACAAACATTTTAAAAATGATCTGGACAGGACCGGTTTGGCTCAGTGGATCGAGGGTCGGCCTGCAGACTGAAGGGTCCCAGGTTCGATTCCGGTCAAAGGCATGTACCTTGGATGCGGGCACATCCCCAGTAAGGAGTGTGTAGGAGGCAGATGGTCGATGTTTCTCTCTCATTGATGTTTCTGACTCTCTATCCCTCTTCCTCTCTGTGAAAAATCAATAACAATTTATTTTTAAAAAATGATCTGATCTATTTTTTTTAAATAAGTTTTTATTTTTCATATTATTACAAATGTTCCTTCCCCCCCCCCCCCACCATTGCTCTCCTCCACCAGGTTCCCACCCCACCCTCTGCCCTTTCCCCACTCCCCATTGTCCTCATCCATAGGTGCACAGTTTATGTTCAGTCTCTTCCCACGCCCCCCTCTCCCCTTTTCCCCAAGAATCGTCAGTTCACTCCCCTTCCATACCTCTGCTTCTATTATATTCAACAGTTAATATTGTTCATCAGATTTTTTTAATTTCCCTGGTTTTTAGATTCACTTGTTGATAATTACATATTTGTTGTTCATAATTTTTATCTTTGTTTACTTTCTCTTCCTAAAGAACCCCCTTCAGCAATTCATATAATTCTGGTTTGGTGGTGATGAACTCCTTTAGCTTTTTTTTATTAGTGAAGCTCTTTATCTGGCCTTCGATTCTGAGTGATAGCTTTGCTGGGTAGCTTATTTTTGGCTGTAGGTTCTTGCTATTCATCACCTTGAATATTTCTTGCCATTCCCTTCTGGCCTGCATGGTTTCTGTTGAGAAGTCAGCTGACAATCGTATAGGTGCTCCTTTATAAGTTACTACCTTCTTTGCTCTCGCTTCTTTTAATATTCTCTCTTTATCTTTTGCTCTTGGAATTTTAATAATGATGTGTCTCGGTGTGGTCCTCTTTGGATTCCTTTTGTTTGGAGTTCTGTGCGCTTCCTGGACTTGTAAGTCTAATTCTTTCACCAGGTGGGGGAAGTTTTCTGTCACTATTTCTTTCAGTATGTTTTCGATATCTTGCTCTCTCTCATCTTCTGGGACCCCCATAATTCTGATGTTGGTTCGCTTGAAGTTGTCCCAGAGGTTTCTTACATTATCTTCAATTTTCTGGATTCTCTTGCCTTCTAGCTTCTGTGGAGGAGTGTCTTCTGGCTCTTTATGTTCCAAATCTTTGACTTGATTCTTGCGATCTTCCCTTCTGTTTTTTAGGACTCTGTAAAATATTTTTTATTTCAGACAATGTATTCTTTATTTCTTGTTGATCCCTTATCATTTCTTGTTGACTCCTTATTAATTCTAGTTGATCTCTTTTCATATCCTCATAGGCCTTATCCATCTTTTCTAGGAAATTCTTGAAAAACCTTATAAGCGTAGATTTGAACTCTATATCCAGACGCTTTTTGTCCTCCATTTCTTTCGTTTGTGATCTATTTTGTTGTCGCATTTCGCAGTTACAGATGGGACGGGGTTTCAGGGTGGAGCCTGCAGCTTTGGCTTCCGTCAGCCCCGCCCTATGCGGGTCCTTCAGTGCTCGCTGCCGGCGCCTCTGAGAGAAAGGTGCCCTCGATTTTCGCCTGCTGCCAAACAGTCTATGCTCTCCCCCAATGAGCCCGGTATTGGGGTTCAGTTCAGTTGGAAGTGGAGTTGGAGGTGGCGTTCACAGCAGTCTGGAGCCCCAGTCTCCTTCCCGTCAGGGCAATCCCGCGGCACAGCCGGCCAGCTCTTCTCTGGGGGCAGTGTGCTCGCTGCCGGGACCTCCTTTCTCCGCTACCCCGGGGTTCCGACTTACAGCCCAGCTCCCTATGGCTGAGCCTGAGTTCCCGGGGTCTGGCCCAGAACTGGGGTTCAGAGCAGTCGGGGGCCCAGCACAGTCGGAGTTTTATCTCCTTTCCGCTAGGGAACGCCCGCCAGGCACTCGGCCTCCCTCCTCTCCAGCTCCGTCCTCTCCGCGCGCGCCGAGTCTCCGTACCTTAGGCTTTTACAGCTCCTCCGCGCCTCCTTCTGGTTTTCTCCTTACTTCTCGCTGTAGAACTTCCAGTCAGTCAACCTTCCTGTAGTTCTGGGCAATGTCCGTTTTATATTTTAGTTGTATTTTATTGAAATTGTTGTGTGCGGCTGCGGCTAGGTGGTCACCTGGGCGCAGCCATCTTGGATCCTCTCTTGTGTTTTTCCTGATCTATTTTTAAAATATATTTTCATTCATCTCAGAGGAAGGAAGAGGGAGAGAGAGAGACAGAAACATCCATAATGAGAGAGAATTGTGGATCGGCTGCCTCCTGCACACCCTACTGGGGATAAAGCCCTGAAACTCAGGCATGTGCCCTTGACCGGGAATCGAACCATGATCATAGGTCGATGCTCAACCGCTGAGCCACGCCCCCAGACCACGTGTGGGGTCCCCAGAATGTGCCGGGGGCTGTGCCCGAGCTGCGGATGCCAGATCCAGGAGCATGCACTGAGTCACATTGGGCGTCAGCATGGCCAAGGCCTCGTCCTGGGTCCTGGGGGTGCGGGTCCGAGGGAGACCCTGGCGTTGGGCGGAGACAGTGAACAAAGGAACGGGGGACAGGTCGCGCGGTGGCAGGTGCGGGTGGGATGCAGGGTGGCGGGGCGGTGGTGGCACTTTGACCTGGCATGACCCCGGAGCCGGCCCCACGGTGGTGATTGCGCCACGGCCGGCGTGGGAACCCGGGCAAAGGCTGCACAGGCCGGAGGGGGATGGACGCGGAGCGAGCCGGGCTGCGGGGAGCGTGACCCGACCGCACTGAGCGGTTGCCGTCACTAGAGGGCGCGACAGAACCCCGCGGAGAGGGGGCGGGGCGCGAGGGCAGCGTGCACGCGTGGGGGCGGGGTTTGGCGCGGGGCGGGGCAAGGCTGCGTAGAAAGATGGGGCGAGGCCTTGCGTCGGGGGCGGGGTGGGCCTCTGGCGGGGGCGGGGCTTGAGACGTGGAGGCGGGGCTCGTGGCGGGGGTCGGGGCGCGCGGCCTCTGCCGGCGGCGTGACTTGAGACCTGGGTGGGCCCAGAGCTTGCGGAGTGGGCGGGGCGCGCGATGATTGGCCTCTGCTGATGGCGGGGCTTGAGACGTGGGCGGGGCCGGGCTTGCGGCGGGGGCGGGGCGAGCGATGAGCCGCCTCTGCCGGTGGCGTGGGCGGGGCTTGAGTCATTGGATGGCTGGGCTTATGGCAGGGGGCAGGGTGAAGGCGGGGCGGGCGGCCTCTGCCGGCGGCGGCGGGGCGGTGTCGCGTTGCCCTCCTCAGCTGCGGGCTGCCGCCTCCTGCCGGCGCGTCGGTTACAAAAGCCGCTGCCGGGCCGGCCGCCCTCACCCTCTTCCAGCCTCTGCGGGCGTCGTGGCTTGAGCCATGGGAGGGCGGGGCTAGCGGCGGGGGGCGGGGCTAGCGGCCTCTGCCGGCAGCGTGGCTTGAGACGTGGGTGGGGCGGGGCTTGCGGCGGGGGGCGGGGCGCGGGATGAGCGGCCTCCGCCGGTGGCTGGGCGGGATTTAAGACGTGGGCGGGGCTAGGCGGGGGCGGGGCGCGAGATTAGCGAACTCTGCTGGTGGCGTGGGCGGGGCCAGAATGAGGCGGGGCGCGCGATGTACACTGATGGAATGGGCGGGGCCTGATACGTGGGCGGGGCCTGAAGGGGCGGGGTGCGCGACGAGAGGCCACTGTCGGTGGCGTGGGCGGGGCTTGGGACCTGGGCGGGGCCGGGTTTACAGGGTGGGAGGGGCGTGGGAGGGGCGTGGGCGGGGCGGGCGGCCTCTGCCGGCGGCGGGGCGTGTCGCGTCTCCCTCCTCAGCCGCGGGCTGCCGCCTCCTGCCGGCCGCGTCGGTTACAAAGGCCGCTGCGGGGCCGGCCGCCCTCAACCCTCTTCCGGCCGTGACGGCGGCGGCGCGGGCCGGGCTCCCCGCCGGAGATGAGGGAGGATGTCGGTGTCGGGGCTGAAGGCTGAGCTCAAGTTCCTGGCGTCCATCTTCGACAAGAACCACGAGCGGTTCCGCATCGTCAGCTGGAAGCTGGACGAGCTGCACTGCCAGTTCCTGGTGCGGCCGCCGGGCAGCGCGGCCTCGGCGCTCACGCTGCACTGCAACATCACGGTGCGGGCCGGGCCGGGCCGGGGCCGGGGCGGGGGCCGGGGCCGGTGCCGGGGCGGCCGGACAAAGAACGCCCGCCCGGGGGCCCGGCCGCCGCCGCCCCTCGAGGCTGGGGGTGGAGGCGGCGCGGTGGAGGCGCCCGGGCTGGGCCGCCGCCGGTTCGCGGCCGCTTCGTGACGGGGACCGGGCGCTGAGGGGACGCCGGGGGGCCGGGGGCCGGGCGTTGAGGGGCCGCTGGGGGGACCGGGCGCTGAGGGGCCGCCGCGGGGCCGGGGGGTCGAGCGCTGAGGGGCCGCCGGGGGGACCCGGCGCTGAGGGGCCGCCGCGGGGCCTGGGGGTCGGGCGCTGAGGGGCCGCGGGCGACCCGAGGCCGGTGGCCGCCTCGGGGCCTCAGGCCGCGCCGCCCCGCCGCCCGGCACGTCCGCGCTCCGGGAGGAGCCGGCCCGGGGCCCGCGGGCTGGGGAGGGCGGCGGGAGGACGTCCACTTCCGGCCGCAGGCGGGGGCGGGGGGCCTCACGCGCACTTGCGGGGCCGCGGGGAGCCGGGGCTGGGGATGCCGCCGGGGGAGGGGGGGGGCGACTTTCTCCGTCTCCTTCTCCGAGCCGCCGCCACCCGGCTCCCTGCCCTGGCGCCGGGGCCGCCGGGAGACACCCGGTTCACCTTAAAATGGTTTTTTTTGGTGGTGGTGGGGGGGGGGCAGGTGTGTGTTTCAGGAAAAACCAGTTCGGGGAGAGGGTGGCTTATGGAGCATCCAGCGTGGGGGCCCGGCTTTGCAGAATGGAGGGGCCGAGCTCCGAGCTGCCCCCCTGCTTTCCGAGCCCCCCGCCCCCGTTTCGTTAGTTTTTTTGGGGGTGGGGGTGGGGGTGGGGGATGGCGGGGAGGGAAGAGATTTTCCACAGCCAAAGGTGTGACTCAGTGCCATGATATCACCATGAAAGCCCCAGGCAGCACTCGTTCTGGCTTTGGGAGGGGAGGTACGGGGGGGTTAGGGGCGCCCCCCGAGGAGAGCGGAGCCTGGCGGTGGTGGTTGGGCTTTCACACAGATGAGCCCGAACCCCCCCTCATCCCCACAGAGAAAATCTATTAAAAACCATAAACAAACACGCCCCCCCCCAAAAAAAAAACAAAACCACAAAACAGCCTGGCCGGTGTGGCTCAATGGTTGGCTTCCCATCAGCGCAGGTGCCTGGATTGCAGGTTCCATCCCCAGGAGGTGCCTCCATGTAGGAGGCGGCTCATCTGTGATGCTCATCATTAAAAATATATATATTTATTTGTTAATATATTTTATTGATTTTTTTTACAGAGAGAGGAAGAGAGTTAGAAACATCGATGAGAATCATCGATCAGCTGCCTCTTGCATACTGCTTACCAGGGATGTGCCTGCAACCAAGGTACATGCCCTTGACGGGAATCGAACCTGGGAACTTTCAGTCCGCAGGCTGACGCTCTATCCACTGAGCCAAACCAGTTTCGGCTTTATTGTTGAAAGTGTTATACATCCCCCCCTCCTTTTTTTAAAAGAATTATTTTATTTAGTGATTGATTTTTATTTTTGTTTATTTTTAAATGTATCTACTGATTTTAGAGAGGAAGAAAGAGAGAGAGAGAAAGAGAGAGAGAGAGAGAGAGAGTGAAAGAGCGAGAAACATCCACGATGAGAGAGAATCATGGACCAGCTGCCTCCTGCACGTCCCCTACTGGGGATGTGCCCATAAGCCGGGCATTTGACCCAAATCAAACCCGGGACCTTCAGTCATTGGCCTCCTGGTTCATAGGTTGACGTTCGACCTTTGAGCCCCTGCGGCTAGGCCGTTGATTTCTTGTGTGTGCCCTGACTAGGGGTCCAACTCACAACCTTGATATATGGGGAGGACACGCTAACCCAGTGGTCGGCAAACTCATTAGTCAACAGAGCCACATATCAACAGCACAACGATTGAAATTTCTTTTGAGAGCCACATTTTTATTTTTTTTTTGAGGACTACAATAGCATTTTATTTTATTTTATTATTTGTTTTTTTAATATATTTTATTGATTTTGTACAGAGAGGAAGGGAGAGAGATAGAGAGTCAGAAACCTCAATGAGAGAGAGTCATCGATCAGCTGCCTCTTGCACACTCCCCACTGGGGATATGCCCGCAACCAAGGCACATGCCCTTGACTGGAATCGAACCCGGGACCCCTCAGTCCCCAAGCCGACGCTCTATCCATTGAGCCAAACCAGTCTCGGCTTATTTTATTTTTTTAAATAAATTTTTATTGTTCATATTATTACAAATGTTCCTTCCCCCCCTCCCCCCATGGCTCTCCTCCACCAGGTTCCCACCCCACCCTCTGCCCTTTCCCCACTCCCCATTGTCCTCATCCATAGGTGCACAGTTTATGTTCAGTCTCTTCCCACACCCCCTCTCCCCTTTTCCCCAAGAATCGTCAGTTCACTCCCCTTCCATACCTCTGATTCTATTATATTCAACAGTTAATATTGTTCATCAGCTTTTTTTTTTAAATTTCCTTGGTTTTTAGATTCACTTGTTGATAGTTAACGTATTTGTTGTTCATAATTTTTATCTTTATTTACTTTCTCTTCCTAAAGAACCCCCTTCAGCAATTCATATAATTCTGGTTTGGTGTTAATGAACTCCTTTAGCTTTTTTTTATTAGTGAAGCTCTTTATCTGGCCTTCGATACTGAGTGATAGCTTTGCTGGATAGATTATCTTTGGCTGTAGGTTCTTACTATTCATCACCTTGAATATTTCTTGCCATTCCCGTCTGGCATGCATGGTTTCTGTTGAGAAATCAGCTGACAAGCGTATGGGTGCTCCTTTATAGGTCACTACCTGCTTTGCTCTTGCTGCTTTTAATATTCTCTCTTTGTCTTTTGGAGAGCCACATTTTTTAAACTTCTTCAAAATAGACTCACCCAGGCCATGGTATTTTGTGGAAGAGCCACACTCAAGGGGCCAAAAAGCTGCGTGTGGCTCATGAGCCGCCGTTTGCTGACCGCGGCTCGAACCAACTGAGCTACCTGGTCAGGGCCTACGTGTCCTCTCTTTTCCCCCACCCACCCCTCCAGCCTGCCCCCACCCTGTCCCAGGCCCTCACCACCCCACCATGGGTCCATGGCAGTGACACGAGGTCTGGTTGGTCACCTCCCACCCTCCCCACCTTCCCTCCAAGACCCTGGACTCTGTTCCCCGCGTCCATGTCTCTGGCTCCACGCCATCTGCTTATTTTGTTACTTAGATTCCACATGTGAAGGCATAATTCTCATCGTTGCTGTTTCTCTCTCTCCTCCCCTCTCCCTTCCTCTCTGAAATGGATGGAAACATATTGTTAAAAAAACAAAAACAGCCAAAACCGGTGTGGCTCAGTGGGTAGAGCATCGGTCTGCGGACTGAAGGGTCCCAGGTTTGATTCCAGTCAAGGGCATGTACCTTGGTTGCGGGCACATCCCCAGTGGGGGGGGTGCGGGAGGCAGCTGATCGATGTTTTTCTCTCATCCATGTTTCTAACTCTATCCCTCTCTCTTCCTCTCTGTAAAAAAATATCAATAAAATATATATTTAAAAAAAACACCCCAAGCTTGAGAAAAGTGTGGTTGGAAAGCCCAGCAAGGACATTTTTCCAAGAGCGGAAACAGGAAGTAGTAGTGAGCGAGAGGCGGGATGTGCAGGAGGCGGCCTCGGGGGTGACCAGGGCAGGAGGGCTGGTTGGAAGGACAGCAGACGGAGAAGGACGTGCAGGCTGTGGGGAGCCACTGAGCTGCCCAGGGAACATGGGAAAAGGCATAGGAGTGGGCCTCCACGGGAGGTGCTTTATTTGTTTACTATTAAATATATTTTTATTGATTTCAGAGAGAAAGGGAGGGACCAATAGGAACATCAGTATGAGAGAATCATGGATCGGCTGCCTCCTGCATGCCCCACACTGGGGATGGAGCCCACCACCCGGGCCTGTGCCCTGACCGGGAATTGAACCCTGACCTTCTGGTTCATTGCCCGACGCTCAACCACTGAGCCACACCAGCCGGGCGACGGCAGGTGCTTTAAGAGAGAAGTGTGTGGGGCTGGCTGGGCTGGCATTTAGTGCCAGGGGCGAAGGGATTCCAAATGACTTGTAATTGTCAGGCAGGCTGCCACCACGAGGCAGTATGTCACCTCGGTGCCAGCAGTGCCCGCGGAGGCTGCTGGGGGCCTGCTACGCACAGAGATGAGGACTGATGGCCGGGTTAGGAAATGGAGTTGCTAAGAAGTGAATGAGCGCTCTGCCATGTGGCTCAGGGGTGAGCGTCGACCTATGAACAAGAGGTCACGGTTCGATTCCCGGTCAGGGCAGGTGCCTGGGTTGTGGCCTGTGCAGGAGGTAGCTGATCCGTGATTCTCATCGTTGATGTTTCTCTCTCTCCCCCCCCCTCCTTTCTGAAATCAATAAAAATACATTTAAAAAGAAGAAGTGAAGGACACAGCGGGGAGGAGGGTTTGATGGGGACTAGTGTAACGCACCGCTAGGAGCCGCCATTCAAGTCGCCATGCGGGCCCTGTCTTCACGCTGACCAAGAAGGTGCAGTTCCTGTGACGTGTGCGTGAGTGGCACCTCACGAGTTGCTTCTTGGGCACACACGCACACACACACACACGCACACACACGCACACACACAAACACAAACACGTGCCAGTATCTCCAGAGATACCGCACCTCTACCCTCTTTCTCTGAGACTTCTGCATGTTTGTCCCATGTAGCATGTGCTCCATTCACACACACACCCCTCCCCCCCATCTCTTCCCATGTCTGACCATCTGTCAGGGGTCTCCTGGTCAGGTTCAGTTCATGCTGATTTTATTACAGTCCTGGCTACCGACCACTTTGGGTATGTTTTCTTTTCTTTTTTTTTTATTGATTTTTTACAGAGGAAGAGAGAGGGATAGAGAGTTAGAAACATCGATGAGAGTCATCGATCAGCTGCCTCCTGCACACACACCCCCGCCCTCCCCACTGGGGATGTGCCCGCAACCAAGGTAAATGCCCTTGACCGGAATCGAACCTGGGACCTTTCAGTCCGCAGGCCGATGATCTATCCACTGAGCCAAACCGATTTCGGCAGGATAAATCTTCTTTAAAGCTTAGCCTGGCTTCACCCATTATTTCAAATCAGTTAAACGAGAGCAGGAGTGAAAGTTCAGTGAGTTGTCAGCTGTCCCGGTGTGTGTGCGCTTTTTTCGGGGATTCCTCTATTCTGTTGACCACATGGTCGAGTTTCACCTATATTCAGTTGGAACAAAAAACTTACCTGTAAGGCCGAAACCAGTTTGGCTCAGTGGATAGAGCGTCGGCCTGTGGACTGAAAGGTCCCAGGTTCGAATCTGGTCAAGGGCATGTACCTTGGTTGTGGGCACATCACCAGTGGGGGTGGTGTGCAGAGGCAGCTGATCAATGATTCTCTCTCATCGATGTTTCTAGCTCTCTATCCCTCTCTCTCTGTAAAAACTCAATAAAGTATGTATTAAAAAAACAAAAAACAAACTTCCTGTAAGTTAACTGTCAAGAGTCAGTGTCGTGGACAGTGCACATAGGAAATCTGTTATTTGACTTTAAGTTCATACGAAAGATACTTTAAAAAATATATTTTATTGGTTTGTTACAGAGAATAAGAGAGAGGAATAGAGAGTTAGAAACATCGATGAGAGAGAAACATCGATCAGCTGCCTCTTGCACACCCCCTACTGGTGATATGCCCGAAACCAAGGTACATGCCCTTGACCGGGACTGTTCAGTCCACAGGCCGATGCTCTATCTGCTGAGCCAAACCATTTAGGGCTGAAAGATACTTTTATGAAGTGAAAAAAACATAGATATTTTATTTACTAGGCAAAGGGAATTGAGCTAAAACATTTTTCTGTTTTATAAATCAAATATGAAGGGCGAAGAATGCTATCTTCAACCTCAGGGAGTCTTTTTCCTAATCAAAAAGGAAGTCGAGATACGCAAGCTTGTCATGCAGGTCTAAGCGCTGTTTCCCGTTTTCAGTAAACATCCGATTTCCAGTCCGTGCTGAGGGCCAGCTGTTACGCTCACACCTGGAGGCCCAGCAGGTGCTGACGGACCTGGGCAGCCTTGTTGGAGCCGATGCAGGGTTTTCCGATACTCCTTTACGGATTTGCGTCTGGGAACTGTTGGCAGGGAATTGTTTAGAGACCCTCCTTCCCCGGACGTGAACTAGCTAGTAAACAAACCCTCGAGCTTCGTTAAGGTGTAGTGAACGTCATCGCTTTTCTGCATGAGTGGCCGTTCGCCAGGCCGCTGTGGTGGAACCTTTTCTCCTCGATTAAATTTCTGCTCATTGCCACCAAAAGCCTCCTTTCCCCCAGGAGTCAGATACTAAACTTTAAACGGTTAGAGCTTGGAGTTTATGGGAGAGAAAAGGTTTATGCTCAGTAGCCGGGACCTGAAGCAAATCACGTCTGCGTTTTCCAGTGAAATAGACCGTTTTTCTTGCCCCACACGGAAGCCCTGTGGCGATGACGGTGTTCTCTACAAACACAAAAGTGAAGGTGCCATTTGTGGCTGAAGAGCACTGTGTTTTGAAAACTAAAGGCCCGAAGCACGAAGATTCGTGCAAGAATAGGTTTTCCAGCCGCCTTCTGCCTTGCCTTGTGTCAATTTGCATATTACCTCCTGATTGGCTGTGGGCGCTTCCACCTTTGTCACGGAGTTACAGTCAATTTGCATATTCTGTGTTTATCCGATGGACTGCTTGACGGTGATTTTTCATGGGCACTAAGTTAGGGCTGCCAGTTTTATGTGTTCCTAGTCTTGATACGGATGAGAAGTAGCCCGGGTGGGTTGTACAAAGCACATAATGAATGAAGCCTGGCCACAGAGCCAGGACCTTCTCTCTGGCCTGTCCTCCTGGCGGGCGCCTCTGAAGCAGCTTCCGGGAACTGTTGGGAAAGACAGCACCTCAGTGCCTTCAGGCGGAGGAGTCGTGTGTTCATTCATCCGACCAGCTAGTGATGCCGAGTCGGATCCTAGTTCTCGCCTCCCTCACCCCCGTGCCCTCCTTGGAAGGAACAGGTCGTGAGGAGGAGACGTAGGTGTCCATGTTATGAATGGCGTGTCCCTTAGCAACGTGACTTTGTTGTTGAACTTCTTAGATCTGGGGACGGGCGGACCGAGTGAGATAAGGGTCAGCTGGTCGAGGGGCGGGAGGCGAATGGGAACCACACCCCCGGAGGTAAAGCATCACCCGAGAGCCCCTCCCAAGGCTGTGGCGCGGGCTCTGTGCTGTCTCCTCCGAGTCCTGGGGGAGGAAGGCTGGGAGCGGGGAGCCGCCTGGGTCCTGAGCATCCGGGGCCTCCCAGCCTCCGTCGGGGCCCTGCATGGATGCTCTGATGGGACGTCACCTGCTGCACAGGGTTCTTCACGCTCATTAGTGTGGTCATTGCGCTGTGGGTCTGCCGCGTAGACCCTGAGCTGTCCACCTGTCGGGCGGTGAACAGGAGGGTTCCGCCCTGTCTTCTCGCAGCTTCCTTTTCCGTGTTGTCAGAGCCTTTGGAATTTCATTACGGTTCTGTGAGTTCACACCATTCTCCACTCCACGTTCAGGGAGCAGCGGAGTGTGACAGTCATGGCCCCATAGCTGGTCTCCAGAAGAATAAAAAAATTAATTAAAAATCCATTAAGGGAAATTGGTTTTTCCACACATGGATTTTAATGTATTGCTTTTCTTCCCCATATATATATATATATATATATATATTTTTTTTTTTATTGATTTCAGAGAGGAAGGAAAAGGGAGAGAGAGTTAAAAACAATGATGAGAGAATCATTGATTGGCCGCCTCCTGTCCCCTATACCCCCCTCTCCTCTGCCCCTGGGAACTGAGCCTGAAACCCCAGCTGTATTCACTGACGTCTGTTGACCTGACCACGGAGCGGCCTGTTTAAGTTAAGATGACCAGAGCGGGACGGTCCCGATTTTTATTAAATTGTGACGTCTGGTCACCTTAGTTTAAGTGCAGGTCCAGGTCAGGCTGTGACAAGCGTGTAAACTGGCGTGTCTCTAACAGGAATCGTACCCAGCTTCCTCACCAATATGGTTCGTGGACTCTGATGACCCCAACCTGACATCAGTTCTGGAACGTCTAGAAGATTCTAAGAGCAACGGTTCGGTAAGAAAATCCGTCCTGCTCCTTTCTCGCTTTCTTCATAAACCTTAGTTTCTGTCAAGAGTCTGTAACTGCGGTAAAAGCCAGAGGGACATAAATAAAAAGTTTTTGTGTAGAGAGAAATGCAACTTCCCATTTCACAAAAAAATTAAAAACCCGTTGTCCTTTAAAAAAAAAAAAAAAAAAAAAAAATATATATATATATATATATATATATATATATATATATATATATATTGATTTTTTACAGAGAGGAAGAGAGAGGGATAGAGAGTTAGAAACATCGATGAGAGAGAAACATCAATCAGCTGCCTCCTGCACACCTCCACCTGGGGATGTGCCCTTGACCGGAATCGAACCCTGGACCTTTCAGTCCGCAGGCCGACGCTCTGTCCACTGAGCCAAACCGGTTTCAGCCCATTGTCCTTTTTTAATAAAATTGATGAATAACATTTGTGAGAGAACTAGTACAATTTAAAGGGAACATGAAAATCTTTGTAATTTATCTGCCTGCTATAACCATTGTTGACATGATGTGTTTTGTTTTTTTTCCTTTCCGTTTTTCTCCCTTGTAATAAAATACATATACATGTTTAAATTGTTGAGGTCATAGTCCACATAGTTTTATACCATTTTTTAAAGTTAATAATATTATTATTATTATATTTTTCCATGATGTCATAAAGTCCTTATAGAAAATAACAGTCATTCTTTACAGGGGACATGAGATTATTTATCTAAAAAAAATACAAAGGAATCCACTGAGAGAACAGTTTTAAGATTACTGGTTAAAAGTGCTGTTATAGCCCTGACCGGTTTGGCTAAGTGGATAGAGCATCGGCCTGTGGACTCAAGGGTCCCAGGTTCGAGTCCAGTCACGGGCATGTACCTTGATTGCGGGCACATCCCCAGTGCGGGGTGTGCAGGAGGCAGCTGATCGATGTTTCTCATCTATGTTTCTAGCTCTCTATCTCTCTCCCTTCCTCTCTGTAAAATATCAATAAAATAAAAATAAAAATTAAAAACAGAGAGCATAAGGTCAGTTTTAAGGGATTTGGGAAGTGAAGGCTGGTCTGCAGAGCCCGGAGGTGGAGGTGAGAGGCTAGCGAAGGGGGCGCGTTGCGCCTGCCGTGGGGGCCGCAGGAAGGGGAAGGAGGATGGGGCAAGGGCCGCAGGATGGGGCAGGCGACGGGGCTGGGGCAGAGGATGGGGTGGGGGCTGCAGGATGGGGCGGGGGCCGCAGGACGGGCAGGAGGATGGGCAGGAGCCGCAGGACCAGTAGAGACAGCTCCCTGCAGCCGCCTTTTCTGGACCGGAGGGTGTGCGTGTTGCTCACACAGAGCCCAGTCAGTGACAGAGTCAGCGTCTTTCCTGGCTCCATCCCTCCTCATCGCGGCCAGCCTGCCTCTCGTGGTGTCCACGTTCTTACCTTTAGCTGCCCAACCGGGGCCGCCTCCCTTTCTGGTGCTAAGACTGACCGGCTGCAGCGGAGCTGTCAGTGTTCCTCCGCTGGGCACCGGTGACGGCGAGACCGCGCAGGCCCATTAGAAGAACGCGCTGAGCGTGGTTTCAGCGGGACGTCATGTGCTGACAGTCTCGTCCAGCCGGCCGCTGTCGTGTGCAGCGCCACGAGAAGCCTGTCTGCCGGTTTACACGCTTCCCTTAGCCGCAGAACGCAGAAAAGCTTATGCTTTTTAAAAAGATATATATATTTTATTGTTTGTTTACAGAGAGGAAGGGAGAGGGAGAGAGAGTCAGAAACATCGATGAGAGAGAAACATCCATCAGCTGCCTCTTGCACACATCCACCTGGGGATGTGCCCCCAACCAAGGTACATGCCCTTGACCGGAATCAAACCCGGGACACTTAAGTCCGCAGGCCGACGCTCCATCCACTGAGCCACACTGGTCAGGGCTCTTCCTCTCCTCTTGTTGCCGGCAGGCTGCTGGGCCCTCTGTAGGGCTGCACTCGGCCCTCGGGACTCACCTGGTCATTCCATCCGGGCTGCCGGGCAGCAGCACCTTCCCCTTCCTGCCGGGCTGGTTACAGTTAGCGTGCTGTGTCGGCGCGGCCTCTGACGCCGCTTCTCTGCCTGTTTGCAGCTCCGCCAGCAGCTGAAGTGGCTGATCTGCGAGCTCTGCAGGCTGCATGACCTCCCCAAGCACCTGGATGTGGAGCTGCTCGACCAGCCGCTGCCCACGGGCCAGGTACGGAAGCCTTGCTGGGCCCGCGCCGAGGAGCGGGCTCAGGCCAGGCGAAGCCAGGGTGCTTTCCCCGCTTGGCGTGCAGCGTGTCAGGGTTAGTGCTGCTGTGGGATGCTTTGTTTGCTTCGCTGGAGCCACCACTCTTTTCACTTTTTAAAAATATATATATTTTTTATTTTTTTACAGAGAGGAAGGGAGAGGGATAGAGTTAGAAACATCGATGAGAGAGAATCATCCATTAGCTGCCTCCTGGACGCCCCCCACTGGGGATGTGCCCGCAACCAAGGTACATGCCCTTGACCGGAATCGAACCCAGGACCCTTCAGGCTGCAGGCCGCTCTATCCACTGAGCCACACCGGTCAGGGCTTTGTTTGCTTTGCTGTCGGCACCATGCTTTTCACTTTTCGGAGTGAATTCGCTGTGACAGACAGAGACCCGGCCCCTCCCACGCTCGCCCTTGTTGCTAATGTTCCGGTTCCATACCTGCTCTCGCTTCCTCGGTTGTGGCTTGTGCTGACTCACTTCCTCGCCTGCAAGCCCGGCTCCCTCACGCATCCGCAGCTGTCTCCTCCGCGCCGTGCCCTAGGGAGTCTGGGATGACGGGATGCCTCCCGAGGATGATAATTCTCCGTGTTCTCTGCACTTTTTTTTTTTTTTAAATATGTTTTCATTGATTTTTTACAGAGAGGAAGAGAGAGGGATAGAGTTAGAAACATCAATGAGAGAGAATCATCGATCAGCTGCCTCTTGCACACCCCCCACTTGGGATGTGCCCGCAGCCAAGGCACATGCCCTTGACCGGAATCGAACCCGGGACCCTTCAGTCCGCAGACCGACGCTCTATCCGCTGAGCCAAACTGGCTTCGGCTGTTCTCTCCACCTTTGTGAGCGCCCTCGCTTCGGAGCCTTTGGTTCTGCCCGTCTTGGTGGTGGCTCTCTGAGCTGGCGGGTCAGCTGCGTCTGACCTGCTCTTGTCTCCTCTGCTCGCGTGGGTCTGTCCCTGACCGGGCCACCTCTCTGGGCTCGCCGTTCCCCTTCGCCTGAGTGCACCTCGGACACCCCGGGAAGGGTGGGAGGCACCTTGGTGTCACGCTCGGTGCTGCTGCTCAGGAACTGCATTTCTTCCCCCAGCCCTGTGCGCAGCCACTTCCCTTCCTGCAGGGGGCAGTGTTGGGTAAGGTGACCAGACGTCCCGCTTTTGGCGGGACAATCACGATTTTTAATGATTTGTTCCATGTCCCGAGGCATTTTAAAAAAGTCCAGAAGATTTAAAAGATTCTTTCCAAAAATCAGGACTTTTTTTTTTTAAATATATTTTATTGATTTTGTACAGAGAGGAAGGAAGAGAGAGAGTTAGAAATATCGATGAGAGAGAGCCTCTTGCACACCCCCTACTGGGGATATGCCCGCAACCAAGGTACATGCCCTTGACCGGAATCGAACCCAGGACCTTTCATTCCCCAAGCCGACGCTCTATCCATTGAGCCAAACCAGCTTCGGCCGCAAAAATCAGGACTTTTTTATTTTTATTTATTTTAAAAAATATATATTTTATTGATTTTTTAGAGGAAGGGGGTGGGATAGAATTAGAAACGTCGATGAGAGAGAAACATGGATCAGCTGTCCCAGTGGTGATGTGCCCGCAACCAAGGTACATGCCCTTGACCAGAATCGAACCCTGGACCTTTCAGTCCGCAGGCTGACGCTCTATCCACTGAGCCAAACCGGTTTTGGCAAAAAACAATCAGGACTTTTTTACAAGGCCGCAGGACGTGGGACAAATCGTTAAAAATCGGGACTGTCCCGCCTGGTCACCTCAGTGTTGGGGGCTCTGAAGGCTACAGGGTTAGTGCTGTAGGGCGTGTGCGGGGCGCGTAAGTGTCCGTCAGTGTGAACGGCTTAGTCGGCCTCACGTGGGCTGGGGGTTGGGCTGGATGTGGGGCTCTGGCTGGAAATGCTGTCCTGGGTGTTAACTCAGCCAGCGTGCGGGCGAGCCTGTGCCCTCTGAACCTTCCCATCTCCGCGGGAGCTCGAGGGCCCCTCCTTGGTGTCAGCGTGGGCTTAGCAGATCTTCCTCCCTGCTCCCGGAGGGGCCTTTTCTGACGGGCTCACGTCATCTCCGTGGTGGGTGTGCGCTCCCTCTGGCTCCTCTCTCCTCCCGTTCTCTCTGTTCCTGTGGAAACGCCTGCTCCGGGGATCGGAGACTCTGCTTGAGTCGCTGTCTCGGATACTGTGCCTCTGTTCTCTCTCTCCGTCTTAATTTCAAATGTTAGGAAATGTTCTCATCTCCCAGCATTTAGGACTTTAATAGGACAGCGTAACTTTAAGTTTTGTTTTGGGTATGTGCTGCTGATCCAGTTACCCCAGGACTGGACGGCTTAAATAATGTACTCTCCGCCTCTCGACGGGGTGGGCGGGCTTGCCTTACCTGACAGGCTGGTGCCTCTCGTGCAGTCAGCCCCGGGCTGGGGCCGGGGGCCCTCTGGATGCACTGCCCTGGGGTGCCTGCAGGGCTCCTCCCTACACCTGCTGCCTGCTGTTTCTCCCCGGGCCCCTGTCCTCCCCGTAGCTCTGCCCTCCACGAGGCCCTGCCCTCCCCATCGCCCTGCCCTCCCCTCCCCATTGCCCTGTCCTCCCGTCTCCCTGCCCCCCACAGGGCTCTGCCCTCCCCATCGCCCTGCCCTCCTCTTTCTTCAGGAAGCTGATAGGATCCTTAGTTTTATCTTCTGAGAGCACAGATCTGGAAGCTGTCGGGCCCTTTGAGGATTAAGTTGGGAACTGGCCAGCATCTCTCCCACCACGTTAGTGGTTCACTCAAAGCCTAGTGGATTGTGGGAGGCCCGAGGAAGGGGTGAGGGCTGGCACTTGTGGCTCACGGGGTCCTCTTCATAGGGGACCCACACATTCTGAGATGACTGTTCCTACTCACAGCATTCATTCTGCTTCTGGGTGTTACCTGTAGTTTATGTGCAAGCGTCTTGTTCTCCCTCTAGTACCTCAATTATCCCTTTAATACTTACGTTTAAAAAACAATTTATTGCCCTGGCTGGTGTGGCTGAGTGGATAGAGTGTCAGCCTTCGAACTGAAGGGTCCCAGGTTCGATTCTGGTCAAGGGCACACACCCGGGTTGCGGGCTTGATCTCCAGTGGCTTGATCAAGCATGCAGGAGGCAGCCGATCCATGGTTCTCTCTCATCATGGTTGTTTTTCTCTCTCTCTGCCTCTTTCATCCTTTCCGAAATCAATAAAAATATATTTTTTAAAAAGTTTTTTTGGTCTTGTTCTTTTTAAAGACTTTTAAAGTGAAGGAAGCCATTTAAGCATAAAATGTTTTTTAAATTTTAAATGATAATGTCTTTAATGTTTTTAGAGGTGCTTTATATATGATTCACTGCCTTCGTTATTCCTAATGCACTTGTTAACTTGAATTTGTTCCAAAATGTTTCTTTGAGAAAACTGATAGGTGTAGGTCCAGTCAGAGCTGGAGGTGAGGTGCTGTGTCCCTGTCACCTGTCACCGGTCCTCTGGAGTCGGAGCAGGAGAGGGACAGTCGGGCCCCTGGCGTCTCCCAGTGCCCAGGGTGTGCTGCCCGCTGGCCTGGCACCTTCTTCTTCCTTTGCAGAATGGAACCACAGAGGAAGTGACCTCGGAAGAGGAAGACGAGGAGGAGATGGCGGAGGTGGGTGTCTTACAGGAGAACATGGTGTGGATATCTTCATGATAGAAAATCTTAGAAATTCCTCTAATCTCTTTACACACCAGCGTTAGTGTGGAGTAATGAAGAGCACACTGTTCCTGGAATTGAATATAATTGATGACTTTAATTGTATATAAAATCTGGCTTTTACCTCTAATGTGTGCTTTTGAATAAATTGCTTCCTGATGTCGCAGATTTGGATTTCTGGGAAATAAGAGCTCTTAACATTTAGCACTAAAATTATATTTTATTGATTTTTTAGAGAGGAAGGGGGGAGAGAGAGAAACATTAATGATAAGAGGGAATCATTGATTGGCTGCCTCTTGCACGCCCCCTATTGGGAATCGAGCCTGCAACCCAGGCATGTGCCCTTGGCCGGAATCCAACCTGGGACCTTTCAGTCTGCAGGCCGATGCTCTACCCACTGAGCCACACCGGCTAGGGCAAACACAAGATTCTTGATGTCTCGATGCTAAACTATTTCAAATCTCTTTGTAGGAGACTGAAAAGATGGCTTCTTTGGTAACAGGTATTAAAGATGCCTTTCTCAGATTCTAGTTTTATATCAGAGTGCGAGCTGTGAGCAGGCAGCCTTTGCATGGGTGTGAATGAAGGCCTCTTACCCCGTCCCGTAGGAAGGACACACGGTGCGCTCTCCTGCTCCCTCCAGTCAGGAGTCCTCGGCCTCGGCCGGAGCGGGAGCACTCACGCGTCTGCTGTTTGCAGGACATCGAGGACCTGGACCACTACGAGATGAAGGAGGAGGAGCCTGTCAGCGGGAAGAAGTCGGAAGACGAAGGAATCGAGAAGGAGAACTTGGCGATACTGGAGAAGATTAGGAAGACTCAAAGGCAAGACCATCTCAATGTATGTGTAACATTCTGGGGCCGGGGCTTAGGGCTACGTAGCTCGTTGTAGGCGATCCTGTGGACACGGGCCCTTCACCCAGCGCCAGCTCAGCGGCCCTCCAGCCGCCTGGGGCTCAGGCTGGGCCTTGGTGCCGCGTGTTTTTTATCGGCGGCTCACGTTTCTCGTCTGCTGATCGCCATCTCGCCCTGTTCCTCTGCCTTTTCCCCGGCATCCCCGTCCGCCTCTGCCCTTTTCTCACGGCTGCGTGTTCTGTCTTCTCACGTGCAGCTCAGTCCTCCTCCTCCAGGAGGCGCTGCCCTGGTGGGACCAAACGCCGTTTGGTCTTTGCTGTCACGCCTTTGGGTGCAGCAGCGGGTGGTGTGACAGGTGCGCCTCATGGCTTCAGTTCCCTCGACTCCACATGCAGGGGGCCCTGGGGAGCCTTCTGGGTGATTCTCTGACGAAGAAGGAGAGTTCCATCCATAAATGCCAGACAGAGTAGGACAACACGTGAGAGGAGGGTTTCTGTCTGAACACCACCTACTGCCCTCCTTAGAGCTACTTCCCAGCCCCGTGAGGCCTGAGGCCGCTGTGCTTTCGGCTGTGTCTCAGACATGATGAGTTCTCATGCCAGGAGACACAGCTGTGGGAACGGGTGGCCCATCTCCCCGCAGCCTTACCTACTGTGTCAGTGCAATGGGCACATCTTTTTTAGAGCATCGAGATGCAACATTCTATGCCCTAACGAGGGATGTGTGTCCTCATACATGTGTCTAAGGCAGAGAGAGTGCCACACCGATGAGCCTGGGGGTCGCGTGGGCCATGGGAGGTCATGTGGGCCGTGGGAGGTCACGTGGGCTCTGGGTAATCCTTTGCTGCAGGCTCATCAGTCATAGGACACGTGCCCTCGGGTGAGGGAGACTGTGCTTGTGGGACACCCCGTGGGAAAGCTGTGTCTTCCTCTTTTTTTTTTTTTTTTTAATATATTTCATTGATTTTTTTACAGAGAGGAAGGGAGGGGGATAGAGAGCTAGAAACAGATGACAGAGAGACGTTGACCAGCTGCCTCTTGCACACCCCCTACCGGAGATGTACCCACAACCAATGTACGTGCCCTTGACCAGAATCGAACCTGGGACCTTTCAGTCCGCAGACCAATGCTCTACTATCCACTGAGCCAAACTGGTTTTGGCTGTGTCTTCCTCTTGATTTTGCTGCAAATGGAAAGCTACAAAATAAACCCTTACACACAGGCGGGGGAAATGGGTGGGATCTGGAAGAGACACAAGTGAATCCCAGGTGTGGCAGGGCCGTGGCGACTGGACACCCTGGCTGGACTTGTTTGCAGACGGGAAGAAGCAGTACCTGAGCCAGGCTTGTCCCTCATAAGCTTTGACTTAACGTGTTAACTTTTTTGGCTTCTTAACACGAAAGTGGTGGTCCACGTTTGCAGTGTCCCAGGACACGGGCATTCCGGCTCAGACACCGGGGCCCGGCTGTCTGACCGCGGGCCCGACTGTGTTGCAGGGCGCCGTGTCCGGGTCGGTGCAGGCTTCAGACCGGCTGATGAAGGAGCTCAGGGACATCTACCGCTCGCAGAGCTACAAAGCAGGTGAGCCCGCGGCCCGGGTCAGTCGTCTGCGCCTTTCCAGTGTCAGAGTCCAGCTGCTTCTCGTGGTTGGACAGAACCGGAACTATTTACTGACTTCATGGGAGGGACGTGAAACATAAATGTGACCGAGTTATCAAAAGATGTGGGTGAGCTGGGACTGGTTTGGCTCAGTGGATAGAGCGTCGGCCTGCGGATGGAAGGGTCCCGGGTTCAATTCCGGTCAAGGGCATGTACCTTGGTTGCGGGCACATCCCCAGTGGGGGGTGTGCAAGAGGCAGCTGATCGATGGTTCTCTCTCATCGATGTTCTGACTCTCTATCCCTCTCTCTTCCTCTCTGTGAAAAATCAATAAAATATATTTAAAAAAAAAAAAAAAAAGATGTGGGTGAAATAGGGTGAGTGTACAGCACCCCCACCCTTATCCATGGTTTCAGTTACCCACAGTCAGTGCGAGTCCGAAAATATCAAATGGAACATTCCAGAAGCAAACAATTCTTTTTTAAAATAAGTTTTATTTTTGGAGAGAGAAACAAACATCAGTTCGCTGTGATACTTACTGATGCATTTATTCATTGATTCTTGTATGGGCCCCGACTGGGGCTCGAACCCACAATCTTAGCTTATCGGGTTCCCCTAACCAACTGAGCTACCGGCCAGGGCCGGTCCATAGTTTTAAACTGCACTCTGTTCTGTTCTGAGCAGCGTGTCTAGAAGTTTATCGAAACCTCTTAGCATGCAGTTAAATGTTTGAGTAATGGCTTGTCTTTAAATGTTAAATAACTTGTTTCTCCAGCACTGTTTGGAGTAACAGAACATAAAAAAACTAATCAGATGTAGGGTGGAATTGGGTAAATTACGCTAAGAAATAGTAAGAAATTGACCATAGGTTTCTGTATACCAAGTAGGACAGATGCTCCAGGAAAGGAGATGGAACTATATATATATAGGGGGTGCCCATTTAAAAAAAAAAAAAAAAAAAATATATATATATATATATATATATATATATATATATATGTGTGTGTGTGTGTGTGTGTGTGTGTGGTTTTTTTATTGATTTTTTACAGAGAGGGATAGATAGTTAGAAACATCGATGTGAGAGAAACATCCATCAGCTGCCTCTTGTACACATCCCATTAGGGATGTGCCTGCAACCAACGTACATGCCCTTGACCGGAATCGAACCTGGGACCTTTCAGTCCACCAACTGATGTTCTATCCACTGAGCCACACGGGTTTTGGCGGGGTCACCCATTTTTAAAAAAATATATATTTTATTGATATTTTACAGAGAGGAAGGGAGAGGGATAGATAGCTAGAAACGACGATGAGAGAGAAACATCGACCAGCTGCCTCTTGTACACCCCCTACCGGGGATGTGCCCGCAACCAAGGTACATGCCCTTGGCCGGAATCGAACCTGGGACCCTTCAGTCCGCAGGCCGACGCTCTATCCACTGAGCCACACCGGCTTTGGCGGGGTCACCCATTTTTATAGAAATGTGTGCGTGTGTGTGTGTGTGTGTGTGAAGAAAGGTGCGTAGGATTTCATGTGATTTCTTTCTCCCACTCACAGTTCATGGAACATAATTTCTCACCTGGTTACAGAAGCTTCTTGTTGTTAATGGCTCTAAGGGTCTGGGAAGGGCATGAGGTACTTGGCTCTCGTGGCAAAAGCGTTATCATGTAGCTCTGTCCCACTTTCAGTGGCAACGTTCCTAGCTTTGGGGCTGTTAGTGTCCATACTTCACTGGAGTGACTGACAGTCACCCACCAGTGAAGAGTTACTGACACGCTGATCTCCGCAGGGTTCTACTCCGTGGAGCTCATCAATGACAGCCTGTACGACTGGCACGTGAAGCTCCAGAAGTAAGTGCTTCCTGCTGCCCTCTCGGTGACGGCGGGCGGCCCTCTCGCATGGAGAGCGCCCTCTGGGTGCCGTTAGCACAGAGCTCTCCTGGCACTGTAGCTCCCGAGTCGCTCTGTGGTGTCAGGATGAGCGGCTTTGGGGCTTAGTACCCGTGAGGCGAGGAAGGGGAGGGAAGGGGCAGCTGTGGGAAGTGGCTCCTGGAGGAGGGAGGCAGGGACTATGGACACGAGTGGATTGAATAACCGGGCGAGGGGGACTGTGGTGGCAGCTTGTCTGTGAAGGGAGGGATTTGGTGAGACCCGAACACGCAGTTAGATTTTGTCAGGGCTTTGTGTTCTCTGGTCTCATCCATGGTAAATATATCTCCGTGAACACTTGTCTAATAGTGCAGTTTTAGGAAAGGAGATTACATTTTTTTTTGAGTCCTTGGGAAAATTACGTGCATACTGGAGGCCCGATGCACGAAGATTCGTGCAAGAATGGCCCTTCCTTTCCCTGGCTGCCGCCAGCGCCTTCGCTTCAGCCAGAGCCGCCTTTCCTCCTGCGCACGCTGCCCAGAGGCCCGGAGCGGCTGGGGCGGTGCAGAATGTCTGTAGCAACGCAAGCATCCTGCCCCCAGCTGCTCAGCACCTGTGTGTGCAAATGAACCTGTCATATTTATTGGGTTAATTTGCATACTCATGCCTGATTGGCTGGTGAGCGTTGTGAAGATACAGTCAATTAGCATTTATTCTTTATTAGGTAGATGACATGACCATCTTCTCTAGAATGACTGCTGACTTTGAATCGCCAGAGAATAGATTGAGAATATTGTAATTTTTTTTTTGTAGTTTCTAATCCTCACCTGAGGATATCATTTCCACTAATTTTTACAGAGAGTGGAAGGGAGGGAGGGAGAGGGTAAGAGAGAGAGAGAGAGAGACATTTACATGAAAGAAACACATGGATTAGTTGCCTCCCCTAAGAGCCTCAACCAGGAATCAGACCTGCAACCAGCTATGTGCCTTTGGGAAGGAATCAGGAGCCTTCAGTGCTAGGCCGACCCTCTAACACGGAGCACCACCGCCCAGGGCTGGAATACCGGTGTCTGTCTGTCTCTCTCTTTCTCTCTCTCTCTTTTTAGAAAGTTTTTTTTTAAAAAATATATTTTATTGATTTTTAACAGAGAGAAAGGGAGAGAGATAGAGAGCTAGAAACGTCGATGAGAGAGAAACATTGACCAGCTGCCTCCTGCACACCCCCTACCGGGGATGTGCCCACAACCAAGGTACATGCCCTGGACCGGAATCGAACCCGGGACCTTTCAGTCCGCAGGCTGACGCTCTACCACTGAGCCAAACCGGCTTTGGCTCTCTCTCTTCTTAAATACATCTTCATTGATCTCAGAGAGGAAGGGAGAGGGAGAGAGAGTTAGAAACATCAATGATGAGAGAGAATCGCTGATTGGCTGCCTCCTGCACGCCCCCTATTGGGGATTGAGCCTGCAACCTGGGCATGTGACCTGGTTCATAGGTGGATCCTTCACCCCTGAGCACACCGGCCAGGCTGTGATCTCTATTTGAACATTTCATCCCTCGGAGTTGGGGTCCTAGAATTTGCTTTTCCACAGAACAGCTGTAGAGCTTGTCTGCTCAGACCTCACCCTGGGGCTCTGTCAGCGCTTGGGCCGGGTCCTTTTTGAGGTCGGTGAGAAAAGAATCTGACTTTTTTTTGTAATTCTTAGGGTGGATCCTGATAGTCCTTTGCACAGTGACCTTCAGATCTTAAAAGAAAAAGAAGGCATAGAATATATTTTGCTTAACTTCTCTTTTAAGGTAAGAACACTGACCGAACTCCTGTGCGTCTCGTGGGAATGCGTGTTTGTGCGGTTGCTGGGAAAACGGTTGGGGGGTTCTTGTGCCCCGTGTTCCGGGATCTCCTGGGAATGTGCCCTGCCCACACGTGTGCTTGCGGCATGGGGGCCTGTTCAGAAACATCCATGATGAGAGAGAGTCACGGATCGGCTGCCCCTGGCACGCCCCCTGCTGGGGATGGAGCCCACAACCCGGGCATGTGCCCTCCACTGGAATTGAACCCGGGACCCTTCAGTCCGCAGACTGACGCTCTATCCACTGAGCCACACCAGCTAGAGCTCTGGCTTTTATTCCATTTTCTTTTTGGTACTGTTTTACCTTTGTGGCCCTCACTCAGCCTCAGATAGCAAATGGACTAAAGAATACGGTCTTGAGGGTGTTCTGAAAATGGTCCTAACCTGCTGGTTTGCCCGTTAGGATAACTTCCCGTTCGATCCTCCATTCGTCCGCGTGGTGTTGCCGGTTCTCTCCGGAGGGTAAGTGTAAGTGACCTTTTCTGTGATCGTGTGCGCCGGGAGCTCTCGAGGGCTGGTTGGGGGCCGAGGCCCGGGAAGTGGTGTTTCTCAGCGGCCGCAGGCACAGCGCACAGTGCTTGTCTGGGGACCACAGTGTGAGAACCACTGGAACCAACCATGTGTGTGCACAGGGGAGTTTTAATGGCCCTATTTGCACACATTTAACATGAAAAGCCAATGTTTTTAAGATGGGAATTGTGATGGAGTATCCAGAGAAGTCAGATTAGAGAGAGTCCCTCCTGCCTGTGTTCGCCGGGCCCATCACGGCCTCTCCCGGGCCGGGGGACTGGCTGTGGGATGTCTTTGGGGTAGTTAGGGCGGGAGGGGTCCGAGAGCGAGCTGGGGTGGGTGTGAGGTGTCCCATGGACCCTCCAAGGAGGAGCGGCTGAGCTTAGCGAATTCTGAGATGCTCAGCTGACCATCACCGTGTCAGAGGGTCGTGGTGATTCAAGTGTAAACACACTCTTACTTCAATCGCCTCTGAAGTCAGTCTCATTTCATCGAGATTAAAAATAAGGGCAGTTGTACACGCTGAGGAAAAGATTTGGAAAACTTCTGCAAGTTTAGAATAAACCTATGAAAATATTTTATCAGATCGTTTTGAAAAAATTTTTTTAAATATATTTTATTTATTTTTTACAGAGAGGAAGGGAGAAGGAGAGAGAGTTAGAAACATTGATCAGCTGCCTCCTGCACACCTCCTACTGGGGGTGTGTCCTCAACCAAGGTACATGCCCTTGACCGGAATTGAACCTGGTACCCTTCAGTCCGCAGGCCGACGCTCTGTTCACTGAACCACACCGGTTTTGGCTGTTTTGAAACTTGATAGGAACTTGACCCGCATGGATTTTTCACATTTTGTTGTGAGAAATGCCAAGAATGCCAGGAATGTATGGCCTTACCCAGTTCACCACCTGGCGTGGAGACAGACACAGACTCCTGTCCCTCAGGTCTCGGCAGACACCCCCTCCTCCACAGGCCTGACCGCACGTCAGCAATAATGGAGCTGCTTAAACGTATGCCCGCCCGCCTGGCTGCACCGAGAGCTGACGGACCGTTTTCAGCTTAAAATCTTAGTTTCCCTCTACAGATTCTTCTTCCCACAGTGGGGTCATTGCCCCGCTCTGCAAGTGAATAATTGTCAGGCTCTTACTTGGTAAAGTGATTTGGTTTATGCAACATGGGTAAGGTGACCAGATGTCCCGCTTTGGGCAGGACAGTCCCGATTTTTAACAATTTGTCTCACAGGAATCTTTCCAAAAATTCGGACTTTTTAAAAACGCTGCAGGACTCGGGACAACTTGTTAAAAATCGGGACATCTGGTCACGTTAGACATGGGAGATCTTTCGTTAGCTGGACCCACAGTCCCAGGCGGAGGTCTTGGCAGTTTGCCGGGGAGGGCGGCCTGTCGTTGGGCCAAGGAGCGGGAGGAGCCGATGGGACGGAAAGGCCAGCTCCGAGGACGAAGCAGGCACTCAGATTCGGCCCTCACCCAGACCTGCTCGGGTCCGACTGGTTTTCAGGATTCCTGCGGTTTTACTTGTCTAATATCACCCCTTGATTTTATTTATTTATTTTAATATATTTTATTGATTTTTTACAGAGAGGAAGGGAGAGAGATAGAGAGCTAGAAATGTCGATGAGAGAGAAACATCGACCAGCTGCCTCCTGCACACCCCCTACTGGGGATGTGCCCTCAACCAAGGTACATGCCCTTGACCGGAACCGAACCCAGGACCTTTCAGTCTGAAGACAGATGCTCTACCACTGAGCCAAACTGGCTTCGGCCACCCCTTGATTTTATTTGTAGGTGTGATAGTTCACGTATTTCCTCGTTTAAGATAACATTAAAGGAGGAACAATGTTATTTTGTTTGGAAAAGTGTCAAAAGGCAGAAGGATCTCGATCTGCACTTGATCTTGGCCGCAAGGCGAGACTCGGCGACGGGTCTTGATCAGAGAGAGCAGCTCCGGCCAGGAGGGGAGCAGGAGGCACAGGGCAGGCCCCCTCGGCCTCGGCACCAGGGCTGGGACGTCTGACCGTGACCGCAGCTGCTCACGGTCACGGACAGGGGGCGTGTGGGAGGGAAGCCTCGCAGTCTGGATGGCGGCGGGGACGTTGCTCATCATACCTTCTAGGAAGTGGGGTCTCCGCCCCTCCTGTCCCCTCCCCGGGGTACGGAGGCCGAGTTCCTGCTCCCTGAGAGCTGAGGGTCTGTCAGTACCTGTCCCAGGCTGCAGAGGGCGCTGGCATTAGATCCGAGTGACCCGAGCCTGTGACCCTGCCCGCTGTGTGTTCCCGCTGACCTAGTCTTCACACGTGTGCGTGTCTCCTTAGCCATGTACGCCCAGACTGGGGAGGCATGCG
The DNA here is from genome assembly GCA_903992545.1 of Pipistrellus pipistrellus. Lineage (NCBI taxonomy): Eukaryota > Metazoa > Chordata > Mammalia > Chiroptera > Vespertilionidae > Pipistrellus > Pipistrellus pipistrellus. The sequence goes on along the minus strand of LR862377.1, from coordinate 7,300,784 downwards.
GAACCCAGAGAACTGTGTGTGATTCCTCTTTTCTTTCAGGTACGTGCTGGGTGGTGGCGCGTTGTGTATGGAACTCCTCACAAAACAGGTGACTTTTCTTTTTTTGTTAATCCTCACCCGGGGGTATTTTTTGCATTGATTTTTAGAGAGTGGAAGGGATTGAGGGAAGGAGGGGGGGTGTGAGAGAGAGAGAGACATCGATGTGAGAGACTCATTGATCGGTTGCCTGCTGCACATGCCTGACCTGGGCGGGGACTGAGCCTGGCTCCCGGTGTGTCCTTGCCCGGGAATTGGACCTGCAGCCCTTCCTGTGAGGCCGAGCTCTGGCCTGAGCCCCTGCCACGCGGCCCTTTGCCCAGGGTGCTAGGGCTTCCCCTCCACGGGCTGCCATCATGTCAGTCAGACTGAGTGGAAAGACCCGACGCTAAGATTTTTAAGTGTTTTATTTTATATTATTTATTTTAAAAAATATATATTTTATTGATTTTCCACAGAGAGGAAGGAAGAGAGATAGAGAGCTAGAAAGGTTGATGAGAGAGAAACATCCATCAGCTGCCTCCTGCACACCCCCTACTGAGAATGTGCCCGCAACCAAGGTACATGCCCTTGACCAGAATCGAACCTGGGACCCTTCAGCCCTCAGGCAGACGCTTTATTCACTGAGCCAAACCGGTTTCGGCTTAAGTGTTTTAATACCATATTAAGCAGCCACTTTGTAATTTATATATATATATATATATATATATATATATATATATATATTATTGATATTTCACGGAGAGGAGGAAGGGAGAGGGATAGAGAGCTAGAAACGCCGATGAGAGAGAAACATCGACCAGCTGCCTCTTGCACATCCCCCACCGGGGATGTGCCCGCAACCAATGTACATGCCCTTGACTGGAATCGAACCTGGGACCTTTCAGTCCGCAGACCGACGCTCTACCACTGAGCCACACCGGCTTTGGCAAAGCAGCCACTTTTAATGGTGAAAAAGCTATGCAACATAAGTCATGACATAACATTGTACTTGGCTGTCTCATCTCTGCTAAGACAGGAAGTGAGTTACATTTAAGGGTATCATTTGCTCATGTTGGGCATTTAATTGGGCTTTTTTCTCGCATGTGTGTGAGATTTTAAATATTTAATTGATTTTTTTACAGAGAGGAAGGGAGAGGGATAGAGAGTTAGAAACATCGTTCAGCTAGCTGCCTTCTGCTCGCCTCCTACCAGGGATGTGCCTGCAACCAAGGTTCATGCCCTTGACCCCTCAGTCGCAGGCCAATGCGCTAACCACTGAGCAACACCGGCCAGGGAAGAGCTTTTAGCAGAGGCTCAGCTTTTCTTTCTTTTTTTTTTCTTTTTTTTTAATTTATTTATTTATTTATTATTTTTTTTTTTAATCAATCTTTATTGTTCATATTATTACAAAGGTTCCTCATTTCTTCCCCCCTCCACCAGGTTCCCACCCCACCCTCTGCCCCCTCCCCATCCCCCATTGTCCTCATCCATAGGTGCACAGTTTATGTTCAGTCTCTTCCTCCCTCCCTTTCCCCGATAGTAAATCCCTTTTCAGATAGTAAATCTGTTACTTAGCATTTTCTCATATCAATAATACCTCCACATGGCCAATGATACACTTCACACAAAAGACATTTTCAAATAGGTCAACCAGCCTCATCCAGGCCCCACCCAAGGCACTCACAGATCAACACCCCAGCGCTATACTAACTCAACACATCCAGATCTAAGCCTTCATCACTTGATTCAGCAGACCCTCAAGTTCCCGCAAAAGTTTCCAGCCATGTCTGAGAGGCAGCCATGGGCAGGTACAGGCGAGGAGCGAGCTGTTTCGGGCCTGGCTGCTCCGGGCCTGGCCTCTGTTGCTCTGGTTCGTTCCACAACCAGCTGCTCCGGGTCTGGTCACTGCCGCTCCCGACCTAGTTGCTCTGGACTTGGCTGTTGCTGCTACAGGCCTGGCCACACCCGACCCGGCTGCTCTGGGCCTGGTTGCTCCAGTCCCGGCCGCTCCGGGCCTGGCCGCTCCCAGCCTGTCAGCCGCTGCTCCAGGCCTGGCCGCACCAGACCCGGCTGCTCCGGGCCTGGCTGCTCCCAGCCTGGCAGCTGCTGCTCCGGGCCTGGCCGTTCCCAGCCCGGCAACTGCTGCTCCGGGCCTGGCCGCTCCCAGCCTGGCAGCCGCTGCTCCGTGCCTGGCCCCACCAGACCCAGCTGCTCCGGGCCTGGCCGCTCCCAGCCTGGCAGCCGCTTCTCCAGGCCTGGCCACTCCCAGCCTGGCAGCCGCTGCTCCTGGCCTGGCCGCACCAGACCCGGCTGCTCCGGGCCTGGCCGCTCCCAGCCTGGCAGCTGTTGCTCCGGGCCTGGCCGCTCCCAGCCTGGCAGCCGCTGCTCCGGGCCTGGCCACACCAGACCCGGCTGCTCCGGGCCTGGCTGCTCCCAGCCTGGCATCAGCTTTTCTTTCACTCACAATCACAGACCCTCAGTGCTCCTCTGGTGCTGAGTGCTGCTTGCGTGCAGCCGGCTCTCCCAAGCCTTCAGCGACGCTTTCCTCCCGCAGGGCTGGAGCAGCGCCTACTCCATCGAGTCCGTCATCATGCAGATCAATGCCACCCTCGTCAAAGGCAAAGCCAGGGTGCAGTTCGGAGCCAATAAGGTACTTTCCCTGACGTCACATCCCTGTGTCCCCCGCTCTCCCGGCGCCCGAGGCGTCCCTGTTCCTCTCGTCTCTGTCGTTTTTACTGTAGGTAAACATGCCCGGCTTTAATGTGTTATTGGAATGTATGCACTCGTAAGTAAAAGATTATGTGTACTTTGAAGTGTATAATAGTTAATTCCCAGGGAACCTTTCCGTGCTAAGCTCTGATCTAGACTTTTTTATTTTTTTTTTGATTTCAGAGAGGAAGGGAGAGGAAAAGAGAGAGAGAGAAACATCGATGAGAGAGAAACATCCTCTCTGTAAAAAATTCAATTAAAAATATTGTTTAACAATCTCACACTTCGATGATGAGAGAGAATCATGGGTCGGCCGCCTTCTGCACGCCCCACAATGGGGATTAAGCCCGCAACCTGGGCCTGTGCCCTTGACCTGAATTGAACCTGGGACCCTTCGGTCTGCAGTCCAATGCACTGTCCACTGAGCCACATCAGCCAGGGCATGCTTTATAGGTTTGTTAGCAAATAAATAAAACCATTTGCATAGAATGCCATCAAGAGGCTAAGAAATGTTTGCCTGTTAAAGTCTGTCTTGGCGGGTACATTTTTAAAATGAATTGTTACCATGAGACCTTAAACTTCCATTATTTTTCTTGAGAAATGCTTATCAGCTAAGAATGTGGAAACCTTTCACGATACAAGTTTTACCTTCCAGGGTTCTAAGTCAGCAGGGACAGTCTGTTAGCTTTAAAAAGGCTAGGTGCTGAGTGGTATTTAAAGATATGCTGCCGTGTGTGTGTGTGTGTGTGTGTGTGTGTGTGTGTGTGAGGGGGGAGGGGGTCCGGGGGGCTATAGTATATAGAGAGCAGAGTATAATGAGAGTATAGAGTGTTCAGGAAGTGCTGACAGCTGCTCTTCGTGATAAGGAGGAATTGAAATGGGGAGGTTAGAGATGGGAGGGAGATTATATTTACTATAAATTAATTCATAACCAAGGAATAACTGGTACCATACAGATCATACATGTTAAATATGCTCCAACTAAGGGTAGAAGACAATAATGAAAAGACAAATCCCAACCTACATAAATCTGGAAATTAAACACTTTAAGTCATGGTTTATAAAAAGTCATATGAAGATTTAAAAATACTTGGAACAGCCGAAACCGGTGTGACTCAGCGGATAGAGCGTCGGTCTGCGGACTGAAAGGTTCCCAGGTTCGATTCCGGTCAAGGGCATGTACATTGGTTGCGATGGGGTGTGCAGGAGGCAGCTGGTCGATGTTTCTCTCCCATCGATGTTTCTGGCTCTCTATCCCTCTCCCTTCCTCTCTGTAAAAATATCAATAAAACATATTTAAAAATAATGATAAATAAATAAATAAATAAAAATACTTGGAACTGAACTCTCTCCCCCTACCCCAACCTTCCTCCCTGTCTCCTCCCCCGACCCAAATGGTTGGAGGATCGGTAGGAAGGAGAGTTTCACGTTTTTATGCATTATTTTGTTCGGTGCCACTCATGGGCATTCTTTAGGTTTTAAACTCTGAATGTCACTTGTATGTGTAGTCCTTAAAGCTCAGCGTTTTCTTTCTTTTTAAAAAAATATATTTTATTGATTTTTTTTACAGAGAGGAAGGGAGAAGAATAGAGTCAGAAACATGGATGAGAGAGAATCATCGATCAGCTGCCTCCTGCACACCCCTCACTGGGGATGTGCCCACAACCAAGGTCCATGCCCTTGACCGGAATCTAACCTGGGACCCTTCAGTCCTAAGGCTGACTGACTCTATCCACTGAGCCACACTGGTCAGGGCAGTGTTTTCTTGTCTGAGGTACAGTGGTGCCTCACACAACGAACTTAATTCGTTCCAGGAGCAAGTTTGTTATGCGAAAAGTTCGTTATGTGAAACGCGTTTTCCCATAACAATACATGTTAAAAAAAATAATTCGTTCTGTAGCATAAAATATGCTAAGATGACATAAAAAAAATATGCTAAGATGACATATTTTTATTTAGATACATCTAAAAACATAATTTAAAAAAAAAAAAAACACACATATTTTTTAATTTTAAGACAGACTAAGTAGAGTCTACCGAATCTTGCACATCTTCATCCATTTTCTGCTTTTTGGCCGATGGTTTCATGAAAAACCTGTCCAAAGTTCGCTGTGCGATGCGTTCGTTATGCGAGGCACCACTGTAATAGATTAGCATTTGTTTTGGATGCAGTTTAAGAGGAAAGAGTTTGGGTTCTACTTAGGTCCCTAGCCTCCTGTAACTCACACGTGTGTGGTGTGGTGGGCACACGGGCACTACAGGGTGTGTACTGTGCAGTGGTCGCAGGACTTACATGTAATTGCGAGGAGTGTACATTTCTGTTGGATACACCTGCATCTGTTATTCTTCTAGAATGATAATGAACAGGCCAAAATCGGTTTAGCTCAGTGGATAGAGCATCAGCCTGCGGACTGAATGGTCCCAGGTTCGATTCCGGTCAAGGGCATGTACCTTGGCTGCGGGCACATCCCCAGTGGGGGGTGTGCAGGAGGCAGCTGGTCGATGATTCTCTCTCATAGATGTTTCTAACTCTCTATCCCTCTCTCTTCCTCTCTGTAAAAAAATCAATAAAATATATTTTAAAAAATAATAATGAAATAAAATGATAAGGAACAATGAACTTCAGCTGGGAGGGCGTTCAGTTAAAAATCGTTTTGAAATGGAAATATAATTGGTTCCTATGTTCTTTTAAGCACAGGGTGACACATCCATAAATTATGTGCCATGATTTTCATCTGCTTACAGTCTTGATTGAAAATGTATCATTCTCTTTCAGAATCAATATAACCTAGCAAGAGCCCAACAGTCTTATAATTCCATCGTACAGATACACGAGAAGAACGGTACGTTCATTCCACACACACTGACTGCCACGGGTGCCCCTTCCTGTGCAGTGGCTGTGTGTCCTGTTCAGTGTTGGTTTTGCTTTAGTATCTTGTAAAGTACATGTAACCCCCGAGAACATGTAACCTGGGGACCCACCCCCTGTGCTCCTTCCAGTCCTGGTTCCTGGAGGCGCGGCCTGAGAGCCCAATCAGTCCCTTCCTGAGTGCTAGGAGGACAGTCCTCTGACTCCTCAGCGGTGGGTGGGGTCCACAGGAGCTGAGTGTTCATGGGGCGGGGCCTGTGCAGTGCAGATCCTATTAACTAACGGTGACAGGTCACCAGGCCGGGGCCCGCCTCTCCGATGGCGGTGCCCCTCGCCGATCATGCCCGCTTCCATTCACGCTAACCCAGCGTTCGTCTCCCTCACAACCTCTGGCCTCACCTCACTTCACTGCGTTCTCCGCACGGGATGGGTCCTGTCTCTGACGGAGGCAGCGCACTGATGGGATCAGACCTGTGTCCCTGCCGCTCCGCAGGCTCCTGCCCGCTGGCACGCCGTCTGTCTGCCAAGCAGTGTGCGCAGCCTTCGCAGCGCAGTGGTGGGGCTGTGGTTCTGGGTGCGAGGGAGCAGCTGAGAGACACGCAGGTCCTTTTCTCCGACGGGGAGTGACAGCAAACCTCTGCCTGCCCAGCCTGGGCCGGCTCGTGGCCTGAGCGCCGTGTGTGCTGTCACTTTAAGGACAGCGGAGACTTGTCACTTGGCTGAGGGCTTGCTTCTGGGAGGCTGGGTCTGGCACAGACCACACCAAGGCGAGCCACAGGCCGGGCCTGGCGCTCCTGCTGGCGGGCCTCGCCCTCGGCGTGGGGCAGAGGCAGCCTGGAGGCAGGGACGGGAGGTGTGATCGTATCCAAACCTCTTTGGGTTCGGAAGCGGGACAAGCTCAGACTTGGGCAAGCCTGGGTTTCCTGGCTGACCTCTGACCCCTGCGGCCCCCGGTGGGGTCTGCGTGGGGGGTGGGTCAGAACAGGCGGCGCCCTCGTTTGGCTTCTGCTCAAGGGTCTCAGGGTCCGTCGCTGGGTCCCTGCCGCTGGCTCCTTCGCTGCTGGTCGCAGCATCTCCTCCCCAGGCCTGGCCCGTGCCTCTGGTTCTGGTTCTGGTTCTGGTCTGGCCCAGGACTTTGTTGGGGTGAGTTGTTCTCAGGGGGTTCCTGAGAATCGCAGTGGGATCTGAACCGAGCTTGTGGTCCAGTGTCCCACACTCACCTTCACAGAAGCGCCAGTGCATGGAGCTCGCATGTTGACACTCATGTGCAGTTTGCTCAGAAAATGACTGTGCAGCCGGAGCCGGTGTGGCTCGGTGGATGGAGCGTCGGCCTGCGGACTGAAGGGTCCGGGTTCGATTCTGGTCAAGGGCACGTACCTTGGTTGCGGGCACATCCCCAGTGGGAGGTGTGCAGGAGGTGGCTGATCAATGGTTCTCTCTCATCGATGTTTCTAACTCTCTATCCCTCTCTTCCTCTCTGTAAAAAATCAATAAAATATATTTTTAAAAAAAGAAAAGAAAAAAAAAAAGAAAATGACTGTGCGGACATCCCCGCTCACACTGGTTGGACCAGACGCGTTGCCTTCACGGTGGTGTGAAGTGACGCGATTCGGAGGAACCAGTTTGGGTTTGCATCCGGATCCTCCCGGGCAGCGCTGTACGTGCGTGATGCTCTCGAGTCGCCCGCTGCTCGGTGCTCCTGGGCGAGCGGCTCTGCCCATGGCGGGCTCGGGCCCATCAGGCGCCGTGACCCTCCTGCCACCGGGGGCCTCTGTTGTAAACGTGGGAGATGCTGTGACCCAGCCCACAGTGAGCCCCGTTTCCGCAGGAGGTTTAAACTTGAACATGACGGCCGAGAAAGGGCTGGCTTAGGCCCCTGGCAGTCCAAGAACTGAAGTGCCCCCGTCTATGTTTCAGGCTGGTACACCCCTCCGAAGGAAGACGGCTAAGCGGGCGGACCGTCCCCGGCTCGGACCAGCGTTGCTTTAAAGAACCTTCCCACGTGCAGACCAGCTTCGAGTGCCCATAACAGCAGCCCGACGACGTTAGCTGATAGACACTTAGTGGATAACCTGTCACCGGCACCGCATCCGTTCCAGCTCCTCATCGCTCCTTAGGAACCTTGGGCTCGGCAGCGGGGCCTGGCCTGTACGCTCCCCGACAAATGCACACACTGGCCACTCCTCATCATCTCTTTTCTTGGAAAACGGAATCTGTTAAGCAGGCAAGTCAGCACCGGGTTCCGGAGGTGCAGCTTCAGGGCGACGACTCGGTATGAGCGCGTGCGCTGTGAGGACTTGAGTGTATCGTTCCCTTAGAGCCAATAAAGGTCGTTTGGTGTTCCTATTGGTTTAGAAAATGTCAGGTCTTCTGCCTCGCAGCAGCCTTCTCCGGTTAGAACAAACCGCTCTATGATGTTGCCAAAATGACGACAGAACGCCCGCTCCGGGAATGTGACACTTATGGCCGCGTAACGGCGGGGCCGCTCCCCACAGACATGCTCGTAACCGACGGCTCGGCGGGCCGTCAGCCCCTCGGCTGGCGTCCCGACCCCCCGGGCCTCCGTCTTGCTGGCCAGCCTGCTGTCGGTTCGGTATGTCTGATGGAGCTCTGCGGTAGAGATCTTAAAGTTATTTAAAATACTAAGTCGTTTTACATTTCCATTTTATTAACGGGATGTTGCAATCGTTTGTAAACTACTAAACTTCTAAAGTGATTGGCACACAGACAGAATCCCTGAGCAAAAGCTGCACAGCTAAGGACAAAACTACCCTCATTTGGAGACCTAAAATTTTTTGCTACAGTCCTAACAGTGGCTTTTCCTTAAAGACTAATAGGAACTCCACACATATGTTCTTTTCTAAAACCTGACTCGAATCAATATATACACTCTCCATTCTCTTTGCCTTACCCGAACCAGTCCCGTTAGATCGGAAATAGGTTTTTTATATCCCCACGTTTGGTTTCAAAGTAAGGTCTAGCTATTAAGCACTTTTCAAACGAAATCCAGAAGCACATTTTCTGCACAAATCGCTTACAAAGTTCCGAAGTGTCTGCGGCACTTGCTCCAAGAGGCAGTTTTTAACTTTGTAAGCCGCCTGGGAGAGGCCCGCTGAGGTGCATCATCGAGTGGGGGGCTGGGGGCAGGGTCCTGGTTCCTGCTCACGCGGTTACGTTCCATTGTGCTCCGTTCTGATACAGTGGCTCAGACAGGCGACAAGGCGGAATTCTTGAAAGCATTACAGTTCCTTAAACCTAAGGCTGAATCTTGAATACATTATTGAATTCTTGAAATATCCTGATGGCTAAGCAGATTGACAGCTGCACCTTTGGCATGCTTTGTTTTTATTTGGAGTTTTATTTTTCATTGCAGATTTATTTGGCAATGTACAGTAAATTTTGTAAACTTGCATCAAGTTTATGAATAAAGACTCATTTAAAAAAGAACTCTGTCCTCTGGCCTCCTTGGAGGGGCCCTTTGCCCGGTGTCTGCAGCTCTGTGGAGTCTGGAGTAGGATCTGTGGGGTGAGGAGAGACTCGCATGGGAGAGCAGGTGGGTTTGAGTGACAAATCAGAAACGTTGTGTGCCGATGTGGTGTGCTCGGGTCTCCCTCCATCTCTTTTTTTTATGGATTTTTTTACAGAGAGGAAAAGAGAGGGACAGAGAGCTAGAAACATCGATGAGAGAGAAACATCCATCAGCTGCCTCCTGCACGCCCCCCACTGGGGATGTGCCTGCAACCAAGTTACATGCCCTTGACCGGAATCGAACCCGGGACCCTTCAGTCTGCAGGCTGACGCTCTATCCCCACTGAGCCAAGCCAATTTCGACTCCCTCCATACCTTCTCTCTCCCATACCTGTTCTTCAATGGAAACGTCCCGTGGCCGCCCGTGGCTCCCCGGTCAGTCACCTGCTCCCCCTGTGTGGTCCCCGTGGCCGCCTCGCACGGAGGTTTTCTCTGTGTTGATGTCACCTGTGGACTGAAAGTTACAGGTGGACGGGCCTTCGTGCTACTGCGGCCCGAGGCAGAGTCCTGTCTCCTGGGGCATCTTCCGGTGACCCTGTCCCCACTCAGTGCCTTCCCCTTCCTGGCTCTTCTTGGACCCATGGTTCTCAGCATGTCATTTGGGGAACCCTGTGAGGCCCTTTTAGGAGGTTTTGAAGGTCAAAGGTTATCCTATAGAGAAAAGCCTAATAACAACTGGTCGTTATTATGCACACTGACCACCAGGGGGCAGATGCTCAATGCAGGAGCTGCCCCCAGCCCGCGGGCCCCAGGACAGCCAAGGTGGGTGCCCGCCAATCAGCAGCGGTGAGGGGGCGGGACTAGCGAGTGCGTGTTGCTAGGCTGGCCAAGGCGGGTGCCAGTGGGGGCCCCCCCAATTACCCTGCGTGCGGGCGGGGGGACCGAGGTGCGGGCGGGGGATGAGGTGCGGGCTGGGGGGACCGAGGTGCGGGCGGGGGGTGAGGTGCGGGCGGGGGGTGGTGAGGTGCGGGCGGGGGATGAGGTGCTGGCGTGGGACCGAGATGCAGGGGGGATGAGGTGCTGGCGGGGGATGAGGTTCAGGTGAGGGACCGAGGTGCAGGCGGGGGACCGAGGTGCAGGGATGAGGTGAGGACGGGGGATGAGGTGCGGGCGGGGGGACCGAGGTGCAGGCGGGGGATGAGGTGCGGGCGGGGGATGAGGTTCAGGTGAGGGACCGAGGTGCAGGCGGGGTACCGAGGTGCAGGGATGAGGTGCGGGCGGGGGGCCGAGGTGCAGGCGGGGGGACCGAGGTGCAGGCGGCGGTCCAGCCGGGCCACGCGCGGACCGGAGCAGCGCCGTCCCCACGCGGGAGGGCGGCTTCTAAGCAGACACCGCCCGTGGGAAGCGGGGCTTGCGGTGCCAACAGACTTTGCGGGGTGTGGGGTGCGGAGGGGGCGGCGGAGGCTTTGCTGTGCCTGCGGGACTGACAGCTGGAGGACCCGTCCCCCGATCCAGCGGAAGCCCGCAGCCGGAAGTCCCGCCCCATCCGGAAGTGGCGCGCGCCTGCGCAGTGCGCGCCGGCCGGAGCCGGAGCCGTAGCTGGTGCGGCTTCCTGACCCTTCGGCGCAGCGGCCCCGCCGCGGGAGCCTGCAGGCGGGATGGATCCAGCGGGCGGCGGCGGCGGCGGCGGGGGTTTCCCCGCGGACCCCCCTGGCGCCTTCGTGCTGAGCAACCTGGCGGAGGTGGTGGAGCGGGTGCTCTCCTTCCTGCCCGCCCGGGCGCTGCTGCGGGTGGCCGGGTGAGCGCGGCCGGCGGGGCGGGGCGGGGCGGGCGGGGGCGGGAAGGACGCCCGGTGGCTCCGCTCACCGCCTTCCTGGTCGCCCGCAGCGTCAGCCGCCTGTGGAGGGAGAGCGTGCGCCGGGTGCTGCGAGCCCAGCGCGGGGTGGCCTGGATCTCGGCGGGCCCGGCGGACGCGGGTCCCCCGCAGGAGCACTGCCTGGTCCGCGCGGCGGCCGCGGAGCTGCAGGCAAGTGGGGGACACGGGGGCGCGGTTGCACGGGCCGGTGCAGGGAGGGGGACGGGGTTGCACGGGCAGGTGCAGAAGGGGCGGGGTTGCACGCCCGGTGCAGGGGGGAGTGGCGGGGGGTTGCACGCCCGGTGCATTGGGGGGTGGGGACGGGGGTTGCACTGGGGGTGCGGGTGCTGGGCCGGTCTGTGAGTGCGAACTCTGGTTGTACCCCAGTTCCTCTCCCACGGGGCTGTGTTTTAGAGTTTGGGGACCATTTGCTGGTGACGTAGGAACACTTTGAAGCCTCGGGTTTGATGATCGCATCTCCCGAGGAGGAGCCGGGGTTTCTCTGGGCCCTCCTCCCTCACGCGTTGGGGCGCGGTCCGCAGCCAGAGCTTTGCTGCGGGTCTCAGGCGGCGGGACCCTCTCCTTCCCGGGCTCCCCCCGCACCCCCCTCCCTGTTGGTGCAGAAAAGGCAGCGGAGACAAAGCCCAGAGCTCGTCTGAAACCCACACATTCCCTGAAGCCCCGGCCCCGGGTCCCATTTGCGCCCCGATTTCCAATGATGGGCGGCACCTGGGCAGGTGACAGGAGGCTGCGGGCGGGAGGGGAGGGGAGGAGCTGTCGGAGGGGGGTGGCTCCGCCCCCCTTGTACTTCCTGCGTGCTCTCCGCAAACCAGACCTTGCACGACCACTGTCAGGGTCAGGGTCAGGGTGTGCGGTTGACACATTCACACCGTCTCAACCTCTCACCCTTGTCTTCCGTTTCCCATTTCCCCACTTTTCCCAAGGCCTCCCTTCAACGCCAAAGGACTCCGTTTAGAGTTTTATGTTGCATTTATTTGTCCTGGTTCTTTTAAAAAATATATATTTTTATTGATTTTTTAGAGAGGAAGAAAGAGGGATAGAGAGCCAGAAACACCAATGAGAGAGAATCATCGATCAGCTGCCTCTTGCACACCCCCCATTGGGGATGTGCCTGCAACCAAGGTACATGCCCTTGACCGGAATCGAACCTGGGACCTTTCAGTCCTCAGGCCGACGCTCTGTCCACTGAGCCAAACCGGTTTCAGCATCCTGATTCTGGAGCCCGCCACCCAGGCCTGTTCCTCCACCCAGATCGAACCCTGACCTCCTGGTTCCTAGGCCGATGTGCAACCACTGAGCCACACTGGCGGGGCCTGTTCTGATTCGTGATTCTTTGTCCTGGAACCTTTTCTCCAAGCTTCTCCTGAACTTTCACAGCTCGGACACATGTACAAGGCAGGCCGGTCATGTTGTAAAGCTTCCCCTGTTGGTTAGGTTCACATTATGTATCGTTGGCTGATGTTGGCCTGCCATCATTACTGACATTATATTTGTTTTTTGGGGTTTTTTTTGTTTGTTTTTTTTTAGTAACATGGTGTCAATCAGATGTTGCTACTGTTAAACTTAATTCCTTTCTACCTAAGTGTTTGGAGGGGAGATACTTTGAACCTATATGTTTATGTCTTGTTTCAAAATACTCATTTATTTATGTCTATATAGACTTAGTCCCTTTCATTCAGTGGCACTTGGGGGAGCCCTAGCCTGTGTGGCTCAGTGGATAGAACATCGGCCTGTGGACTGAAAGGTCCCGGGTTCCATTCCGGTCAAGGGTACACCCCTGGGTTGCAGGCGCCATCCCAAGTGGGGGCCGTGCAGGAGGCAGCCGATCAATGATTCTCTCTCCTCATTGATGTTTCTTTTTTTAAAAATATATTTTATTCATTTTTTTTTTTACAGAGAGGAAGGGAGAGGGATAGAGAGTCAGGAACACTGATGAGAGAGAAACATCCATTAGCTGCCTCCTGTACACCCCCAACTGGGGAGATGCCCGCAACCAAGGTACATGCCCTTGACCTGAATCGAACCTGGGACCCTTCAGTCCGCAGGCTGATGCTCTATTCACTGAGCAACACCAGTCAGGGCTCATTGATGTTTCTATCTCTCCCTTCTCTGGAATCAATAAAAACGTATTTTAGCCAAAACCGGTTTGGCTCAATGGATAGAGCATCGGCCTGCGGTCTGGAAGGTCCCAGGTTCGAATCCGGGCAAGGGCATGTGCCCTGGTTGCAGGCGCATCCCTGGTGGGGGGTGTGCAGGAGGCAGCTGGTCAATGTTTCTCTCTCATCGATGTTTCTAACTCTCTATCCCTCTCTCTTTCTCTCTGTAAAAAACCAATAAAATATATATATTTTTTAAATGTATTTTAGCCGGGACCGGTTTGACTCAGTGGATAGAGCGTCGGCCTGCGGACTGAAAGGTCCCGGGTTCGATTCCGGGCAAGGGCATGTACCTTGGTTGCGGGCACATCCCCAGTGGGGGGTGTGCAAGAGGCAGCTGATCGATGATTCTCTCTCATCGATGTTTCTAACTCTCTATCCCTCTCTCTTTCTCTCTGTAAAAAATCAATAAAATATATATATTTTTTAAATGTATTTAACATGAACAATAAACTATCTCTTGGGGGGAAACCATCTTAAACCAAGTGGAAAGGAACCAGCTGCAGAGAACATACCAGGAAGTGTGTGTGTGTGTGTGTGTGTGTGTGTGTGTCTGGGCGGTCGATGTAAGCACACTGGAGTTGCTGTAGGGAAGTGAGGGTCTGGGATATTTAACGGAACGCCGAGTGTGACACTTGCCAGGCAGCTTCTGGACTGCAGTGCCTGTTCTTGTGGGATCCCTTAACACGACCCGTGTGATTAGGGCCCACTCAGGGTCCGGTTTCTGGAGGAGGCCGCACACTAAAGTGAAGAGAGAGACTGGAAAAGAGTTAATTTGGGACAAATGGGGGGCCAGGCGGGAGTCAACCTCTAGTGGGAAGACTCTCTACCAGGGGTCTTCAAACTACGGCCCGCGGGCCACATGCGGCCCGCAGAGGAGTCTGATCCGGCCCGCCAGGTTTTTTGGGCAGTGAGCACAGCCGAGGTGTTACAGTAGGAATTAGTAGTTCATATGTCCGGCCCTCCAGCTCTCTGAGGGACCGTGATCTGGCCCCCACTTTAAAAAGTTTGAGGACCCCTGCAGGCTCTGGCCTTGCTCTCCCTTTTATTGAGGCTGCTATGGGATACACCCAGTACCCTGAAGCAGCTTTGGGAAACACCCATAGCCCTCAGGCAGGTAATAAGCGGATTATCATATCAGTAAGGATTTACATGATTACAAGATGGGGAAGTTACCTCAGTTACCATTGTCTCCATTAGATAGGGAGCGGTTGGCTCTGACCTTTCAGAGCTTCAAGGTTGACCAGCCTCTTTCTATTAGTGAGACAATGATTGGTTTCCGGCGTGTTCTGATAGAGCAAGTGGCCTTTGGTGTCTTTCTCTGTTTTTTGTGTGTTTTTTTTTGCTGGTACTTCATGGTTTTGTTTCAGTCACCATGAGAACGAACCTCTTGAGTGAGTCGGGGACGAGTCTGCTTGGAAGAAATAATCGATGTTTTCACCAATGACTGAACTGAAAAATGCAAGAGCATGAGTGAAACACGAATGAGAAGTGGAGGGACTCAGAATGCCAGCATTGCCCGATGGGGGGGGGGGGGGCGCGAGTGGGGTGAGGGCGATGGGGGTGAAACTTGAACCGTTGTAACCACAGAAGCACTCCTGGCTTCCTGCGCTCTAATTCCGGTTCCCATTCTCCCCCCAGAATGTGCACATCCTGCCGCAGACCGTGCTCTACATGGCCGACTCGGACACCTTCGTCAGCCTGGAGGAGTGTCGGGGCCACAAGCGAGGTGACTGTCCAAAGTCAGCCTCGTGGGTGCTTGTCTCCTTATGTGTGTTCTTTCTCTTTTTAAAAAAAAATATTTTATTAATTTTTTTTTTTTTTTTTTTTTTACAAAGAGGAAGGGAAAAGAATAGAGAGTTAGAAACATCGATGAGAGAGAATGATCCACCAGCTGCCTCCTGCACGCCCCTTACTGGGGATGTGCCCGAAAGCAAGGTCCATGCCCTTGACCGGAATCGAACCCGGGACCCTTCAGTCCCTAGGCCGACGCACTGAGCCAAACCAGTTTCAGATAGTGCAGTGTTTTTCAACCTTTTTTGGGCAAAGGCACACTTGTTTCATGAAAAAAATCACGAGGCACACCACCATTAGAAAATGTTAAAAAATTTAACTCTGTGCCTATATTGACTATATATAAAGTAATTCTCTTGAATAGGAATCAAATAAACACAAAGAAAGTATTTTATAATTACTTTATTATGAAATATTAAGTAAACAAAATAGTGAAAAATTATAAAATTCTTGTCTTGTCTGCACCTACGGCACACCAGGCAACAGCGGTTGAAAAACGCTGAGATAGTGGTTTCATTTATTTATTTATTTTTTTTAAAAAATATATTTTTATTGAATTTTTACAGAGAGGAAGAGAGAGGGATAGAGAGCTAGAAACATCGATGAGAGAGAATCATCGATCAGCTGCCTCTTGCACACCCCCTACTGGGGATGTGCCCACAACCAAGGTCCATGCCCTTGACCAGAATCGAACCCGGGACCCTTCAGTCCGCAGACCAACGCTCTATCCACTGAGCCAAACCGGTTTTGGCATTTTTTTTTTTTTTTAATAATTTTTTTTTCCAGAGAGGAAGTGAGGAAAGAGATAGAAACATCCATGAGGAGAGAGAATCACGGATCGGCTGCCTCCTGCACGCCCCACACTGGAGATCGAGCCCGCAACCCAGGCCTGTGCCCTGACCGGGAATCGGACCCTGACCTCCTGGTTCCTAAGTCTACGCTCAGCCGTGGAGCCACGCTGGCCGGGCTTTACCAGCGTTTTGAGACTCACTTGCACCGCTTTCCGGCTTCAGCTTTATTCAGTGTTTACCTTTCTCTCCCTCCTCGCTTCGGACTCGACCTCGCGTGACCTCGGGCGGGTGACCTTGTGTGACCCCGGGCGGGTGACCCTGCGTGACCCCGGGCGGGTGACCTTGTGTGACCCCGGGCGGGTGACCCTGCGTGACCTCGGGCGGTGACCTTGACCCCTTGTGCCCTGGGTTCCCGCAGCCAGGAAGCGAGCGACGATGGAGTCGGCCATCGCCCTGGAGAGGCTGTTCCCGAGGCAGTGCCAGGTGCTGGGGGTCGTGGCCCCCGGGATTGTCGGTGAGAGCAGTGCCCCCGGGCGGCCCCCCACCCCGTGCCCCTGCGGGTCCATCCTGGGCGCGGCGGGGACTGAAACACGTAGAAGGCGGCCCCACTCACCGGAGAGTTCTATCCGGCTTCTCTCACGGGGGTTCCTCTCAGGGCTGTCGGTATAAAACGGCTGTCCTGCATGCCTTTC
Organism: Pipistrellus pipistrellus; assembly: GCA_903992545.1. Lineage (NCBI taxonomy): Eukaryota > Metazoa > Chordata > Mammalia > Chiroptera > Vespertilionidae > Pipistrellus > Pipistrellus pipistrellus. Next base: position 7,284,411 of record LR862377.1, on the reverse strand, counting down.
TTCTTCTTTTTTTAAGTATATTTTTATTGATTTCGGAGAGGAAGGGAGAAGGAGAGAAAGAGAGAAACATCAGTGAGGAGAGGGAATCATGGTTCGGCTGCCTCCTGCACGCCCCCCACTGGGGGTTGAGCCCGCCACCCGGTCTTATGCCCTTGACCAGAATGGAACCCTGGACCCTTCAGTCCTCAGGCCGATGCTCTATCCACCGAGCAACACCCGCTAGGGCTCTTTTATCTTCTTCCTTTTTTCCTTTCTTCCTTCCCTCCTTCCTTCCTTCCTTCCTTCCTTCCTTCCTTCCTTCATATTTTATTGCTTTTTTACAGAGAGGAAGGGAGAGAGCTAGAGAGCTAGAAACATCGATGAGAGAGAAACATGGATCAGCTGCCTCCTGCACTCCCCCCACTGGGGATGTGCCCGCAACCAAGGTCCATGCCCTTGACCGGAATCGAACCCGGGACCTTTCCAGTCCGCGGGCTGACGCTCTACCCACTGAGCCACACCGATTTTGGCTGGGTCACCGTTTAAGGACGTGTGGCAGCACCAGCCTGTTTCTTTGCAAACCATTTGCCAGGGCATCGCAGCCCTCAGCACTCTGTGCCCCCCGGGCAGCAGGCTGAGCACGCTGAGGGGCTGGGGCAGGGGTGGGGGGTGGCCTGGCGGCTGGCGGTCCAGGCGGGCGGGCTGGCCCCGCGCCCTTAGGAACACAATCCTCCGTGCTTACGGACCGCAGACCAAACTGCTCCCCTTTCCCCCCAGTGACCCCCATGGGCTCGGGGAGCCACCGGCCGCAGGAGATAGAGATTGGGGAGTCCGGCTTCGCGCTGCTGTTCCCCCAGGTGGAAGGAATTAAAATACAGCCCTTCCGTTTCACCAAGAACCCGAAGAACCTGACGCTGGAGAGACGGCGCTTCACCGAGGCAGGTGAGTCCCGGCCCTCACCGGCCCGGCCCCGCTCCACCCCGGCGGAGGGTCCCAGGGGGAGAGAGGTGGGCGGGGCGGTCCCGGGGTGACCGAGGCTGGGGCGGGGCGTTCTGAGCTCTATTTATTCATTTTTAAAAATATATATTTTATTGATTTTTTACAGAGAGGAAGGGAGAGGGATAGAGAGCTAGAAACATCGATGAGAGAGAAACATCAATCAGCTGCCTCTTGCACACCCCCTACTGGGGATGTGCCCGCAACCAAGGTACATGCCCTTGACCGGAATCGAACCCGGGACCTTTCAGTCCGCAGACCGACGCTCTACCACTGAGCCAAACCGGTTTCAGCTATTTATTCATTTTTAAATGCATGTTTAACTTTTTTAAAATATATATATTTTATTGATTATTTTACAGAGAGGAAGGGGGAGGGAGAGAGAGAGAAACATCCACGACAAGAGAGAATCACGGACCGGCTGCCCCCTGCACACTCCTTATTGGGGAGGGAGCCCGCCACCCAGGCCTGTGCCCTGGCCGGGAATCGAACCCAGGACCCTTCATCCCCTATCCCCTGAGCCACACCGGTCAGGGCCATAGATTATTTTTTATTTATTTTTTTAATATATATTTTATTGATATTTTTACAGAGAGGAATTGAGAGAGAGTTAGAAACGTCGATGAGAGAGAAACATCTACCAGCCGCCTCCTGCACCCACCCCCCCCCCCCCCCCACCACTGGGGATGTGCCTGCAACCAAGGTCCACGCCCTTGACCGGAATCGAACCTCGGACTCTTCAGTCCACAGGCAGATGCTCTATCCACTGAGCCAAACCGGTTTCGGCTATTATTTATTTATTTTTAAATACATGTTTAACTTTTTTAAAATATATATTTTATTGATTTTTTTTTACAGAGGGGAAGGGAGAGGGATAGAGAGTTAAAAAACATCCATCAGCTGCCTCCTGCACGCCCCCTACTGGCAATGTGCCCGCAACCAAGGTATGTGCCCTTGACCGGAATTGAACCCGGGACCCTTCGTTCCGCAGGCCGACGCGCTATCCGCTGAGCCACACCGGCCAGGGCCAGGGCCTCGGGGTTTTTATTAAGAGGGAAACATTGTTGCCCAGACGTTGATCCGTGTCACAGTTTGTAGCCGTGGGGACCCTCGGCGGCTTCCCCAGCTGCACCCACTGGTGCGTACCGTCCCGGGGGGAGCAGGCGGCTCAGGGCGGGGACCGCCGGCTCCCACGGCGTCCGCAGGGGTCACTCACGGCCGCCCCCTCCCCGCAGGCCTCCTGGAGAACCCCGAGCTGCGCGTGGTGCTGGTGTTCGGCTACAACTGCTGCAAGGTGGGCGCCAGCAGCTTCCTGCAGCGCGTGGTCCGCACCTTCAGCGACACCAACGTGGTGGTGGCCGGGGGCCAGGTGGACAGCCTGGTGTCGCTGACCAACAACACGTACGTCCCTGCGGCCGCCGCCGGCCGGTTCCCCCGGGGCGGGGCGGGGCGCGCTTGGGCTTCTGTGGGACCCCAAGCTGATATATAATGTAATATATGTCAAATATGAAGAAGGGAGGAAGGAGGAAGGAGGAAGGAAAGAAAGAAAAGGAGGGAGGAGGAAGAAGGAAGGAGGGAGGGAGGAAGGAAGGAAGGAAGGAAAGAAAAGGAGGGAGGAGGAAGAAGGAAGGAGGGAGGGAGGAAGAAAGGAGGGAGGAAGGAAGGAGGGAAGAAGGAAGGAAAGAAAAGAAGGGAATGAGGGAAGAAGGGAGGGAGGGAGGAAGGAAGGAAAGAAAGAAAAGGAAAGGAGGGAGGGAGGAAGGAGGGAAAGAAAGAAAAGAAGGGAAAGAAGTAAGGAAGGAAGGAAGGAAGGAAAGAAAAGGAGGGAGGAGGAAGGAAGGAGGGAAGAAGGAAGGAAAGAAAGAAAAGGGAGGGAGGGAGGAAGGAAAGAAAAGGAAAGGAAGGAGGGAAAGAAAGAAAAGAAGGGAAGGAAGGAGGGAGGAAGGAAGGAAGGAAGGAAAGAAAGAAAAGGAAAGGAGGGAGGAAGGGAGGGGGGAGGAAGGAAGGAAGGAAGGAAGGGAAGGAGAAAGAGCCCTGGCCTGTGATAGAGCATCGGCCTGGTGTTTTTTCCCCCTCCTGCTTTATTGTTAGACACACTGTATGAACACAAAACAGCAGGCAGCAGGGGTCCTCTTGGAAATGAGAAAAAAAGAAAAAGAAAAAAAAACAAACCCTGGCTGGTGTGGCTCAGTGGATAGAGCGTCAGCCTGAGGACTGAAGGGTCCTGAGTTTGATTCTGGCCAAGGGCACATGCCTGGGTTGCACTTTTTAAAAATATATGTATATAGTATATATATATATATATATATATATATATATATATATATATATATATATTTTTTTTATTTATTTTTTTTTTTATTTTTATTTTTTTTTTACTTCAGAGAGGAAGAGAGAGGGAGAGGGAGAGAGAAACATCCATGATGAGAAAAGCACGGATCGGCTGCCTCCTGCCCGCCCCACACTGCAGATGGAACCCACAACCCAGGAAAGTGCCCTTGACTGGGATTCGAACCCGGACCTTTCAGTCTGCAGGCAGATACTCTATCCGCTGAGCCTCCCAGGCTAGGGCTGTGTGTGGTTTTTTTTTTGTTTTTGTTTTTGTTTTTTGTTTTTTTAAAATATATTTTATTGATTTTTTACAGAGAGGAAGGGAGAGAGATAGAGAGCTAGAAACGTCTATGAGAGAGAAACATTGACCAGCTGCCTCTTGCACACCCTCTTCTGGGGATGTGCCCGCAACCAAGGTACATGCCCTTGACCGGAATCGAACCTGGACCCTGCAGTCCACAGGCTGATGCTCTATCCACCGAGCCAAACCGGTTTCGGCTGTGTGTTTTTTTTTAAAATATATTTTTTATTGATTTCAGAGAGGAAGAGAGCGGGAGAGAGAAACATCCATGAGAGAGAAGCACTGATCGGCTGCCTCCTGCACGCCCCACACTGGGGATCGAGCCCACAACCCAGACATGTGCCCTGACCTGGAATCAAACCCTGGGACCTTTCAGTCTGCAGGCTGATGCTCTATCCACTGAGCCACGGCTAGAGATACTTTTATACATGTGTATATTTTATTGATTCCAGAGAGAAAGCGAGATAGAAATTCAGTGAGGAGAGAGAAGCACTGATTGGCTGCCTCCTGCACGCCCCACACTGGGGATCGAGCCTGAAACCCGGACCTGTGCCCTGACCGGGAATCGAACCTGGGACCTTTCAGTCTGCAGGCTGATGATGCTCTATCCACTGAGCCACGGCTAGAGATACTTTTATACATGTGTATATTTTTTTGATTTCAGAGAGAGAGAAATTCAGTGAGGAGAGAAGCACTGACTGGCTGCCTCCTGCACGCCCCCCACTGGGGATCGAGCCTGAAACCGGGGCCTGTGCCCTGAACGGGAATCGAACCCCTGACCTCCTGGTTCCTAGGTGGGCACTCAACCCCGGAGCCAGGCGGGCCGGGCTGGTGTTGCCTGTTGGCACGTGCACGTTCTGTGTTTGGCGGTGACCGGTCCCTCCGTCTGCGTCCCCGCAGGTGCCCGGTGGACGTGGACGGCGCGGGCGTGGCGGGGCTGGCGCTGAGCGGCCAGCGCGTGCAGGGCGCCACGGTGCTGCTGGGCGAGGACGTGGGCGACGAGCGCGCGGCCGAGGCGGCCGTGCAGCGCCTCAAGGCGGCCGGCATCCCCGAGCGCCACACCGTGGGCTTCATGTTCGCCTGCGTGGGCCGCGGCGCCCAGTTCTACCGCGGCCGCGCCCACGTGGAGGCCGACGCGTTCCGCAAGGCCTTCCCCGGCGTGCCGCTCTTCGGCTTCTTCGGCAACGGCGAGATCGGCTGCGACCGCATCGTCACCGGCCACTTCGCGCTGCGGCGCTGCGGCGAGGCCCCGGCCGGCGGCGAGGCGCGCGCCGAGGAGGACCTGTTCCACAGCTACACCACCGTGCTGGCGCTGGTGCACCTGGGCGCCGCCAAGTGAGGGCCCACCCGCACCTGCCTGCGGGCACCCGCGCCTGCCGGCACCCACAGCTGCCGGGCCTGCAGCATCCGCACCTGGCCCGCCCCGCCCACATTGCTGGGGTGTGCCTGCCCCGCCCACATTGGCTGGGCCTGCATAATCCGCACCTGGGCCTGCCCCGCCCACATTGGCTGGACTCGCCCCGCCCACACCTGGGCCCGCCCCGCCTACATTGACTGGGCCTGGGCCTGCCCCGCCCATACCTGGGCCCACACCGCCCACATTGGCTGGGCCTGGGCCTGCCCCGCCCACACCTGGGCCCGCCCCGCCTACATTGGCTGGGCCTGGGCCTGCCCCGCCCATACCTGGGCCAGCCCCGCCCACATTGGCTGGGGTGGGCCTACCCCGCCCACCTGCTGGGCTTGTCCCGCCCACATTGGCTGGGCCTGCCCCGCCCACACCTGCTGGGCTCGCCCAGCTCACACTTGGGCCCACCCCGCACAACCCTGCAGGCCCCCGCCTTTCCGGGAACTTGGGAATATATGTCTTTGAAACAAATGACTCTACATGTATCTGTTCTGTAGCCCGGATGCTCTAGGTTTCTCGGGGTCGTTTTCTTTCTTTCTTTCTTTTTTTTTAATATATATATATATATATATATATATATATATATATATTGTTGATTTTTCACAGAGAGAAAGGGAGAGCGAAAGAGAGTTAAAAACATCGATGAGAAACATCGACCAGCTGCCTCCTGCACACCCCCCACACCCTGCAACCAAGGTACATGCCCTTGACTGGAATCGAACCTGGGACCCTTCAGTCTGCAGGCCGATGCTCTATCCACTGAGCCACACCGGTTTCGGCATCAGGGTCGTTTTCTAACCCAGTGGTCGGCAAGCGCCAAATGCCAACAGGACAAAGACTGAAATTTCTTTGGAGAGCCAAGTTTTTTAAACTTAAACTTCTTCTAACGCCACTTCAAAATAGACTCACCCAGGCTGTGGTATTCTGTGGAAGAGCCACACTCAAGGGGCCCAAAGAGCCGCATGCATGTGGCTCGTGAACCGCGGTTTGCCGACCGCTGTTCTAACCTGTGAGGGAGGAGGGCTCCTGCGTCGGGCACAAACCCGCCCATCGATCCATTGATCGATCCGTCGATCGTGGCGCTGCCCAGGCCTCGTGGCTGCCATGCGTGTCATTGAGCCAGATGCATAGGTGGCGCCTGGACACGGGAAGGGTCTGGGACCCGATGGAGGGGCGTCTGCTGCTCCCCGTGCATGGCCCGCCGGGTCGTGGAGCAGAATCACGAAGACACTTTTCCCCCCGAATGAAGGAGGGAGCCGGGCGGGCTACCTGAGAGATCCTTTCTCCGCGTTCCCGTCTGACCACATCGTTCAGAAGCGACCACAGGACGGACTGTCTACGCCTCTGATGATTAGTACGAAAGAGTTATCTTTGTCTTCCTGCTCCAGTTGCTCATCGCGATGAAGGGCCACGGGAAATCAGCAGTGTGCTACTCCGATGAGGAGAAGGTCCCCCCCAAAACCCCCCCCACCCCCCCCCCCCCCTGCAGGTCTTCACTGCAGAATGACGTACATTGGCAGAGTATCACACCTAATTAATGTAACTAATAATGGACACTTTGTTGCCTTTCCTGCTGGTCCGGTTTGTGTGTGTGTTTTTAGTAAATTTTATTGATTGTTTACAGAGGAAGGGAGAGGGGGAGCAAGTTAGAAACATCCATCAGCTGCCTCCTGCACACCCCCGATTGGGGATGTGCCCGCAACCAAGGTCCATGCCCCTGACTGGAATCGAACCGGGGACCCTTTAGTCCGCAGACTGACACTCTGCCCACTGAACCACACCGGCCAGGGCCCGCTTGTGTGCTTTCACTCACTCTCCCCCCCCTCCCCCCCCTGTTTTCACCTCGAAAGGTTTTCCTCTTCCTGCTTATGTATGCGATAAAAATACCGAGTTTCCATTGGTTGGTGGTTAGCTCATCTCACCTCCTGAGGATGAACTTTTCCAAAGAAAAGTTGGTCAGAACTGTCAGTCTTTGAATAGTGGTGAACATTTATAGTTCTGTAGCATCGGTGCCCATTACCAAGGAGACAGGACCTCAGAGTTTGAGCCCTCGGATGTGATTCCATAGCACATATAGAAAATACCGTGTGAATCTGTGTTCTGGGATAAACTACAGGAAAAGGAAGTTGAAAACTAGAAGAAAAAATTTTTTTTTAATATATTGATTTTTTACAGAGAGGAAGAGTGAAGGATAGAGAGTTAGAAACGTCGATGAGAGAGAGTCCTCTATCAGTTGCCTCTTGCACGCCCCCTACTGTGGATGTGCTCACAACCAAGGTACATGCCCTTGACCGGAATCAAACCCAGGACCCTTCAGTCTGCAGGCTGATGCTCTATCCACTGAGCCACACTGGATTCGGCTATAAAGTTTTTTGTGTGTTTTTTAAAAAATATGTTTTATTGATTTTTACAGAGAGGAAGGGAGAGGGATAGAGAGCTAGAAACATCAATGGGAGAGAAACATCGACCAGGTGCCTCATGCACACACCTTACTGGGGATGTGCCTTCAACCAAGGTGCATGCCCTTGACCGGAATCGAACCCCGGACCTTTCAGTCCGCGGACCGACGCTCTATCCACTGAGCCAAACCGGTTTCGGCTGGGGCTGGTTTTGAGGGAAGATTCCTGTGGCCACGGGGCACTTAATATGCTAAGAATTTGCATAGTAGCCTTTTATTCTACGCCTCGGTGGGGAACGGGACGAAAAGCGGATCCCACAGAAGCCATAGATGTCCAGCAAGTCCTTGCTGAACGGGGGTCTGTGGATAGGGTGCTGCGACTGTGGTCACGTGACACGTAATGAAACCAGCGTTGCCATAGGCTACTTGTTCCCATGGCAACTCATCACCGTGGCAACGAAACGACACTGAGCGCTACAATGCTGCTTTCAATGCTACAATGTTGCTCTAAACGCTACAAGGTTACTCCTAGATCCGAGGACAAAAGTCATCACCAGAGGTTGCGTGGAGAGGGAGGGGAGTCGCTTTGACCAAAGTTACAATTAAAGGATGTGCTGAGATTGTGAAAGGCTGGCTTTAAGTAAAAGCAGTCATCACAGCCGAAACGCATTTGGCTCAGTGCATAAGTGCGTCAGCCTGTGGGCTGGAAGGTCCCAGGTTCGATTCCGGTCAAGGGCATGTACATTGGTTGCGGGCATATCCCCGGTAGGGGGTGTGCAAGAGGCAGCTGATCCATGATTCTCTCTCATTGATGTTTCTAACTCCCTCTCTGTAAAAGTCAATAAAATAAAATTTAAAAAAAGACATGTTCACTTCCGTATATAATATGTATTATATACATATAAATGTATATAATATGTATGAGAGGCCGGGTGTATGAATCGTGCATGGGTGGGGTCCGGCCAGCCTGGTCAGGGGGAGGGGACATGGGCGATTGGCCGGCCTGCCTGCTAGTCTCACTCCTGGTCCAGGGGACAATTTGCATATTAGCCTTTTTTAAAAAAATATATTTTATTGATTTTTCACAGAGAGGAAGGGAGAGGGATAGAGAGCTAGAAACATCGATGAGATTCATCGACCAGCTGCCTCCTGCACACCACCCACCGGGGATGTGCCCGCAACCAAGGTCCATGCCCTTGACCAGAATCGAACCTGGGACCCTTCAGTCCGCAGACCGACACTCTATCCACTGAGCTAAACCAGTTTCGGCTGCATATTAACCTTTTATTCTATAGGATCTACGCCAAGTGGACAGATGATTGTGCGTTCAGAGATCACCATCATCATCTGGCCGCTCAGTGTATTTCAGCCCCTTCCCAAGTGGAAGTGAAGTCCTCCTGGGCCCGTAGCAACCCTGTGAAATAAAGGGAAGGCAGGCCTTTTGACCCCGCCCCGAAAACCAACACCTGCTCGTCGATGTGGGGGATCATCTGGGACCTCTTCCCAGGAGGAGGGGCCCCCCTCTAGCATGCCTGAGCCTGGATGCCTGGCAGACACCCCACCTTCTCAGCAAGCCAGAGGCCAGAGCGCAAAAGCCTTGTCATCTACACTCATAAAGAGTAACATGCTAATTGACCGTACTTTCATGATGCTCACCAGCCAATCAGGAATGAGTATGCAAATGAACCCAACAAAGATGGCGGGTTAATTTGCATGCACCGGCATGGAGCAGCCGGGGCAGGGCAGGATGCTTATGTTGTTACCATGGTGATAACGCAGGAGTTCCGCACCACCCCAGCCGCTCTGGGCCTCTGGGCAGCGTGGGAAGGCGAAAAGGCGGCTCTGGCCAGAGTGAGGCAGTGCCTGCAGCCAGGGGAGGAAGGCATGAATTCTGGCATGAATCTTCATGCGCCGGGCCTCTAGTTTATTGATATTGTGCACGTTCAACATAGCGACCGTGCAGAGCATGTAAATGAACTACAAATCCACGTAAAAATGGTTGAGGAGAAATAAATCTACTTCTGTCACCTTACACCTACCCTGTGCGACTGAGGCGAGCCCCAGCGTACGTCACGTGTTCGTGTAAACAGATAAGCTCCTCTTGGTTGGAAACAGTGAGGTTTTCGGACAACTGGCTTGATTTTCCAGTATAGAGACTGGGCATGGGTCTGCTACATAAAAACCCTAAAATAGTGCTGACTGGTGTGGCTCGGTGGATAGAGCGTCAGCCTGTGGACGGAAGGGTTTCGGGTTTAATTCCGGTCAAGGGCATGGACCTTGGTTGTGGGCACATCCCTGGGTGGGGGCGTGCAAGAGGCAGCTGATCGATGTTTCTCTCTCATCAATGTTTCTAACTCTATCCCTCTCTTTTCCTCTCTGTAAAAACTCAATAAAATATATATTTAAATTATATATATATATATATATATATATATATATATATATATATATATATTGATCTAAGAGAGGAAGGAAGAGGTAGAGAGAGAGAGAGAAACATCAATGATAAGAATCATGGAAGAAAAAAAAAAGAATCATGGATCGGCTGCCTCTTGCATCCCCTACTGAGGATCGAGCTCGCAACCTAGGCATGTGCCCTTGACCAGAATTGAACCTGGTACCCTTCAATCCGCAGGCTGAGGTTCTGTCCACTGACCCAAACCAGCCAGGGCCCATATTTTCATTATATGCACTGCCCCCCACCCCACAACAGGTCTCTCTTATCTCGTTCACACACATGCACACACACACACACACACACACACACACACGCTGTCTGTGCTGTGACGTCCAGGCGGACCAGCCTAGCATCTCCAGGCAAGCCCGCACCGTGTTCTACCCGCCACTCAGAGCATGGCAGAGTGGCGTCAGCGCCCCCTTCAGGTCACACAAGGAAGTGTCCCTGCCTTTCCTCGCCTTTTTTTCTTTCTTTTTTAAATATATTTTATTGATTTGTTACAGAGAGGAAGGGAGAGATATAGAGAGCTAGAAACATCGATGAGAGAGAAACATCGACCAGTTGCCTCTTGCACATCCCCTACTGGGGATGTGCCCGCAACCAAAGTACATGCCCTTGACCGGAATCGAACCTGGGACCCTTCAGTTTGCAGACCGACGCTCTACCATTGAGCCAAACCGGTTTCGGCTTATTTTCTCTTTTATCCAAAGTGCTAACAAGCCTGCGGAGTTCTTATTTTTCCCCCTTCCAGATATTGAAAGAATACAGCAGCGGGTGAGGGGAGAGGATTGCTGGAGCGAGTGAGTCTCTGCCATGAGACTAACAGATGGCGAGAGGACAGGAGACCAAATGGCAGAACAACCAGAAGGACCAGCTGGCAGGTCGCTATGACGCGCACTGACCACCAGTCCATCCAGGAGCTGTCCCCTGGAGATCAGTGCGCTCCCACAGCGGGAGCAGCTGCTCAGAGGGCGGGTCCACGGCTGCTCAGCTGACCGAGATGAGTGGCATCCCCACTGTGGGTCCATCCCTGCAGGCCACGCCCCCACCAGTGCACGAATCCTTGCACTGGGCCTCCAGTAATGTTGTAAATACCCAAATGGCCCTGGGCAGAGAGATCCTCACCCCTGCAACTGATAGGCCTCGAGGGCTAATCCTCCCCCGGGTGTTTGAAAAGTAGAGCAGGACAAGTTTGGGGAAAAGCAGAATGGCATCCTGTCTGATTTAGGTTTTCTACCCAGCCAAAACCGGTTTGGCTCAGTGGTAGAGCGTCGGCCTGTGGACTGAAAGGTCCCAGGTTCGATTCTCGTCAAGCGCATGTGCATTGGTTGCGGGCACATCCTCGGTAGGGGGTGTGCAAGAGGCAACTGGTCGATGTTTCTCTCTCATCGACGTTTCTAGCTCTCTATCCCTCTCCCTTCCTCTCTGTAAAATATCAATAAAATTGTTTTCCACCCAAGAGAAGGGAAATTTTTAGTTTGGATATGTGCTGTGAAGAGGGACGCCACCAGGGGGCAGCACAGAGCTGACAAATTATACATGGTTGGGGATATTTTTGATTTCTCATGACCACATAAAATGGTTGCACCTACATTTTTTTTTACACACTTGATAGGCACATGTTAGCATCTACTTACCAGACTTAGGGTTCTTATAGACAGCCATCATAGGAGAAAGTTCCCTGATGAACAAAAACAGATCCAGAGACAGAGAAGCATGGGTCAGGTGCTCAAACCTCTGAGGGAAGGCAGGGGAGGGTGGAGGTCAGGGGGAGAGATCAACCAAAGGACTTGTATGCATGCATATGAGCCTAACCAGTGGACACAGACACGGGGGTGGGGGGGAGAGGGGGAGGGCATGAGTGGGGGGGATGGAGGGGCAATGGGGGAATAAGGACACATAAGTAATACCTTAATCAATAAAGAACAAAAGTCCCCTTACAATAGGTAGCATTACACCTGAATCAAAAAATTGATTCTAAGGAAACAGAAGTGGCGTTCCAAATTCTCTGTCCGCAACTTTCAAAATACATGTCCCACTCTTTTATTTTTTTAATATACATTTTATTGATTTTTCACAGGGAGGAAGAGAGAGGTACAAAGAGTTAGAAACATCAATGAAACATCCATCAGCTGCCTCCTGCACGCCCCCTACTGGGGATGTGCCGGTAACCAAAGTACTTGCCCCTGACCAGTATTGAACCTGGGACCTTTCAGTCCACAGGCTGATGCTCTGTCCACTGAGCCACACTGGTTTCAGCCCCACTCTTTTTTTTTTTTTTTAAAGAATATATATATTTTTAATTGATTTCAGAGAGGAAGAGAGAGGCAGAAGCATCAACAAGAGGAAATCATGGATTGGCTGCCTCCTGCACATTGGACATAGCCTGCAACCAGGGATGTACCCTTGACTGGAATCGAACCTGGGACCCTTCCATCTGCAGGCCGACGCTCTACCCACTGAGCCACACCGGCCAGGGCTTGTCCCACTCTTTTAGCCAGCATTGTAGCTGGGTGCTTTTCAGTGGTTTTGGTCACATCGTCAGTGTTCTAGTAGGTGGACAATTTGGGCAAGGGATGCCAACACTTGTTTTTTTTGTTGTTGTTTTTTTTACAATTTTTCAAGTGTGGTTGAAATGTTTACCACCACCTGTCAGAAACCTGTACCTCCTTCCCCAGCACCATCTGTCTTCCCCAGTTGACTTGGCCCACTGCCACTTTTTCCAGGCCACATTTCTTTCTTTCTTTTTTTAAATATGTGTCTATTTTTTACTGATTTCAGAGAGGGAGAGAGAGAGATAGAAACCGCCTTCATGAGAGAGAACCATAGATCGGCTGCCTCCTACACACCCCTCACTGGGGATCGAGCCTCCAACCCGGGCCTGGGCCCTAACGGGGACTTGAACCCTGACCTTCTGGTTCCTAGGTCGACGCTTAACCATGGAGCCATACCAGCGGAGCCGGTATACATTTCTTGCAGAAATCTAGAAGAAAATCCCCTTGGCAACTCAGGTGGCTTCTACAAATATTACCATCAAGAGCTCTTTATCCCCCTTTGAAATGCTACCATTGGATTTGGGCATGAAACATTGAAACATAGGAGGGCCGAAACTGGTGTGGCTCAGTGGATAGAGCATCGGCGGACTGAAGAGTTCCGGGTTGGATTCCGGTCAAGGGCATGTACCTTGGTTGTGGGCACATCCCCGGTGGGGGGTGTGCAGGAAGCAGCTGAGCGATGTTTCTCTCTCATCGATGTTTCTAGCTCTCTGTCCCTCTCCCTTCCTTTCTGTTAAAAATCAATAAAATATATTAAAAACAAACAAAAATAAACATGGGAGGAAGGGGGGCTCATTTCTAAGCTCCACACGAGATGCCCCACAAGGTGCAGACAGATATTCTCGGGTCTAAGGAAGTGTGACCCAAGCCTCAGTTTTGAAAGCTTCCTACTCCACAGTTTTTTTTAAAAAATGTATTTTGTCAAGACCGGTTTGGCTCAATGGATAGAGCGTCGGCTTGGGGACTGAAGGGTCCCGGGTTCGATTCCAGTCAAGGGCATGTACCTTGGTTGCGGGCACATCCCCAGTGGGGGGTATGCAAGAGGCAGCTGATCGATGACTCTCTCTCATCGATGTTTCTAACTCTCTAACTCTCTCCCTTCCTCTCTGTACAAAATCAATAAAATATATTTAAAAATAAATAAATAAAAAATGTATTTTATTGATTTTTTTTTTTTTTTTTACAGAGAGGAAGGGAGAGGACTAGAGAATTAGAAACATCCATGAGAGAGAAAAACGCACTCTATCCATTGAGCCACACTGGTTAGGGCCTCCACAGTTTTTTTTATCTGGAAAAGCTGAAGGAGGTCTGGAAGGCAGATATTCCTGGGAGGCCAAAAGGGCCAAACCAATAGACCTCCTGAATAAAACAACAGCCATCCCCCAACCCCAACAACGAAAACCTGCTTCAGAGGAGGCGTGAGAACGGGACGGGGTTCCAATCTTTTCAACGAAGAAATGCCAGGAGCCCAGGGGACAGTGGCCATGATTTTAGGATGACTTCACGGAGACTGCACATCACCAAAAGCTGCCAGGAGCCCCGGCCTGCGTGGCTCAGCGGATAGAGCTTCGACCTGCGGACTGAAGGGTCCCCGGTTGATTCCCAGTCAGGGCACATGCCTGGGTGCCTGGGTTGTGGGCTCCATCCCCAGTGGGGGGCGTGCAGGAGGCAGCTGATCCATCAATTAATCTCATCATTGGTGTTTCTCTCTCTCTCCCTCTCCCAACCTCTCTGACATCAATAAAAGAAAAAAGCAAAAAGCTGCCACGAACCAGAGGCTGCCTCGGGGGAACCTGCCACCCGCAGACCCGGGCATCTGGGCACAGGTGCGCGGTCCCCGCCCCGCGCCGCCGGGACCCCCTCCTGCGCATCACGCAGCGGCACCTCCTGCATGGGGGCGGGGGGCGGCGGGGCGATCAGCAGACACAAGGTCTCCACAGGCTCCTTGCGGGTGGGCGGTCCGGAGAGGACGCGGAGACAGTGTGGTCCCCCCTCTCCACTCCCCTCAGGAACTGACAGGTCCCCGCAGCCGGCGCTCCGGGCGTCCGCGAGGCTCTGGACGGCGCCTCGGCCGCGCGGCGGGAGGGGGCGTGCGCGTGCGCGGGGGTGGGGGGCTTTGCCCGCGCGGCGGGAGGGGGCGTCCGCGTGCGCGAGGGGGGTCCTCGGCCGCGCGAAGGGAGGGGGGCGTGCGCGTGCGCGGGGGGGCGCTAAAGCCGGGGGCGTGCGCTTGCGCGGGGGGCGCCGGGGGCGGGTGGGTGCGCGTGCGTGGGGGCCGCACGGTGGGGGGAGTGCGGAGGCCGCGCGGCCAGCGCGCAGGGGCCACTGCGCAGGCGCGGGCCCCGGAGAGCGGGCGGGCGGCGCGAGGCGTGAGGGGAGCCCGGCGCGCGAGCGGTGGCGGCCGCCGCTGCAGAGGCGCGCGACGCGGAGCCCGGCAGGTACGTGTCCCCGCGGCTGGCGGGGCGGCTGGCCTCCTCACGCGGGGCCGGGGCAGGGAGACCGGGGGGCCGGGCCGCCTCCTCCCGCGGGGCCGGGGGCCGGGGGACCGGGCCGCCTCCTCACGCGGGGCCGGGGGTCTGGGCCGGGGGACCGGGGACCCGGGGGCCGGGCTGACCGCTGACCTTCCCCCGGGGCCGGTGCGCGTGCCGCCGGCCTGGAGGCAGCGGAGCGGGGCCTCGCCGGCCGCCCCGCGTCCTCGTCCGTCTCTGCAGCCGCCGGGTCAGTCCGGCCGCGGCGCCCGGCGCGTCCCCGCCTCCCGGGCACCTCGCGTGTCGCCGCAGCCCGAGGCCGGGGCGCCGGCTGCGGGGCCTGGAGCCGCGGCCCCGGCGCAGCCGCTGCGCCCGGTGCGGGGTCGCCACCTGTTGGCAGCCGGAGCCCGGAGCCCGGAGCCCGGAGCCGCCGTCGCCGCCGTCGCCGCCGCTGTGCTCCCGCCCTGAGCCCGCGGTGCCCTGTCCCCGCTCCTCCGCCCCCCGAGACGCGGGTTGTCCACGTTCCCCGCAAACACTCCGGGCGGAGGAGCGGGAGCGCGGCCGGGACGTGGCCCCCCGGGTGCGGGGCTGCGGCCGGGACCCCAGCAAACACATACCATCCGGAGGGGACCCCGTTCTATTTTATTTCCCCCCCAAAGGATACATTTCTTTTTTCTTTTTTTTAAACCAATTTATTTCAGAGAAGAAGGAGGGGGAGAGAGAAGCATCCGAGGTGAGAGAGGATCACGGACCCAGCTGCCTCCTGCACGCCCCCTACTGGGCAGCGAGCCCGCAACCCGGGCCTGGGCCCTGACCTTGGGGTCATAGGTCACGCTCAACCACTGGGTCAAGGACACATTTAGTTTCCCCCCCTTTTTTTTTCTTGTGGAAATATTACCTAAGTGCCGAAACCGGTTTGGCTCAATGGATAGAGCGTCGGCCTGCGGACTGAAGGGTCCCGGGTTCGATTCCGGTCAAGGGCACGTACATTGGTTGCGGGCACATCCCCAGTAGGGGGCGTGCAGGAGGCAGCTGTTCCATGTTTCTAACTCTCTCTCCCTCTCTCTTCCTCTTTGTAAAAACTCAATAAAGTGTATTTAAAAAAAAAAAAAAAAAAGAAATATAGCCTAAATCCCGTTCCTTCCTCCCCAATTAATCCTCACCACCCCCCCAGGCCATCACCCCTCTATGGTCTGTGCCGTGGGCATGCATATGTGCACCAAGGTCTCCCTCTGTCACCCGCTATGGTTTGTGCCCCAGGGCATGCATATATGCACACAGGGTCCCCCGCCTTCCCTCTGAGGTTCCATGTCTCTCGATCCATTCCGTTCATCCCTCTATTTTGTTACTTGGACTCCACATAGGAGTGCAATCGTGGGATGCGTGTCTTTCTCTGACTGACTTACATCACTCAGCGCGGTGCTCTCGGGTCCCCCCATGCCACGTTTTCTTAGGGGTGTGTGTGTGTGTGTGTGTGTGTGTACGAACGTGTGTGCGTGTGCCATGCTGCACGCTCTCGTGTCATCCCTGCGACCCGCCTGTGATCTCTAGGAGGGAGCTGAGACGGAGGAAGGTTAGGGAACCTGCCCAAGGTCAAGGTCAGGGCCAGGAGGAGGATGCAGACTCCCGGTGCATCATCGGTGTATCGGGCAGCGGGGGGTGCTGGAGCGGGGGCCTTGGGCGACACTGTTAACCCCTTAACCCCAGTGCCGCTGCTCCATCCACACCCTCACCGAGATCAGCTTATGCATGAGCGCACTGTCTTGGATTTTCCATTTCGTAGATTCCACACCGACCTCTGTGGCTTCCCGCGAAGAGAAGCTGTTGTACAGTGGGTCTGTGTGGAATTTTTGAGGTGGCACTGAGCCTATAAAAAAAAAAAAAAAATGTGGCCGAAACCGGTTTGGCTCAGTGGATAGAGCGTCGGCCTGCGGACTAAAAGGTCCCAGGTTTGGTCAAGGGCATGGACCTTGGTTGCGGGCACATCCCCAGTGGGGGGTGTGCAAGAGGCAGCTGATGGATGATTCTCTCTCATCGATGTTTCTAACTCTCTATCCCTCTCTCTTCCTCTCTGTAAAAAATCAATAAAATATATATATATTTAAAAATGTGCCATAGCCAGTTTGTCTCAGAGTGTTGACCTGCAGACTGAAGGGTCCCGGTTTCAATTCCGGTCAAGGGCACATGCAATGGTTGCAGGCTCGATCCCCAGTGGGGGCGTGAGGGAGGCAGCCGATCAATGATTCTCATCGTTGATGTCTCCATCTCTCTCTCCCTCTCCCTTCCTCTCTGACAGCAATAAAAAATATATATTTTTTAAAAATGGGGTCCAGAATGCTTCCGTTCGTCTCTCCCAAACAAGCGGTTTATGTTGAAAAATAAAGGTTTGGCTCGGCTGATAGAGCGATGGCCGGCGACAGAGAGGTCCCGGGTGTGATTGGGGCGTGGACATCCGTTGCAGGCTCCATCCTGGGTCCTGGTTGGGGTGTGTGTGTGGAAGGCAACCGATCCATGTGTCTCTCCCACATTGATGTTTCTCTCCGAGTCTCTCCCCTTCCCTTCCATTCTCTAAAAATGAATGGGAAGCCCGGCTGGTATGGGTCAGGGGCTGAGCATTGACCTAGGAACCAGGAGGTCACGGTTCGATTCCCGGTCAGGGCACAAGCCTGGGTTGTGGGCTCCATCCCCAGTGTGGGGCGTGCAGGAGGCAGCCAATCCGTGCTTCTCTCTTCTCATGGATGTTTCTCTCTCTTTTCCTCTCTGAGATCAATAAAAATAAGTTTTTAAGAAAATGAATGGAAAAATATCCTTGGGTGAGTGTTAAAAACAGAGAGTTCAAAAATACAGTTTTCCTTCAGGTTTAAATCTATAAATTGAATACACACCAGGTAGAGCCATCCCACTAGTTTTTCGTTATCGAACCCTACTCCGGCCTGTGGGTCTCCCTGCACGCCATCTCTGGTCTCGCTGGCCATCATAGGACCAGCATTGCTATCGTAGGCATTCATGCTTCCCTTGGACCCTCCTCTGCCTCTCTGTACGTACAGCAGTGATTCATGCGACAGTCTTGGAATGTGTGCATTCAACTATGGATGTATAGTCCATGTGTTTTTACAAATGCGTTATTATAATGCAGGTATTGGCTTAGTGGTAGAGCGTCGGTCTGCGGACTGAGAGGTCCCGGGTTCGATTCCGGTCAAGGGCACATACATTGGTTGCGGGCACATCCCCGGGGTGGGGGGTGCAGGAGGTGGCTGGTCGATGTTTCTCTCTCATCGACGTTTCTGGCTCTCTATCTCTCTCCCTTCCTCTCTGTAAAAAATCAATAAAATATATATTTTTAAAAAATACATTTTTATTGACTTAAGAGGGAAAGGAGAGGGAAACAGACATATCAATGATGAAAAAAAAATTTATCATCTGCCTCCTGCATGACCCCCCTGACCCCGGGGATTAACCCACAGCTTGGGCAAGCTCCCTGCCTGGGAGTTGAACTGCGACCTCCTGGTTCATAGGTCAACGCTTAGCCACTGAGCCTCGCCAGTCAAGGCCAGATGTTGGGTTTTGCTACACTCTCCTAGCAGTTCTCATAGACGTGAGATTGCTCTGGTTATGGCAGTGGCACATTGAACCAATGGGGCTACATCCTGTCATGCTCAGCTCCCGTATTTGAGATGGTAGTGAGAAAGGTGTACGGATCGTGTGTTTGAAAATTACTTCCGCCGAAACCGGTTTGGCTCAGTGGATAGAGCGTCGGCCTGTGGACTGAAAGGTTCCGGGTTCGATTCCGGTCAAGGGCATGTACCTTGGTTGCGGGCACATCCCCAGTATGGGCTGTGCAAGAGGCAGCTGATCGATGATTCTCTCTCATCGATGCTTCTAACTCTCTACCCCTCTCTCTTCCTCTCTGTAAAAAGTCAATAAAATATATATTTATAAAAAAAAAAAAAAGAAAAAAGAAAAAAAGAAAATTACTTCCCATGGCAGTTACAGCTCCCGGGGATAAGCTGGTGAGTGCTGTGAGGCAGGGAACATAGACTCGTAAATCCCGAAAGCTCTGTTTTCCACCGTGGGCGCTGTGACTGGGTTTGGGCCATCCGGACGCTCCTTTTCCTCACGCTGTGCTGTTGGCAGGAGAGCGATCGTGCGGCTGGCGTAGCTCCTGGCAAACACTGGGCTTCGGAAGAGCACGGTCCCCAGTGCTTATGGGAATGAGTGCTGGAGTCCTTCTGCCCCCGGGATGTCCAGTCTGTGATCGGAATAGCTCGAGCGGAGTCCTGATGTCGCTGGGAAGAAGCAGACGCCAAGAGGGGTGCTGGTTCCTTCCTGTGTGGGGAGGAAGTGGGGCTCTCCATGGGGACATCGCTGTCTTTTCCAGTCAGACATCTCATCATTGGAGAGCACCCACGCCCTACCTGGTGTGGCTCAGTGGATAGGGTGTCTGCCTGCAGACGGAAGGTTCTGGGTTCGATCCATGCTTGGATGCTTGGATTGTGGGCTTGATCCCCAGTGTGGGGTGTGCAGGAGGCAGCCGATCCATGACTCTCTCTTGTCATTGATGCTTCTTTGTCTCTTCCCTTCCTCTCTCTGAAATCAATACACACACACACTGGTGGCCCGGGGCACAAAATTCATGCATGGGTTGGGGGAGGGTGTCCCTCAGCCCAGCCTGCACTCTCTCCAATCTGGATCCCCTAACTGGCAGTCAGACATCCCTCTGGCAATCCAGGACCGCTGGCTCCTAACTGCTCACCTGCCTGCCTGCCTGTCTGATTGCCCCTAACCACTCTGTCTGCCAGCCTGCTTGCCCCCAACTGGCCCCCCTGCTGGCCTGCTCTCCCTGCAACTGCCCTCCCCTCCTGGCCTGACCGCCCCTAACCACCTCTGCCTCAGCCCTGCCCCTATAGCTTTGTCGGGAAGGTCTCCAATTAGCAAATTAGCATCTTACCCTTTTATTAGTGTGTGTGTATGTATGGCACCCAGGAAGTAGGCTAGCCTGCTCTCTCCCATTCAAGCAGAATTGTATTTAATGCAGAGCTGAGCACCCTTTTTGGTGAAGTGGTCAATTCGAGGAACATAAAACGTTTCTGAACTACATTATTTTTTTTTCTCCTTCAAACATATTTAAACGGGAAAACCATAGGGAAACTATAGATGCTTAAGCATTATTTTTTAATTCCCCTCACCAAGTGTTTTTTATTTTTTGTGGAGGTAGGAAGAGAAACTAAACATTTTCCGGCTCTATGCCCGCCATCCATCGAGGTGCCTTGCTGTAATGCACGTTTCTTTTTTGTGTGTTTTTTTTAGTGTTTTTTTAAAAAAATTTTTAAATATATTTTATTGATTTTGTACAGAAAGGAAGGGAGAGAGATAGAGAGTTAGAAACATCGATGAGAGAGAGTCATCGATCAGCCGCCTCTTGCACACCCCCTACTGGGGATATGCCCGCAACCAAGGTACATGCCCTTGACCGGAATCGAACCCGGGACCTTTCAGTCCCCAAGCCGACGCCCTATCCACTGAGCCAAACCGGTTTCGGCATGTTTTGTGTGTGTGTTTTTTTTAATATATTTTATTGATTTTGTATAGAGAGGAAGGGAGAGAGAGAGATAGAAACATCGAGAGTCATCGAACAGCTGCCTCTTGCACACCCCCTACTGGGGATGTGCCCACAACCAAGGTACATGCCCTTGACCGGAATCGAACCCGGGTCCATTTAGTCCCCAAGCCGACACTCTATCCATTGAGCCAAACCGGTCTTGACCTGTAACACACGTTTTAACTCATTGCCGAGAAAGACACCGGGAACCGCCACCATTGTCTTTCCTTGTCTGACCTCGTCTGTTTTTTTTACTTGTGGAGCTTTCTCTCCTCCTTGATTTAGTATTCTTTAAGGTGGGATTTTTCCCCTCAGTATCAACAGTCTTGACTCACAGAGGAAGTTCGCAGTCAGCTTACGTGGAAGACTTGCTTTTCATCGGGTCTTTTTTCCTCCTTGGTGGCAGCCCCTGCAGGGCTTGGGGGGCGGTGGCCTGTGTGCAGAGACCTGTGGGCTCCCCGCTCGCGGACAGCAGAATGTTCGGAAGACTTCCAAAGATCCCACCCGCTTTCCCCGGGGCCGAGTCACTGGAGGAGGAGTGCGTGGCAGGGTTGGAAGGCATAGCTTGGCCTTTTTTTTTTTTAATCCTAACCCAAGGATATGTTTTTATGGATTTTGGAACGTATATGTCCCATCTGGGGATCAAACCCGAAACCTAGGTAGGTGCCCTGACCAGGAATCGAACCTGCAGCCTTTTTGGGGCGCAGAGTGATGCTCCAGCCAGCTGAGCCACATGGCCCGGGTCACAGCTTGGGCCTTTCAAGTGAGTGAGGAGACTGGACCCTAAATCTGTGGGGTTTTGTTTTTGTTTTTTTCCCTCCTGCAAAGGGTTAAGTGGAGGCTTTAGCATTTCCCAGGCAGGTTAACTGCGGTGTGCTTCAGGGAGGAAACCCCGTGGGTGCCCTCCCTGTGTGAGCCGGGGTGAGAGATCCGGGGCCTGAGCACCCCAGCCTGAGGCCCTTCTGGCCCACGCAGCCCTGTATCCTGGCTCCCGTGATCTGCCGTTTGCCGTGGTCCTTGAGCTGAACACAGGATGGCACCGGTGGGCTCGTGTGGCCCTTTCCGACTCATGCCCTGGATGCTGGAGGGAGGAACGGTTCTGGGGTGAAGTCTCCCCCAAACGGCTGCTCAGCCACGGGGAGGCCTCCTTCTGCCCCTTCTCTCTCCCTGCCACGTTCCTGCTGCTCCAGGCGACCCGGATTACCCAGCAGGAGAGGCTTCCCTGCAAAAACACAGCCTCCCTGACGCTCTTCGGCCTGGCTACAGAAACCAGCCAGTAGCCAGGCCGGGCCGGCAGCGGAACAGAGAATGTCGATCTGTCCGCCGGCCTTCTGCAGCCCCGGGTCCGGAGTCCAGGCTGCGACCGGGCAGCTGTTCTCTGCATCTCAGTCTCACGTCATAACACAGACTTCCGGCTGCTTTCGGGCCCAAAAAAAAGCAAGTTCTTTCCTCCTGTCCCCTCAGCCGCCCACTCCCACTCCAGAATTGCCGTTTCGTCCAGGTAATGCCCCGCTTAAGGTGAGTGACAGCCCTCCCCTCAGTGGCTTCCCTTGAAATAGGTCTTGGATCTCACCGAATTAGATGCAGTGATTTAAAATATGAGCTTCCTGACACGTGCTCATTCTCCCTTAAACACGACTACTACAACGTGTGTGTCTCGTCCTTCGAAACAGCAGAGAGAACCGTGTGATCTCTCCGTATGACAGCGTCCCGTTGCTTCGGGGCCTCCTCGGAGGACAGGCCGGAGAATGTCCCTCCTGTCCTCTCCCTGTGTGTCACCGCCCTCCGGATGTCCTACAAGGAGCCCGTCCCTCCCACCCGCCTGCTGGAACGGAACGCCTGAAGGTCGCTGGGGTGGCCGAACCCCGTCCGTCCTTGGCGGTTTCTCAGATTTCGCTGCTGATAGCTCCGCAGGCCGCCTGCTCCTTGAGATGCCCCCTGTGGCCGCTCCTCCGAGGTCTCTGTCCGCGTCCTCCGGGGTGCGGGGAGCCGTCTGCAGAAGGGGCTGTGTGTGCGCGGGCTGTCCCCAGGGTGTTGGTTTAATGTATGCATAGATATGTATATGTGTATATGTATGTATATGTATGTATACTTAAATATTTTATTGATTTCAGAAGGAAGGGAGAGGGAGGGTGGAGAGAGAGAAACATCCACGATGAGAGAGAATCATGGATCAGCTGTCTCCCGCCCGCCCCCCACTGGGGATCAAGCCAGCAACCCTGGCGTGTGCCCTGATCGGGAAGGGAATCGAATCATAACCTCTTAGTTCATGGGTTGTCACTCAACCCTGAGCCAACTGGCCGGGCCCTCGCAGGGTTTGAATCCTGACTGGAGCGCTTGTAATGGTGTGACAGTGACTCACCACTCCCCGTGCCTCAGTTCCCTCCTCAGTGCAGTGGGGAGAAGAGGGGCTGTGCCCCAGGGCTGTCAGGAGTGAGCCCAGCGAAGTGTCACCTGTTGGCATCCTCCTCAGACCCCCCCCCCCCGATATTTTTCTCTCATTGGTGTTTCTTTTTCTTTTTTTTTTCTTTTTTAAATGCTTTTATTTTATTTTACTTATTTATTTTTTATATATATTTTATTGATTTTACACAGAGAGGAATTGAGAGGGACAGAGAGTTAGAAACGTCGATGAGAGAGAAACACCGACCAGCTGCCTCCTGCACACCCCCCACTGGGGATGTGCCCGCAACCAAGGTACATGCCCTTGACCGGAATCGAACCCGGGACCTTTCAGTCCGCAGGCCGACGCTCTATCCACTGAGCCAAACTGGTCCCGGCTCTCATTGGTGTTTCTAACTCTCTATCCCTCTCCCTTCCTCTCTGTACAAAATCAATTAAAAATATATTTAAAAAAAGAAATAAGGAGATGTGCACAGTTAAAAGAGTTACAGAATCTAGACCATCTTACCCCGAAGTTCTCAGGTCTGAATGCAACGGCACGTGCCGGGCTGGTTCGGTCCCCCTGGGGTGTCTTGGCCGGAGCTGTGTTTAAGTGCCCAGATACTCCCAGAGTGGCTTTGACAACACGTGTGTTACTCCAAAATGCCGTTTCTGGAGAAAGACCATTGGTTGCCGGTGGAGGGGGGCCGGCTGCCCCCCAGAGGCTCTGCGACATGACCAGCAGGTGCTTCAGGTGTGAGGTAGGAACGCCAGGGGCTCCGTGCTTTGTAAGGGGCCCCCCTACAACGCTCAGGGGTTTGTGGCTGTCAGGAAGTTTACCTGTGGGCTTGTGGCTTAGAACCCACCTCCAGCCATCGCCGGTTTGGCTCAGTGCGGTGGTCGGCAAGCTGTTAGTCATCAGAGCCAAATAACAGCACAACGATGGAAATTTCTTTGGAGAGCCACATTTTTTAAACTTAAACTTCTTCTGACACCATTTCTCCAAAATAGACTCGCCCAGGCCGTGGTATTTTGTGGAAGAGCCACACTCAAGGGGTCAAAGAGCCGCATGTGGCTCGAGAGCCGCAGTTTGCCGACCGCGGGCTCAGTGGATAGAGCATCAGCCTGCGGACTGAAGGGTCCCGGGTTTGATTCTAGTCAAAGGCATGGACCTGGGATGCAGGCTCCTCCCTGGCCCACTCCCTGGTCAGTGTGCATGCAAGAGGCAACCAATCAGTGTATCTCTCCCTGTCTTTCCCTCTCTCTTCCACTCTCTCTAAAAATCAGTGGGAACATATCCTTGGGTGAGGATTAAAGCAAACAAACCCCCCCCCCCCCCCCCGCCCCAACGGACAGTCTTTGTTCTTTCTAAAGGCAGGAGCGTTCCTATAGACTGAAAGCAGCCATGTCATTCACTTCCTGAAAAGCATCAAGGTTCTCTCTCTTTTTTTTTTATATTTTTATTGATTTTTCAGAGAGGAAGGGAGAGGGCTAGACAGTTAGAAACATCGATGAGGGAGAGACATCGATCAGCTGCCTCCTGCACACCCTCTACTGGGGATGTGCCTGCAACGAAGGTACATGCCCTTGACCGGAATCGAACCCGGGACCCTTCAGTCCGCAGGCCGATGCTCTATGCAATGAGCCACACCGGTTTTGGCAAGGTTATCTCTTGTTACTCTCCTTTTTCAAAGCTCACTCCCCGAGCTCTGGAAAGAAGCCTCGCACGGAGGCATCGGACTCCTGGCATCCAGCCCCAGCTGCTCCTCAGACGGAGTCCTGCCCCGGACGGGGCCCTTTGCTCTCCCGGACCCTGACGCCCTTTCGTGCTCAGTGGTGGGACTGGCTCTGTGGTGCAGGGGTCCCAGAATGACTCCTCTACCGCAGACCAAGCTGCGCCCCAAGCAGGCGGGAGAGGAACTCCTGGAGGCTTGCTGGGCACGCTGTGCTTCGGCGGGGTTTGCTGGAAAAGGGAAGAGTAGACGGATGGCGTTTGGCGGGGGAAGCCTGGGGCAGCCGAAACCCTTCATTCTGATGAGAGAGAATTGGGGTCGGCTGGCAGCGCCAGCGGGGCCTGCCTCGGGGTGATCAGTGTCACGTCGTGGGCAGAGGCAGTGTGTGCCACAGCGGCTCACCTGGCACGGCTGGCCTGGGGCAGGCAGGTAGCGCCCTCGTGTTCAACTGCGCCCTGGGCTCCAGCGCGGTGTCAGAGGACCGCCGGGCTGGGGCCTGTGGGCACGAGGTCTCTGAGTGGACCACACTCGGCGGGAAGCCCGGGCCCAGGGCCAGGGACACAGACGGTGGCCCCTACCCCCCATTCTATGTATAAACACTGTCACCGTTCTAGGGGTACCTTTCGTTTTGTTTTTTCATCCCTCATTTTAATATCTCAGGCTAACATTTTCAATTGGGATGTTATGGTCACTATTTTTTTTTCAAATATATTTGTATTGATTTCAGAAAGGAAGGGAGAGAGAGAAAGAGAGAGAGAGAGAGGAACATCAGTGAGGAGAGAGAACCATGGATTGGCTGCCCCTTGCACCTCCCCTGCTGGGGATCGAGTCTGCAACCCGGGGATGTGCCCTTGATCGGGAATCGCACCGTGACCTCCTGGTTCACGGGTGGCCATTCCACCCCTGAGCCACGCTGGTGGGCATGTTCTGGTTACTGTTGCTGCGTAACGAATTGTCCCCAAACATAACGGGATGTGATGACTCAGGCCACCTGGCCTGGACTTGCGGAGCTGGAGACAGGGACGATTCTGGTCCCTGGGGTGGAGCAGGGTCGGTCCCCTCTTCTGTGCTTGCTGGGAGGCGCCCCGACTCCCGCTGGCACCCCTGTAACTGACGGCTGATGCTGGGCCCGGTGTGTGGGATAGTGGAGGAGAGACTTTCTCTCCTTTCCGCTCGTGTGCGGCCAGGTGTCTGTTTCCTGTGAGCTTGCTTAGCATGATTTAGCTGGTGGCGCTAAGGCTGACTCAGCGTGGAGAGGAAGAGAACTCGAGGCCTCCTCCTGCCACGTGGTCAGGGCGCCAAGCCCCAGCCAGGCCCGAGCCTTCCTGGCAAACAGCGTGGGGACATTGTGCTTCTCCCTCCGTTTGAAATCCGGGGATGCTCCTGTTGCACAGAATTTCTTCTTGGCACTTACGTGGGGCGGACTCTGGCTGGAGGGCTCCTGCGTGCCACGAGGGGGACGGCCCTCAGCGCCTGTGTAGGTTCCCGGGGGCTTCTGTAGCCCAGAATCCGGACGGGGCGGGTTAAAGAGTAGACGGGTATTGTCTTGCAGTCCTGGAGGCCAGAGGGGCAAGGTCAGGGTGGGCCATCCGCCCTCTGGAGACCAGGGGGACCCTCCCTCACCTCTCCTGGGCTCTCAGCAGTCCTCGGCTGGTGGCGGCGTCTGCCTCCACGTGGCCTCTCCCTGCGGCCTCAGGAGGACGCTGTCACGGGGCGCGGGGCCCACCCCAGTCCAGGATGACCTCGTCTAACCGATTGCAGAGTCTGTTTCTCAGGAAAGCCCCGTCCTGAGGTTCTGTGACGTGGGGTCGCCCTCCTCAGCCACTGCGCCTCCTGAAATGGAGGAAGCGCTGGGCGGCCGAGCCCGAGGCAGTGAGTCAGCCCAGCACCGATCGCGGGGCCGGGTGTGAGTGCCAGAGGCCTTGGTTAGCGTCCAGGGACACAACCCGGGGCAGCAGGGATCGCAGTGGGGTCTCCTGGTCCCGTCCAAAGGCACCGTTCCAACAGCACCGCCCGCCCGCCGCGGATCGCCTGCCTTCTCTGACTGAGATCGCCCTGCGATGGGCCGCCAAGCCCTCTGTGCCTGCGGCGTGGCCACCTGGCCCCTGGCCCCTGGCCCCGGCCCTTCCAGCTATGGCTCCCACGGACACCGGGACGGTTCCGGAGCCCCTTTCTCCGGCTCCTCCCCGGGCTGCTCCTCACCCCCCCTCCCGGCAGCCCCCCAGCCCCAGCAGAGCCGCCGCCCGTGGGGACACAGCACTCCTGGCGCCGTCTTCAGTGGTGAACCGTGACGCACGCCTGTGTGGGTTTCCTTCTGTCCTCCTTCTCCATCGGAGGACAAGCGTGTCCCGGGCCCCCGAGCTCCCTCCTGGCCCGCTCACTCACACCCCGTTACTCTTCTGCAGAGGAAGCCCCCCCCCCCCCCCACGGGGGCAGAACGGCCATCTCCCCCGCAGCCGCTCCGGAGCCGGGCTGTGCGGGCAGGAGGGAGCCGTTGCTGGGCGCCTGGTGTCAGATGGACTGGTCCCGGTCCAGGCCCGCTGCTCACTGACCGTGTGCTCTGCCTCCCGAGCCCTGCTCTGTGAACTGTAACAGCTCCGTAAATCGGGCCTAAAACGTACACTTGGAAGTTATTGTAAAAACTCAGTGAGAATTCCTGCGCCAGCCCATCCTCCGTGCTATGGGCAGAACCCACGGCACACGGATAGCACGTGCCGGTCCATGGCACCGTGTAGATTCGGGAAAATGGGCCCTAAACCACGTGACCATCATCACGCCTTTCCCTCCAGGTGGTGTGCTCTCTCCTCACGTACCTGCTCTTCCTCCACCTCAGTGCTGGCCACCTGCACTCTGGCCCTCCCTGCTGTGTCAGAACTCACACGGTCCGCCTCCTCATCTCTGTTGGCTCAGCAAACTCGAGGTGTGCCTCCCTCAGCCCCTAGCCCCTCCCTCAGCCCCTCAGCCCTCCCTCAGCCCCCCAGCCCTCCCTCAGCCCCTAGCCCCTCCCTCAGCCCCTCAGCCCTCCCTCAGCCCCTCAGCCCTCCCTCAGCCCCTCAGCCCTCCCTCAGCCCCTCAGCCCTGCCTCAGCCCCGCATTCCTCCCTCAGCCCCTCAGCCCTCCCTCAGCCCCGCATTCCTCCCTCAGCCCCGCAGCCCTCCCTCAGCCCCGCATTCCTCCCTCAGCCCCGCATTCCTCCCTCAGCCCCGCAGCCCTCCCTCAGCCCCGCAGGCCCTCCCTCAGCCCCGAAGCCCTCCCTCAGCCCCGCAGCCCTCCCTCAGCCCCGCAGCCCTCCCTCAGCCCCGCAGCCCTCCCTCAGCCCCGAAGCCCCTCCCTCAGCCCCGCAGCCCTCCCTCAGCCCCGCAGCCCTCCCTCAGCCCCGCAGGCCCTCCTCAGCCCCCAGCCCCTCCCTCAGCCCCGCAGCCCTCCCTCAGCCCCTCAGCCCTCCCTCAGCCCCACAGCCCTCCCTAAGCCCCGCATTCCTCCCTCAGCCCCGCAGCCCTCCCTCAGCCCCGCAGGCCCTCCCTCAGCCCCGCAGTCCTCCCTCAGCCCTGCAGCCCTCCCTCAGCCCCGCATTCCTCCCTCAGCCCCGCAGCCCCTCCCTCAGCCCCGCAGCCCTCCCTCAGCCCCTCAGCCCTACCTAAGCTCTGCAGCTTCTCCCTCAGCTCTGCAGCTTCTCCCTCAGCCCTCCCTCAGCCCCTCAGCCCCTCCCTCAGCCCCGCAGCCCCTCCCTCAGCCCTGCAGCCCTCCCTCAGCCCCGCAGGCCTCCCTCAGCCCTGCAGCTTCTTCCTCAGCCCCTCAGCCCCGCAGCCCTCCCTCAGCCCTGCAGCCCTCCCTCAGCCGCATACTTTGCAGACAGGTCTGAGACCCATCAGGCCAGCAGAGGGCTTCTGTGCACGTCCGTGCGTTGGGTACCGTGACAGGATGGCAGAGAGGACACTGCCCGCTCTGCTCCTCCTCTCAAGCAAGATGGTGACTGACGCTCCACAGGAGCTGGTCTGGCCGGGGTCCGGCAGGCCCTCACTGGGCCCTCGCCTCTGGCCCCAGCCCACCAGCCTCCTCTCACTGTCTAGTCCAGGCCCTCCCCTCACGGGGGGAGCACAGCTCCCCTGGTGGCCGCCTCTGGCAGTGTCCTCAGGGCAGCTCCTCTCCCATCCTGCTGATGCTGAGCCTGTTTGGGTCTCTAACCCCACGTAGGGGGGGAAACGACTTGAAGGTCTTTCAGCTCTGCCTGCGCTCTCTGGCACAGGGACTGAGCTCTCACTCCTAGCTCTGTGCGCAGCCCCTCACCGGGTCTGGTGGAGAGAAGCAACCGCGTGTCTCCTGCGTGGGGCAGGCGGCAAGGATAACGGAGTCACACCGTGTGCGAAGAGGCACTGAGCCCAGCAGCTAGGTCACAGGGCGGGGGCGGGTGTGAAGTCACCAGCCAGCACCTCCAGAACGGCAGCAGGTTCGCTGTGCACATGGGGGGGAAGGGGGCTGTGGCCAGGGACGGGCTTCTGGGAAGCTGAGACAGAACC
This sequence comes from Pipistrellus pipistrellus, assembly GCA_903992545.1. Taxonomy (NCBI): domain Eukaryota; kingdom Metazoa; phylum Chordata; class Mammalia; order Chiroptera; family Vespertilionidae; genus Pipistrellus; species Pipistrellus pipistrellus. The sequence goes on along the minus strand of LR862377.1, from coordinate 7,255,292 downwards.
AGTGTTTGCCAGTGAGCCAGGCGGGTGTGACGGGTGGGGAGCGGGAGGGAGGTGGTGTGAGGGGTGGGGAGGGAGGGAGGTGGTGTGACGGGTGGGGAGCGGGAGGGAGGTGGTGTGACGGGTGGGGAGTGAGGGAGGTGGTGTGAGGGGTGGGGAGTGAGGGAGGTGGTGTGACGGGTGGGGAGGGAGGGAGGTGGTGTGACGGGTGGGGAGTGAGGGAGGTGGTGTGACGGGTGGGGAGGGAGGGAGGTGGTGTGAGGGGTGGGGAGGGAGGGAGGTGGTGTGAGGGGTGGGGAGGGAGGGAGGTGGTGTGAGGGGTGGGGAGGGAGGGAGGTGGTGTGACGGGTGGGGAGTGAGGGAGGTGGTGTGACGGGTGGGGAGTGAGGGAGGTGGTGTGACCGGTGGGGAGGGAGGGAGGTGGTGTGACGGGTGGGGAGTGAGGGAGGTGGTGTGACCGGTGGGGAGTGAGGGAGGTGGTGTGACCGGTGGGGAGTGAGGGAGGTGGTGTGACGGGTGGGGAGTGAGGGAGGTGGTGTGACGGGTGGGGAGTGAGGGAGGTGGTGTGATGGGTGGGGAGCGGGAGGGAGGTGGTGTGACGGGTGGGGAGGGAGGGAGGTGGTGTGGACCGGTGGGGGGGGAGGGAGGTGGTGTGACGGGTGGGGAGGGAGGGAGGTGGTGTGACGGGTGGGGAGTGAGGGAGGTGGTGTGATGGGTGGGGAGCGGGAGGGAGGTGGTGTGACGGGTGGGGAGTGAGGGAGGTGGTGTGACCGGTGGGGAGGGAGGGAGGTGGTGTGAGGGGTGGGGAGTGAGGGAGGTGGTGTGACGGGTGGGGAGTGAGGGAGGTGGTGTGACGGGTGGGGAGTGAGGGAGGTGGTGTGATGGGTGGGGAGCGGGAGGGAGGTGGTGTGACGGGTGGGGAGGGAGGGAGGTGGTGTGACCGGTGGGGAGGGAGGGAGGTGGTGTGACGGGTGGGGAGGGAGGGAGGTGGTGTGACGGGTGGGGAGTGAGGGAGGTGGTGTGATGGGTGGGGAGCGGGAGGGAGGTGGTGTGACGGGTGGGGAGTGAGGGAGGTGGTGTGACCGGTGGGGAGGGAGGGAGGTGGTGTGACGGGTGGGGAGGGAGGGAGGTGGTGTGACGGGTGGGGAGCGGGAGGGAGGTGGTGTGACGGGTGGGGAGGGAGGGAGGTGGTGTGACGGGTGGGGAGGGAGGGAGGTGGTGTGACGGGTGGGGAGGGAGGGAGGTGGTGTGACGGGTGGGGAGGGAGGGAGGTGGTTGTGACGGGTGGGGAGGGAGGTGGTGTGACGGGTGGGGAGTGAGGGAGGTGGTGTGAGGGGTGGGGAGTGAGGGAGGTGGTGTGACGGGTGGGGAGGGAGGGAGGTGGTGTGACGGGTGGGGAGTGAGGGAGGTGGTGTGAGGGGTGGGGAGGGAGGGAGGTGGTGTGAGGGGTGGGGAGGGAGGGAGGTGGTGTGAGGGGTGGGGAGTGAGGGAGGTGGTGTGAGGGGTGGGGAGGGAGGGAGGTGGTGTGAGGGGTGGGGAGTGAGGGAGGTGGTGTGAGGGGTGGGGAGGGAGGGAGGTGGTGTGAGGGGTGGGAGGGAGGGAGGTGGTGTGAGGGGTGGGGAGGGAGGGAGGTGGTGTGAGGGGTGGGGAGGGAGGGAGGTGGTATGACGGGTGGGGAGTGAGCCAGGCGGGTGTGACGGGTGGGGAGCGGGAGGGAGGTGGTGTGACCGGTGGGGAGTGAGGGAGGTGGTGTGACGGGTGGGGAGTGAGCCAGGCGGGTGTGATGGGTGGGGAGCGGGAGGGAGGTGGTGTGATGGGTGGGGAGCGGGAGGGAGGTGGTGTGAGGGGTGGGGAGCGGGAGGGAGGTGGTGTGACCGGTGGGGAGGGAGGGAGGTGGTGTGACGGGTGGGGAGGGAGGGAGGTGGTGTGAGGGGTGGGGAGCGGGAGGGAGGTGGTGTGACCGGTGGGGAGTGAGGGAGGTGGTGTGACCGGTGGGGAGCGGGAGGGAGGTGGTGTGACCGGTGGGGAGGGAGGGAGGTGGTGTGACGGGTGGGGAGGGAGGGAGGTGGTGTGACGGGTGGGGAGGGAGGTGGTGTGACGGGTGGGGAGCGGGAGGGAGGTGGTGTGAGGGGTGGGGAGCGGGAGGGAGGTGGTGTGACCGGTGGGGAGTGAGGGAGGTGGTGTGACCGGTGGGGAGTGAGGGAGGTGGTGTGACGGGTGGGGAGGGAGGTGGTGTGACGGGTGGGGAGGGAGGGAGGTGGTGTGAGGGGTGGGGAGGGAGGGAGGTGGTGTGACGGGTGGGGAGGGAGGGAGGTGGTGTGAGGGGTGGGGAGTGAGGGAGGTGGTGTGACCGGTGGGGAGCGGGAGGGAGGTGGTGTGACCGGTGGGGAGGGAGGGAGGTGGTGTGACGGGTGGGGAGTGAGGGAGGTGGTGTGACGGGTGGGGAGCGGGAGGGAGGTGGTGTGACCGGTGGGGAGGGAGGGAGGTGGTGTGACGGGTGGGGAGCGGGAGGGAGGTGGTGTGACGGGTGGGGAGCGTGTGGCCGGGCTGGCAGCTGGACATGAGTCCTGGAGGCCTGCCACTTGCTGTGGAGGAGAGCGAGTCTGGAGAGCCAGCGATGGGCTGCCTCTTTAAGAAGACTTCGGTAGCAGCCGGAGCGCCTCTGAGACGCTGAGGCAGTTTCTTAGGAGATCCTGCTCCCAGTTCCTGAGCATGTACACTGAGCATATACACATCGCGTGTAAAAGGACTTTCCCAGAGGTTCCGTCAGAGCCACAGCCGGAAGCCGTCAGCTGTCCATCACCAGGTGCAGCGCCTACAAATGGTGGGGTTTCGGTGGGATCGGTGCCCTGGCCATGAGACGCCCGGGTGGACTCACAGACAGGGTGCACAGAGCCACGCCGTGTGATCCCACCGACATGCCGTCTGAGAGCATCACGCTGACCTCCAGGAACAGAGGCCGGGCCAGCGCGGGAGCCGGGCTCCGACCCTTTCCTCACGGACCCCGAGGAGGAGAGGGAGGCCGGGAAGAGGGGCAGAGGCCCCAGATGGAAACAGAAACGGGAGAAAGACGTTTGTGGGAACACTTGAGGGTTTTTTTTTTTTTTTTTTTTTTTTAAATTTAACCCTTTGCACTCCGCTGTCCCCTCTCAGGGGACATCAGAATTCTAGCATACCACTCCGCTGTCCCCTCTCAGGGGACATTGCAGTTTATTAGTGATTACGGGGAATTGAGTTATTTCAACGCACTCCGCTGCAAAGTAGCGTCGAGTAGCTGGTAGCCAATGTCCAGAATGGTTCGGAGTGCAGAGGGTTAATAAATCTTTATTGTTCAAATTATTACAATTGTTCTTCCTTCCCCCCCCCCCATTGCTCCCCTCTACCAGTTTCCTACTCCATCCTCTGCCCTTACCCCCCCCCCCCCCTCACCCATAAGTGTAAGATTTTTGTTCAGGGGAAAAGGATGGCAGAGAGGACACTGGCACCCTTTTTTCCCCTGAAAATTGTCGCTCCACTCCCTTTCTATGCCCCTGATTCTGTTATGTTCACCAGCTTATTCTGTTCATCAGATTTTTAATTCACTTGATTTTTAGGTTCACTTGTTGATAGATATGTATTTGTTGTTCATAATTTTACCTCTGAGAGAAGACTGCTCTCGGGTTTCTCCTGCTGCCAGACAGTCCAGTTTCTCCCTGAATGAGTCTGGTACCCAAAGTCTCTCCCGGAGCTGGATTTCAGTGCAGTCGGGAGGTTTTGTTTTCCTCCCGAACAAGAAAGCTATCTGCACACTTGCTGCCCGCCCTCTCCGCGCCACGAGTAAGCCAGCTGCGTATTCAGCCGCCCACCCTTTCTGCGCACACGGGTCTCCACACCTCCACCGCTCCTCTGCGTCTGTGCCCTTTTTTCTTTCCTTCCAGTTGTAGAATTTCCACTCATCCAGCTTTCCGGTGGTTCTGATGTCTGCTCTGCCTTTCAGTTGCAGTTTTGAAATTGTTGTGTGAGGCAGCGGTACAGTTGCTTACCTATGCTGCCATCTTGGTTTCTCTATCACTTGAGGTTTTTGAGACAAGCCTTATCATTGTGATTCCTGCAGCTGAAACCTAACATTACCCGGGTTTCCTGAACACGGGTGGTGGGGAGAGCCGTGGCTCAGATGTCGGAGAGCTTGGGCCCGTCCTCCTGGCTCTTCTCCCTCAGTGTGTGACAGGAAGCTGCTGTCACTCAGACCTGTGGCTTCATCTCGCAGCCAGCGGGAGCTCCTGCGTGTTGTCCCCAGAGGACAGCCCTAGGAGCCTGTCCAGCTCCGGTGAGGAGCTTCGGTTTTCAGATGGCACGCGTAACACTCTCCGATGGTCTGCTTGCAGGGTGCCGCGCTGTGGGCCTGGGAGAAGGCACGCCGGGAAATGCTGGCCACAGGCGTCCAGGCAGCCGAGCCCCGCTAGACCCCCAGGAGCCCGAGGCTCTGGCTGCGCCTCTCACCATGAGCAACCCACAGTAAGTCCCACGGAGCCTCGCCCGGGCCAGCTGCATTGCCGACATCATTGTTTATTTTTATTTTTATTGCGTTCAGAGAGAAAGCGAGAGAAACATCCATGATGAGAGGGAATCACGGATCAGCTGCCTCCTGCACATCCCACACCAGGGATGGAGCCCCCAACCTGGGCATGTGCCCTGACTGGGAATTGAACTTGGACCTCCTGGTTCATAGGTCACCGCTCAACCCCTGAGCCACGCCAGCCAAGCAGAGCCGAATATTATTAATCTCAGAACCTGTCACCCAGGAATACCCCACTGGTCAGAAAGCTCTGTGTGTTTGGTTCATAACCCGTAGTTTCCTTGAGATCAGCAGAGAACAGCTTCAACCCAGAACCTACTTTTTTTTAAAGTGATTTTTAACTGCTGTGATTTAAAAATATATATTTTATTGATTTTTTACAGAGAGGAAGAGAGAGGGATAGACAGAAACATCGATGCTAGAGAAACATCCATCAGCTGCCTCTTGCACACCCCCTAGTGGGGATGTGCCCGCAGCCAAGGTCCATGCCCTTGACCGGAATTGAACCCGGGATCTTTTAGTCCGCAGGCCGACGCTCTATCCACTGAGCCACACTGGTTTCGGCCAGAACCTACTTTTTTAAAAACACCTGGAAGGGCTGGGGTCCCCCATAAACACCCACCCCGTTGTTTTGTTTATTGAGACACGAGAGGCCTTGCGCCTGGGTCTGTGCCGTCTGAGGGCCTTGAGTCATTTCCTAAAAGCCTCTCTCGCGGTGAGGAGCGGGTGCCTGTGCCTGCCAGGGAGCCACGGCACAGGGCAGACCCACAGACAGGAGGCAGGTGGGGCACCTGCCTGGTGGACCGGGCGCTCAGGCAGCGCCCCCTGCGGTGCTCCGTGGAGCCCGCCCTCCCCTCACTCAGCTGGACGATGGAGCCGGCGGTTCGGCTCTGGACCTCCCGTGGTTGGTTCAGTGGTGGGAACCGCGGCCTGACGCAGAGCTCCGTGGCCTCGGGTGGCAGGGGCCTGGCTGAGGGCTCTGTCGTCCTCCCGCAGGCCGGCCGCCGGAGGACTGCCCGAGGTGGAGATCATCTCCCAGCCGGGGGACGAGGACGCCAGGAGCGCGGCCGCAGGGCCGCTGGCCAGCTTTGCCTACCGGGACTTGCCCCTGGCCCCGGGCGACCTCTCCACCGCGGGCTCGCAGCTCCTGTCAAACCTGGACGAGGATTACCAAAGAGAAGGGTAGGTCTGGGCCGGCTGGGGCATCCCTCTGGAGGCACGTGGCCGAGGCGCTGAGGGGAGGGGCGACACAGCGTCCGAGTCACAGCGTCTGCGTAAGGCTGACGTTCTCCCTCAGCCCCGACCGTGCTGCGCGCTGGGGATCGGCCGCAGGGAGCGGGGCCGCCCCAGGTCACAGCCCCTGAGGAGAGGCTTGGACCCCACAGCGCTGGCCGGCCGCCTCTGCTTTGGGTCTAGAGATGCAGGTTGCTGGCTGTTTAGGAGCTGTGAAAAGTATTGGTTAGAATTACATGTTTACAGCTTGGAGCCCCTCTGCTTGTTTTCCAAACAAAAAGTGTTTTTCGGAGAGAAAGTTGCCCAACAGTTGGGAAACCATGCACCTTTTTTAAAAGCGCCACCCAGTGGCTTTCTCTGGAAACACAGTTCCTCTGAGCGCTGTGCGCAGGTTCGGCTGGACAGGGACCCCGGGAAAGGGCCAGGCAGGCAGGAGCGAGCGAGGGCGTGCTGCTCTCTGGTGGTCAGGAGCGGTAGTGCAGCCTCAAGCCTAGGCCTAGGGTCCAAGCATCTCCAACTGGAAAGGCCTTGAAGGATGCTGGTTGGGCAAGGGGCACGGCTGCAGCCTGCAGGCATCCGGGCGGGGGTGGGGGGGCAGAGGGGGGCGCACCCAGCGGGCGGGAGGAGGGAATGTGAACCAGGACCGCCAGCGCTCTGTCCCCAGCTGTAGTTTGGCAAATGGACACCGTCATTGCATTTGCTTCCGAACTGGCCTCTGCAGAGGTTCTCCCACCGGGGAGATTATGGTGAGGGGGGAGGGGAAAGGCTGGGTCCCCATCGAGGGCTCTCCGGTGGGGATGGTGGGGTCCCAGGGAAAGATCACTGGGACAGGCAGCAGTTTCCCAGCTGTGTCCTCAGGGGGCCGTCTCCACCGATGGGTGGGCACAGGGCAGGGGCCGTTGGCAGCGGGGGTCCTGCCCTGAGTGGTGGCGGCCTGTGCTTAGCTGTCTGGGCCGGGGCTGGACTACAGCGTGAGGCGGAGATGGTGCCTCTCGGGAGGAAGGCCGGGGTGCACAGCGCCTGGCGGGGCCGTGTGAGGGGGAAGCAGCTGCATGTCCGTGGGAGGGACCTGGGCTTTCGCTGGCCCCCCGAGCCTGCTCGTCGCTCCTGCTCGGCTCACGGCTGCCTCCGCGGTGGGGTCGGAGGGGAAGGGTGTGTGTCCTGCGGGCTCCGCGGGCTCCTTGGCAGCCAGAGGGCTTCCCGGAGCAGGAAGAGCAGGCAGGACGGAGCCAGGGAGGAAGCGAGGCAGAAGCACGCTGCGGGGCGGGAGCCAGGCCTCTTGGCTCCGGCTGCACCTCCCGGCGTATCCCCACATTCCACCTGCCTCCCCGATGCAGAACACAGAGCATGTGTCTGCGCGGTTCCAAAAGCTTCAGTGCACGCCTTGTCAGACACTCTTCCTGCTGCGTCTCTCCTGCAGGAAACGAGGGGCCCCCCCATTCCCTTCTCTTCGGGGTTTCAGAGTTTCAGAACCTGAGAACGTGGGCGCTGGAGCACAGCTCAGAGCGCGTCTGGTCCCCATGTGCGGACGGACTCGGAGTCGGTGCGGGAGGAGCGCCCCCAGGCCGCATGCGACAGGCCCCGCAGAGCCCGCCCGCTCCTGATGGCGGCCACGCCTGGCTTCCTTTGTCACACGTGGGGACCGCAGTTCGCGGGCACTGGGGGTGGGGTGCCTTCTCCGTCCCCCGGACCCGTGACGGTGCCGCGCTGGCAGGTGGGTGGGGCGGCAGGGTCAGGCCCCGTGGCTGTGCCTGTCCTTCCCACACCGCCCTGGTGCGGGGCCAGGCCGCGGGCTCCAGCTGCCCTGACAAGAGACCACAGACCCCGAGGCTGAAACACAGACACGTTTCCTGCCAGCTCGGGCTGGAGGCGAGAGCCAGGCACGCGTGTGGTGGTGGTGAGGCTCCGGCCCTGGCTGCACACGTGGTCCAGAGACTCCCGCCCCAGGTCTCCCTCTGCCAACAGCACACTCTTCCCTCAGGGCCACTCAGCTCATCTGACCCTACGTCCCTCCCAGGGCCCCCGCCAGAGCCGCCATCCAGTGCTGGGGCGTCAGCGTGTGAATATTCGGGGGAGGGGGGTGCGGGGAGGGGGCACAAGCATTCAGCCCAGAACCGCGCCCCCGGGCTCCATGTGCAGCCTCACGTGCTTCTTGGTGTCACTGACAGCCCTTGGCCATCCTGGCTCACATTCCCTCCTGGTCCCCTCCAGGTCCACTGAGCCCCCGTTGCCCCCACAGACAACCGCAGATACCTGGTTCTTCAGCATAATGAACCCCTCATCCTCACCTTCTCCCAGGGACGGTGTACCCCCGGCCACCACGGGGTGGCAGCAGAGCCCCTCTGAGCGCCGCCTGGAGGAGGGAGGGCGGGAGAGCAATGCAAACGTGAGGTCAGGCCCCCCAGGGACAGGGAGCTGAATTAGGGGGCTCTGGAGTCCCCAGTCATCTTTGGAGGCGCCTTGGGTCTGGACTTTGGCTAAACAGGAAAGGGGAGCGTGGCCAACCCCGGATTTGCCAAACTGCAGCTGAGAACAGAGAGAGCTGGACAGAGAAGCCTGAAAACTAGCCCCTGGCTCCCTCCCCCACACCCACCCTGTTAGGAAACCGCCTCCTCCAGGCAGCCCTCCGGGCAGCCCTGCAGGCACAGGGAGCCTGGGGGGGCTCTTCAGCGATGTGTGGGCAATGCCCAGGACCCCCCCACGGGGCATGTCAGCCACTGTGCCCCCTAAAGGGTTTGGGGGCTCGCCCCCCAAGTGGGGTGGCAGCTCCTACCTCCTGGCCTGAGGATGCAAGAAATGTGGATTCTGGGACAAGCGAATTTCAGACCTGACCCACCCTCCCTCCTTCCGGTGCAGGGCTGACGCTGGGTGGAACTTCGTTTCCCCAGTCCCCCCCGAGGCCGGGAGGCCCCACCAGCCTGTGGGTTCCTGGCAGGCATGTGTGCTGGACTCCTGGGCTTGTGTGCTGCTGGGCCTCCTCCCGGCGGGGCAGGGGAGAGGGTGCTGGGCCTCCTCCTGGGGGGGCAGGGGAGAGGGTGCTGCTGGGCCTCCTCCTGGGGGGGCAGGGGAGAGGGTGCTGGGCCTCCTCCTGGGGGGGGGCAGGGGAGAGGGTGCTGGGCCTCCTCCTGGGGGGGGCAGGGGAGAGGGTGCTGCTGGGCCTCCTCCTGGGGGGGGGGGCAGGGGAGAGGGTGCTGCTGGGCCTCCTCCTGGGGGGGGGGGCAGGGGAGAGGGTGCTGGGCCTCCTCCTGGGGGGGCAGGGGAGAGGGTGCTGGGCCTCCTCCTGGGGGGGGGCAGGGGAGAGGGTGCTGGGCCTCCTCCTGGGGGGCAGGGGAGAGGGTGCTGGGCCTCCTCCTGGGGGGGCACGGGGAGAGGGTGCTGCTGGGACTCCTCCTGGGGGGGCAGGGGAGAGGGTGCTGGCCTCCTCCTGGGGGGGCACGGGGAGAGGGTGCTGGGCCTCCTCATGGGGGGGCAGGGGAGAGGGTGCTGGGCCTCCTCCTGGGGGGCAGGGGAGAGGTGCTGGGCCTCCTCCTGGGGGGCAGGGGAGAGGGTGCTGGGCCTCCTCCTGGGGGGGCACGGGGAGAGGGTGCTGGGCCTCCTCCTGGGGGGCAGGGGAGAGGGTGCTGGGCCTCCTCCTGGGGGGGGCACGGGGAGAGGGTGCTGGGCCTCCTCCTGGGGGGGCACGGGGAGAGGGTGCTGGGCCTCCTCCTGGGGGGGCAGGGGAGAGGGTGCTGGGCCTCCTCCTGGGGGGGCACGGGGAGAGGGTGCTGGGCCTCCTCCTGGGGGGGCAGGGGAGAGGGTGCTGGGCCTCCTCCTGGGGGGCAGGGGAGAGGGTGCTGCTGGGCCTCCTCCTGGGGGGGGGGGAGGGGAGGGGGTGCTGGGCCTCCTCCTGGGGGGGCAGGGGAGAGGGTGCTGGGCCTCCTCCTGGGGGGGGGCAGGGGAGAGGGTGCTGGGCCTCCTCCTGGGGGGCAGGGGAGAGGGTGCTGGGCCTCCTCCTGGGGGGCAGGGGAGAGGGTGCTGCTGGGCCTCCTCCTGGGGGGCAGGGGAGAGGGTGCTGCTGGGCCTCCTCCTGGGGGGGGTACGGGGAGAGGGTGCTGGGCCATCCTCCTGGGGGGGCAGGGGAGAGGGTGCTGCTGGGCCTCCTCCTGGGGGGGGGGGGGGGGAGAGGGTGCTGGGCCTCCTCCTGGGGGGGGGCAGGGGAGAGGGTGCTGGGCCTCCTCCTGGGGGGCAGGGGAGAGGGTGCTGGGCCTCCTCCTGGGGGGCAGGGGAGAGGGTGCTGCTGGGCCTCCTCCTGGGGGGGCAGGGAGAGGGTGCTGGGCCTCCTCCTGGGGGGGCACGGGGAGAGGGTGCTGGGCCTCCTCCTGGGGGGGCAGGGGAGAGGGTGCTGCTGGGCCTCCTCCTGGGGGGGGGGGTAGGGGGAGGGGGTGCTGGGCCTCCTCCTGGGGGGCAGGGGAGAGGGTGCTGCGGGCCTCCTCCTGGGGGGGGGGGCACGGGGAGAGGGTGCTGGGCCTCCTCCTGGGGGGGCACGGGGAGAGGGTGCTGGGCCTCCTCCTGGGGGGCAGGGGAGAGGGTGCTGGGCCTCCTCCTGGGGGGGCACGGGGAGAGGGTGCTGGGCCTCCTCATGGGGGGGCAGGGGAGAGGGTGCTGGGCCTCCTCCTGGGGGGGCACGGGGAGAGGGTGCTGGGCCTCCTCCTGGGGGGGCAGGGGAGAGGGTGCTGGGCCTCCTCCTGGGGGGGGCAGGGGAGAGGGTGCTGGGCCTCCTCCTGGGGGGGGGCAGGGGAGAGGGTGCTGGGCCTCCTCCTGGGGGGGGCAGGGGAGAGGGTGCTGGGCCTCCTCCCGGGGGGGCAGGGGAGAGGGTGCTGGGTCTCCTCCTGGGGGGGCAGGGGAGAGGGTGCTGGGCCTCCTCCTGGGGGGGGGGCAGGGGAGAGGGTGCTGGGCTCCTCCTGGGGGGGCAGGGGAGAGGGTGCTGGGCCTCCTCCTGGGGGGGGGGGAGGGGGAGAGGGTGCTGGGCCTCCTCCTGGGGGGGCAGGGGAGAGGGTGCTGGGCCTCCTCCTGGGGGGGGGGCAGGGGAGAGGGTGCTGGGCCTCCTCCTGGGGGGGGCAGGGGAGAGGGTGCTGGGCCTCCTCCTGGGGGGGGCAGGGAAGAGGGTGCTGGGCCTCCTCCTGGGGGGGGCAGGGGAGAGGGTGCTGGGCCTCCTCCTGGGGGGGCACGGGGAGAGGGTGCTGGGCCTCCTCCTGGGGGGGCAGGGGAGAGGGTGCTGGGCCTCCTCCTGGGGGGCAGGGGAGAGGTGCTGGGCCTCCTCCTGGGGGGGGGCAGGGGAGAGGGTGCTGGGCCTCCTCCTGGGGGGGCACGGGGAGAGGGTGCGGGCCTCCTCCTGGGGGGGCAGGGGAGAGGGTGCTGGGCCTCCTCCTGGGGGGGCAGGGGAGAGGGTGCTGGGCCTCCTCCTGGGGGGCAGGGGAGAGGGTGCTGGGCCTCCTCCTGGGGGGGCAGGGGAGAGGGTGCTGCTGGCCTCCTCCTGGGGGGGGGCAGGGGAGAGGGTGCTGGGCCTCCTCCTGGGGGGGCAGGGGAGAGGGTGCTGGGCCTCCTCCTGGGGGGGGGCAGGGGAGAGGGTGCTGGGCCTCCTCCTGGGGGGCAGGGGAGAGGGTGCTGGGCCTCCTCCTGGGGGGGCAGGGGAGAGGGTGCTGGGCCTCCTCCTGGGGGGGCAGGGGAGAGGGTGCTGGGCCTCCTCCTGGGGGCGCACGGGGAGAGGGTGCTGCTGGGCCTCCTCCTGGGGGGGCACGGGGAGAGGGTGCTGGGCCTCCTCCTGGGGGGGCAGGGGAGAGGGTGCTGGGCCTCCTCCTGGGGGGGCAGGGGAGAGGGTGCTGGGCCTCCTCCTGGGGGGCAGGGGAGAGGGTGCTGCTGGGCCTCCTCCTGGGGGGGGGCAGGGGAGAGGGTGCTGGGCCTCCTCCTGGGGGGCAGGGGAGAGGGTGCTGGGCCTCCTCCTGGGGGGCAGGGGGGAGGGGGCTGCTGGGCCTCCTCCTGGGGGGGGGCACGGGGAGAGGGTGCTGGGCCTCCTCCTGGGGGGCAGGGGAGAGGGGGCTGGGCCTCCTCCTGGGGGGGCAGGGGAGAGGGTGCTGCTGGGCCTCCTCCTGGGGGGCAGGGGAGAGGGTGCTGCGCCTCCTCCTGGGGGGGCAGGGGAGAGGGTGCTGGGCCTCCTCCTGGGGGGGGGGGCAGGGGAGAGGGTGCTGCTGGGCCTCCTCCTGGGGGGCAGGGGAGAGGGTGCTGGGCCTCCTCCTGGGGGGGCAGGGGAGAGGGTGCTGCGCAGGACGGGGCTGTGGTCACGTTCTCCCGGAGGCTGAGGCAGCAGCCGCCCGTGCGGATACACAGCCCGGGCCCCGCGGGAAACTTGTCTGCACATGGGCGCTCGTTCCCGCTCCTGCCCATCCCCTCCATCCCCTTTATTCCTGTGCTTTTCCCGAGTGGGCTCCCGGCACAGTCAGAGCCCACCCGCACGGCCCAGGCTCCCTGAGGGAAGGCCGCCACCCTGGGCGCTCAGCACCCACGGGGCGGGGTTAGGGGCGTGTGGAGCAGCTGATCGCAGGCGGCGGAGTGAAGGCCCACACCCCCACACGGAGACGGTGACCCCTTCCCGAGGCCCCTGCGCCCAGTCCCGCTGTGGTCGGGGCGGTGGCTGCTCGGGCTCACGCTATTTAATGTTTCAGAACCACAGCCCCGCACCGGCGGCGGCTCCCGGGGGGGCAGGCAGCAGCTCGGGCTGCGCTCGGAGACACCGGTGCCCCACGGGAGGTGCGGAGCAGAGAGGAAGCCAGGCTGTCCCCGGGGGCTTGTCCGCAGAGGAGGCAGCTGCAGAGGAGCCGTCTTTGGGAGACCGGGTGAGGCGGCGTGTGAAGTGCTGGGCGCAGCTCCCGGCCGTCCGAAGTGCTGACGGCGTCTGTCCCGCCCAGACGTGAGGTTCCTGTCAGCGCCGCGGCCGCCCCGGAGCATTCAGTCCTGTGGACAAACAGCAGAGGCAGGGAGCGGGGCCTCGGGTGCTGTGCCGTCCAGGCCCGTCGGCATCGCAGAAGCGGAGCATCTTGGGGACGTGGGGTCCGGGGCTCCCGTCCCAGCTGTCTCAGCAGACCACACGCTCCTGGAGCGCCCGCACGGGGCTGTGAGGGGTGCCTTCGGGCGGGGGGGGGGGGTGCAGGGCTGTAGTTGGCATCCCCGTGAAGAGCTTTGCAACCAGAAGGTTCTGGCCTCTGGCCCAGCCGTGCCGCCAGGGCCAGGAGGCGGCCAGCCGGTGCCCTGACCTCATTCCATGCTGCGGCCAGGCGGCTCCGACTTCCTGGACCCTCCCTCGCTCCCTTCTTTGGGGACTTGAGGGGCGAGCCTCTCGGCGCGGGGCTGACAGGGCTGGCAGCCGGGCAGGGGCTGTGCTGTGGTCCTCTGGCCCCCGGCTTGTGAGCACTGGCTGGGACGACTTAGGGTCTCCACAGCGCCCCCTAGTGCTGCACCCTCCCCTTCGCTGGCCTGGCAGCACGCAGCCGGATCACAGCTCTGGGGCAGAGCCCAGACCCCATAGGAGCCGCCATGTGACAGGCTCCAGGCCTGCCCCCCCCTCAGAAAGGGCTGTTCGGTGCCCCATGTGGGGACTGCCTGACGGAGCAGGGACCTGGAGCCGCCCTTGCCTCCGTGAAGGAGCCAAGTTCATGTAATGCTCTGGAGCGGCCCTCCAGCGTTTACCGGGACTCCTTCGTACACAGAGCAGAGGCGGCACGGCCGGTGCCCGCCAGCCAGGATCTCTGCGGCTCCGGAGCCAGTGGTGGGACCACACATGGAACACGGCCCCCTGTGGGCCTGCCATCTGCTCCTTGGCAGCCCCGCTGGCCGCCTGGCTGCCCTCCTGCTCCCGGAGCTGGAGCCGGGCGCTCCTGCCCTCTGGTGGCCGCCCGGGGCAGCGCCGCCTGAGCACCGGCGCTGGTGGGATGGGCTGATGCGAGGAGGTGGAAGGACAGACAGAATCTTCAGGAGCCGAAGTCCGCGCAGGCCCAGGTGTGGGCTCCATCCCCAGTGCGGGGCGTGGGGACCCATCATTCTCTCCCGTCATGGATGCTCCCACCTCTCTCCTCTCCCTCCCGCTCGGAAATCAGCAACAAGAGAACTGCAGTCAGCCTGGCCGTGGCTCGGCGGAGCATCGTCCCGCACACCCGTGCACGTTCGTCTCTCACGCTGGTGCTTCCCCCTCTCCCTCCCTCCCTCTCTGAAAAGGAAAAAGCCAAATAAGAAACAGGTTCCCCATGAGGATAAAGAAAAACTGCAGTCGGCTCCGATGTCCCTTTCGCCCAGGAGCTCCGTGAGTTGTCATTTAGTCACTTGGACGTTTTGAAATGAGACACATCCTCCTTTTCTGCTAAAACCCCGTCTCCTCGGAATGTCAGACTCTTCCGAGCGTCAGAGGACGCTTTATTAGCAGCTTGAGCAGCCAGACGTCTGCTCCTTCCGCTCGGCTCTGAGCCGAGCCTCGGGGTCCTGCCCCCCAAGTGGCTTTAGCCGAGGAAGCCCTGGCCCCGGACTCACGGCCTGGCTGCTCAGCGCGATGCCAGCCGAGTGACCCTCACAGCTGTGACCGGAGAGGGTGCTGGGCTCACACTCGGGGGCATGGGCCTGGGGTCAGCGGGGGTGGAGCTGGAGTTCCCTCCTTTGAGGCTGCCGGGCCTGTGGCCGCGGGAGGAGCCGACAGGAGCCGAGGGAGGGACGTGTGAGCTGGGGACGGGGTGAGAGGTGTGAAGGGTGGAAATAGGGCCGGGAAGGCGCAGGCATGGCCCTTGTGGAGGAGGAGGGGGAGGGGTGAGAGGATGGATCAGCAGAGCTGTCACTGAGTGACAGCCACCTTCTCAACGTTCAAGGGTCTGCCGGGCACAGAAGCAGCGCGGCTGACGGCACCTGGGGGGGCACCTGGCTTCTCAGGGCCGCTGTCCAGGCGGCAGGGCCCCCCTCTGAGTGGGAGGTGGGGCTTCCTGCCTCGTCCTTCCTGCCGCCCGGACAGACACGCCTGGCCTGTCCCCTGGTGGCCGCTCCCCATGCCCCCAGGTTAGTGCCGCCTTCCTGGGACCCGGCTCCCGAGGGGGGATTGAACCCAGTCTTGGTGCTCCCCCAGAGCCCGGACCACGCCTCCACGCCCAGAGATTCAGAAAACGCTGGGAAGACGTGGCTGAGCCCTGTGCTGCCGGTTCCTGGGCCGGGAGCTCGGGCCGCCGCGGGCTCCGGGCTGCGCTGGGGGCTGAGGGGAGCCCTGGGACTCGGGGCTGGCGCGCTGTCTGCCCCTTTGGACGGAGGGAAGGGGTGCAGTGTGAGGGCCGTCCCATCCTCCTCATGAGCTCGTGTCGGCTCCAGGTGCTTCTAGACCAGCCACAGCCTCTCAGGGGGCCGTGCCTGGGGCTCAGGAGCGTCCGGAACGGGAGCCGAAGGCAGGGCTCCACCACTCCCTCCGGCCCCTCGTCCCCCCCACAGGCACCCCCTGGCCCCGCATCTTGTTGCTACCGGAGTGGGGCTTTGTAACTGGGCTCCGCAGCCTCCTGATAAGATGGTGTTTCCGGGGAGTGGGATGTGGGGGGGTGAGAGCAGGGCCTCCGGGGCCCCTCTCAGCGCCTCTCCCCACTCTGTCCCCGCAGGTCCCCCTGGCTGAGGCCGTGCTGCGGGAAGAGAGCGGCCGTGTGGCAGGTATTTTTGCTCAGTGCCAGTCTCAACAGTGTCCTGGTAGCCTGTGTAATATTGGTGGTGATTCTCCTGACCCTGGAACTGCTAATAGATATAAAGCTCCTCCAGTGTGAGTAGCCGGGGGGCCTGTGCCGATACTTGTCCATATTCCCTGCGCGCCCACCAGGGTCCCCGCGCAGCGCCCCCCACCGCCGGGCGGACACGGGGCAGCTGCCACCCCCGCACCGGTGCCCCCCCGCCCTGTGGCCGCTCCCGTGTCCTCCCGCACCCCACGCCCGAGACCGAGGTCAGACATGGGCCCTGCATGCGCTGTCACTCCATTGGGCTGGGCGGCTGCAGTGTCTGCAGCTTAAAGAGGCTCCACATGGGGGCGCCTCCCTGTCCCGCCAGCCCCGCCCACGTAAGTGCTTTGCTGTCATGGGCCTCCGGCAGCCCTGAGCGGGCAGCCTGGGCCTCCGTGTGCCCACGAGAAACCATCCCCGATCCCACCTCCTCCGGCCATTGGTCCGGTCCCGGTGCTGGAGGCCCAGGCGTGTCTGTGACGTCCTGGCTGCAGCGGGGGGAGGGGGCTGAGACTCAGCTCTGGCCGAGGGGGTGGCTCACACGTCCCCCAGTTCAGAAAGGGGGTCTTTCAAGGCCAGAGACAGAAGAGAGGAGATTATTCTCCTCCACCTCCCACCCTCTCACCCTCCCCCGCCCCCCTAGCTAGCTCCACCCCAGGGTTTCCTTTCCTGCCTGGGCCACACGGGACTGCAGACCCCACCCCAGGGCGGGTCTAGGACAGTTTCTCAGAGGCCTCCAGGCCCTTCCCACCCCACCACCCGCCACCAGAGGGGTCCGTCAGCTCTCTGGGTTCCCAAGGGGCCGGCAGGGTGTGCACACGGCCTCTCTGCCGCTAACCACGTGGGGGGCCCTCCCTCCTGCGCCCACCCGCCTGCGTTTTATGAGGTCTGCCTCGGGCCCCCAGCTCCAGCCCCCTGCCCCTAGCCCCCCAGCCCCAGCCAAGCCCCCAGCCCCCAGCCCCAGGCCCCAGCAAGCCTCTCTCCTGGGGGCACTGCCAGGCACGGAGGCTGCTGGCCTGGCCAGGCTGGATGGGGCTGAGAGAGAAATCTCCAGGAGGGAGGGAGGGGTCCGAGCAGCCTCCACAAGCACAGCCAGAGCCCTCCGCTCCGATGACGCAGCCACGGCATAACGGGGCCCCGTTCCTCGGAGGGTGGGGGAGGGGGGTCTATGATTCCGGAATCAGAGCCTGTGGCCTCTCCTGCCCTGCCCGCTGCTGCTCACGGGCCGGGCCGCCTCCTGGCTCGACTTTCAGGGTCAGGCGGGCCCAACGCCAGGGCACCCCGAGTCCCCACCTGGAGCCTAGGACACAGCCTCCCCGCTCCAGACCTGTGTCTGCCAGCCCGGGTCCCAGCCTCAGCTCCGGGGAGGCTGGGTCCACTGCCCCTGCGTGACCCTGGCCTCGTCCTTCAGCCCCGGACTCTGAGCGGGCAGCGGGGAGCAGCATGTGTTCCCAGCGGCGCCTGCGCCCGCCAGGCCCCTGCCCAGGACGTGCTGCCAGCATCCCCTCCCTGTCCTCGGGGAGCACTGCACCCCAGTCTCCGTCAGAGCCCCTGGCCCTGTCCTCCGGGAGCACTGCACCCCAGTCTCCGTCAGAGCCCCTGGCCCTGTCCTCCGGGAGCACCTGCACCCCAGTCTCCGTCAGAGCCCCCGGCCCTGTCCTCCGGGAGCACTGCACCCCAGTCTCCGTCAGAGCCCCCGGCCCTGTCCTCCGGGAGCACCTGCATCCCATCCCTATCAGAGCCCCCGGCCCTGTCCTCCGGGAGCACCTGCACCCCACCCCCGTCAGAGCCCCTGGCCCTGTCCTCCCGGAGCACCTGCACCAGAGCCCCCTGGCCCTGTCCTCCAGGAGCACCAGTCTCCGTCAGAGCCCCCGGCCCTGTCCTCCAGGAGCACTGCACCCCAGTCTCCGTCAGAGCCCCTGGCCCTGTCCTCCGGGAGCACCCGCACCCCAGTCTCCGTCAGAGCCCCCGGCCCTGTCCTCCGGGAGCACTGCACCCCAGTCTCCGTCAGAGCCCCTGGGACTGTCCTCCAGGAGCACCTGCACCCCATCCCCGTCAGAGCCCCCGGCCCTGTCCTCCGGGAGCACCCGCACCCCAGTCTCCGTCAGAGCCCCCGGCCCTGTCCTCCCGGAGCACCTGCAACCCATCTCCGTCAGAGCCCCCGGCCCTGTCCTCCGGGAGCACTGCACCCCAGTCTCCGTCAGAGCCCCCGGCCCTGTCCTCCGGGAGCACCCGCACCCCAGTCTCCGTCAGAGCCCCCGGCCCTGTCCTCCGGGAGCACTGCACCCCAGTCTCCGTCAGAGCCCCCGGCCCTGTCCTCCAGGAGCACTGCACCCCAGTCTCCATCAGAGCCCCCGGCCCTGTCCTCCAGGAGCACTGCACCCCAGTCTCCATCAGAGCCCCCGGCCCTGTCCTCCGGGAGCACCTGCAACCCATCTCCGTCAGAGCCCCCGGCCCTGTCCTCCAGGAGCACTGCACCCCAGTCTCCGTCAGAGGCCCTGGCCCTGTCCTCCGGGAGCACTGCACCCCATCCCCGTCAGAGCCCCCGGCCCTGTCCTCCAGGAGCACTGCACCCCATCCCTGTAAGAGCCCCTGGCCCTGTCCTCCAGGAGCACTGCACCCCAGTCTCCATTGGAGCCCCGGCCCTGTCCTCCGGGAGCACCCGCACCCCATTCTCCATCACAGCCCCCGGCCCTGTCCTCCGGGAGCACTGCACCCCAGTCTTCGTCAGAGCCCCCGGCCCTGTCCTCCGGGAGCACTGCACCCCAGTCTCCATCAGAGCCCCCAGCCCTGTCCTCCAGGAGCACTGCACCCCAGTCTCCATCAGAGCCCCCAGCCCTGTCCTCCAGGAGCACTGCACCCCAGTCTCCATCGGAGCCCCCAGCCCTGTCCTCCCGGAGCACCTGCACCCCAGTCTGCACCCCAGTCTCCGTCAGAGCCCCCAGCCCTGTCCTCCCGGAGCACCTGCACCTCAGTCTGCACCCCAGTCTCCGTCAGAGCCCCCGGCCCTGTCCTCCGGGAGCACCCGCACCCCAGTCTCCGTCATAGCCCCCGGCCCTGTCCTCCGGGAGCACCCGCACCCCAGTCTCCATCGGAGCCCCCGGCCCTGTCCTCCGGGAGCACCCGCACCCCAGTCTCCGTCAGAGCCCCCGGCCCTGTCCTCCCGGAGCACCTGCACCTCAGTCTGCACCCCAGTCTCTGTCAGAGCCCCCAGCCCTGTCCTCCGGGAGCACCTGCTTCGGGTCCGCCACCTGGTGGATGTGCCAGCCCGCTCGGAGCTGACTGGCGCCTGTATTAAAGGGCCTCTGGAGCTGGTGCGGGGCAGGGGTCACGGGAAGGCTGGTGGTGGGTGTTCTGACAGCGCGGCCAGACTGACAAGCTCCCGGGTCCAGAAGCCCATGTTCCCTGAGCCCCTCAGAGGCAGAGCCCTGGAGTCCTCAGGGCTGGGCTGGACCCCAAGAGGCAGCCTGGGGGCGGGGGTTGGGGGCCGTAGAGGAAAGCACGGAGGGTGGCCCGCCCCTCCCCCTCCTCTCAGACACCCCCGGGCGGCCGGCCTGGCTCCGTCCAGACCTCCTGCTCCCGGTGCCCCGGCTCCTCCTGACCTCGCCCTCCTCCTGACCTCCCTGTCCTTGCCTTGCAGTTCCCAGCGCCTTCCAGTTCGCGGGGGTCATCCACTGGGTCAGCCTGCTCATCCTCTCCGGCTTCTTCTCCGAGGTGGGCCCGGCTCCCATCCCGGGGGGCTTCTGGGAGCGGGCCCAGCCTCCCTCTGCCTGCGCGCCCATCGGGTGAGGGACACGCCGGGCAGTGCCCAGGCTGGCACCTGGCCTGCGTTTCCGGGGCCGCGGCAGGTCCCCCAGGAAAGGGAGGGGACTGGCCTTCCTGTGGGGGCGTGGCGGCCTGCAGGCCAGTTCTCACCAGTCTGCTCACCTCTGCCTCGCTCTCCCTGTCTCTGTCTCTCCCTGCATCTCCCTGTTTCTGTCTTTCCCTGTCTCTCCCTGTCTCTGTCTCTCTTTCTCTCCCTGTCTGTGTCTCCCAGTCTCACTGTCTCTCTGTCTTTCCTTGTCTCTCTGTTTCTCCCTGTCTCTGTCTGTCTGTTTGTCTCTCCCTGTATCTCCCTGTCTCCCTGTCTCTGTCTATCTCTCTGTCTCTCCCTGTTTCTCTGTCTCTCCCTATCTCTATTTGTCTCTATTTGTCTCTCCCTGTCTCTCCCTGTTTCCCTGTCTCTGTCCCTCCCACTCTCTCTGTCTCTCCCTGTCTCTCTCTGTCTCTCTGCCTCTCCCTTCCCGGGGGAGTGGAGGGAAGTGAAGGCTGAGCTGCTGCCCCCAGAAGCCAACAGCCCGAACTGGGGGCCTCTGCCTTTCCGGGCAGGACCGCTGGGGGCCCGGGGCGCAGCAGCTGGGCCTGGGGGACCCAGCACACTCCCCGCTGCCCAGCCCCATGGAGACGCCCGCACCACCGCTGTGCACCGCAGCCTCCTGCTGGGGGGGGACAGGAGGGCGGGCCGGGCCCTGACCCCGGGGGGCGCACCGGGACTCGCACACAGAGCGTGGCCGCGTGCCCGCTGACGGGGGCGGGCTGGGCGGTGACCCCCAAAGGGAAGGGAGCGGGGGCTCATGGGAAGGCTCCCTGCTCCCCGCCGGGCAGAGGGGAAGAGGACGTGTGGGAGGGCTGGCACCCATGGGCACTGAGGGTGGGGGAGGACGGCGCCCTCTGGGGGCAGGGCCGCCCCCACCTCCTGCGTCTCTTCCAGACCGTCCTCCGCATCGTGGTGCTCGGGCTGTGGGATTACATCGAGAACAAGATCGAGGTGAGCCGCCGCCCGGAGACGCCTGCTCCTCCTCGGACCCGGGCCGCGAGGTGGGCGGAGGGAACATGGGGCTCCCAGGACGGGGGCTGGACAGGCTGCACATCCCGAGTTCTGAAAAGTGTCAAACCTAACTGAGGCCCGGAGGCGGGGCTGAGCCCGTGGCTCCGGCCGCCTCCCCCCGCGTTAGCTTCTCTGGCGGAGCAGAGGGGGCAGTGGAGGGGCAGAGGCTGGCGTAGAGATCTCAGGAGGCCGAGCTGCAGGGCTGTCACAGGCTGGGACCCTCTCCGGCCCCGCCTCCCCAGAACGGCTGCCCGGGAGGACCAGCTGGAGCACCTGGGGTGGGAGTCCCGTCAGGGGAGACCGCCTTCCGCGGGAGGACAGGAGGGCGGGCGCAGGCGGCCTGGCCGGTGTGGGGCCGAGGACCAGCCCCGGGCTCGCCCCCAGGTGTTCGACGGCGCCGTGATCGTCCTGTCCTTGGCCCCGATGGTGGCGTCCACGGTGGCCAACGGGCCCCGCAGCCCCTGGGACGCCATCAGCCTCCTCATCCTGCTCCGCATCTGGCGGGTGAAGAGGGTCATCGACGGTGAGAGCGGGGCTCCGCGGACGGGGGGGTGGGGGGGGGCGCCCAGCCAGCTCCGGGGGGGGGGGGGCTGCGGAGAGCCACGCCTGTCGCTGTCCCTCAGGTCAGTCATGCTGCACGGCTGTCCCACGCAGCAGCTCACCTCTGTCTTGTT